>JAJOZX010000387.1:955000-1285000 GCA_023014485.1 Bathynomus jamesi
GAATTGTCTTGCTCCACTTCTAAAGTAAACTTAATGGAGGGGACTTGATCATTTAACTGAAGGAGGAAGCTATCCAGGTCACGATTCATGGGCCAGATACACAAAATATCGTCGACGTACCGCAACCAAGGGATGCCAACCCCCAGGATTCTCGGAATATAGGTAATTTCGAAAAACTCCATATAAATATTGGAGAGGAGGGGCGATAAGGGGTTGCCCATAGCCATCCCAAAAACTTGTTGATAATACTCGTTATTGAAAGTGAATTTACAGTCTTTGATGCAAAGCTTAATGAGTTCCAAAACAATGTGTGAAGGTAGTGGCAGGTCATACTTATGTAATTCTTGGGAGAGAAAGTCAAGCATATCGTCAATCGGCACTTTTGTAAACAATGAACAAACATCAAAACTGATCAATTTATCGTTAGTTTCAGTACGTGCATTATTCAATTTTTCCGTAAGATCCATGGAATTTTTTACATGTGAATCAGAGATAGTTCCGAGAATGGGGGACAAGACTTTGACAAGCCATTTGGAGAGTTTATAAGTAATAGAGCCCACCGAGCTAATAATAGGGCGCATAGGGTTACCAGGTTTGTGGGTTTTAATAAGACCGTAAAGGTAGGGCAGAGCAGGTGAAGTGGACATGAAAAGCGGAATTAAGTCCTTATGATCTTTGAGAAGGCGTTTCAAGCCACTATTAAATGATTTGATGACGTCATCCTGCGGGTTCTTCCTAAGTTTGGTGTATGTGGCGGGGTCCTGGAGAAGCTCGTTCATCTTTCCGATGTAGTCCACTTTGTCCATAATAACTATGGTGTTAGCCTTGTCTGCTTTAGTAATATGGAGCTCCCCATCTTTTTTTAATTGTGAGAGGCTATTGCGAAAACGTTTAGGAAAGTTATCTTCGTAATTACCATTCGCCGCACTATAAACGAGGCCTTTAACTATGTTAAACAAATACTGAGGGAGATTACACTGTTTTTCAAAACACGCGAGACTGTAACAAATTTGTAAAGCCGAAGGTTTTTTAACAATAAAAAAGGACATACCATATCCAAGGGCACTTTTTGCATCGTCACTAATGTTTTTCGAAGAAAGGTTCAAAACACACTTTGAGCTTGCTTTTTTACTCCACTGACTATCTCGAATGAGACTTAATTTTTCGATCCAAAATGTTACGAAGTGAAGTAGTTCTCCGACGCAACTCGTTGTAAATTTCATCAAACAAAGGTTGGATCCACGGTTGGGGAATAACGGTTACAAAATTATGTTTGGCGATGTTTAAATTTTTGAAGGCGGACCACTCATTTTGTCTGGTGACTTCACTATGTTTCTTTAAAATTAATCTGCTGAAGTTGTTGAACGGATGGTCGTCAATTTGTCTGAGGCGAATCGGAAGCAGGGATTTGGGAAGAACTTGCTCCTCCAGACACTTAGTAAGAAACTTGTCGGATACGAATTGCATGCCCCTTCATTAATGTAGAAGAAAACACGGACACAAACGGAGACAAGAGAGGGAACAGCAAGCCGAAGGAACGCGTGGTGTTCATTATATGAAAATTATTTCACGAAAGTAACACGTGAAAAATATTTATGATGAATAAAACCACGAAGGAAAGGAAACACAAAATGGTGCTCAAGCGCTTTCGTCTAATGACATCCTCAGGAACACTGAAGTACATAAAAAGGTTACAGCCTATATATAGGTTACAGAAAGAAAAAAAAGAAAAAATAAATAACATACATACACACACACACATATATATAATATATATATATATATATATATACATACATACATATCTATATATACAAATACATACATACATACATATATATATGCAATAAACAGAGAAGTAAAAATAAAAAATAAAAAATTAAAACCTTAAAGGATTACCAGTGAGGCGTACAGATTTGTAAGGAAAAATATCGATTTTTAGCACAAGATCAAATGGATTATAAAAACACAATTTATACTGGAACTCTGCCCGGGTTTTAACACACTGCTGCCTATGGTCAGGTTTCGATATATATAAAAAAAATAAAATGCAAATTAAAAGTTAATAAAGTAGCAGACAAGTTTACCAAAGATTTAATGTTTTACCCTTCTTATCTAAATCTGTTTTAAAGGAATTCAAAATAACAGGATCGAGTTGAAAAAGACCTTTGCTTATGTTGAAGTTATTTGAAAGTTGGATAATGGCAGACTCAAGAATATTTCTATTAACAATGTTGCTTGAATGGAATAAAACTGAAGCATTATTCCAATCAATACAGTGGGCTAACTCTGACAAATGGACAAAAAGGGCACTGGACAACTGTCCTGTTCTAACGGAATATTGATGCTGTTTTATACGTGTGTGCAAATCCTTTCCCGTCTGACCTATGTAAAAGGAATCACATTGTTTACAGCCAATTTTATAGATAATGCCTGAATTATTGGTAGGGCTATTTTTTATTATGATATTTTTCACAATATTGTTATATGAAAATACTACATAATGCCCTACCAATAATTCAGGCATTATCTATAAAATTGGCTGTAAACAATGTTATTCCTTTTACATAGGTCAGACGGGAAAGGATTTGCACACACGTATAAAACAGCATCAATATTCCGTTAGAACAGGACAGTTGTCCAGTGCCCTTTTTGTCCATTTGTCAGAGTTAGCCCACTGTATTGATTGGAATAATGCTTCAGTTTTATTCCATTCAAGCAACATTGTTAATAGATATATTCTTGAGTCTGCCATTATCCAACTTTCAAATAACTTCAACATAAGCAAAGGTCTTTTTCAACTCGATCCTGTTATTTTGAATTCCTTTAAAACAGATTTAGATAAGAAGGGTAAAACATTAAATCTTTGGTAAACTTGTCTGCTACTTTATTAACTTTTAATTTGCATTTTATTTTTTTTATATATATCGAAACCTGACCATAGGCAGCAGTGTGTTAAAACCCGGGCAGAGTTCCAGTATAAATTTGTGTTTTTATAATCCATTTGATCTTGTGCTAAAAATCGATATTTTTCCTTACAAATCTGTACGCCTCACTGGTAATCCTTTAAGGTTTTAATTTTTAATTTTTAATTTTTACTTCTCTGTTTATTGCATATATATATGTATGTATGTATGTATGTATGTATTTGTATATATAGATATGTATGTATATATATATATATATGTGTGTGTGTGTGTATTATTTATTTTTTCTTTTTTTTCTTTCTGTAACCTATATATAGGCTGTAACCTTTTTATGTACTTCAGTGTTCCTGAGGATGTCATTAGACGAAAGCGCTTGAGCACCATTTTGTGTTTCCTTTCCTTCGTGGTTTTATTCATCATATATATATATATATATATATATATATATATATATACGTGGGTCGGTACGAAAGTAATGCCTCTTATTTTTCAGTTCATAATTACAATAAGAGGCATTACTTTCGTATCGTCCCTCATGTGTGTGTGTGTTGTGTGTGTGTGTGTGTGTGTGTGTGTGTGTGTATGTGTGTGTGTGTGTGTGTCCCAAGAAATAAATAGTAACATGTTCTCTATAAATTATAGCCCGCAACAAGTAATGTTAAAGCACTAGGAAATGATGTGGGTAGGCCATACAGACCATGGAAGGCACGCGGGCCACGGAGGAATCTGTCCTTAAGATCGAACGCTTTTTCCGGAAATCGAAAGAAAAGTTTCGGAAATTTTCTCATCCGTCAAAAGGAACTCAAATGAGGAAATAAAGTCAGGTTAAAGCACTCTAAAACCTTCTTTGAACTGACCAAGGTCAGGTTTCTTGATGAAAATGACCGATAATTACGAGTTAGGCTGTTAGTAAGATAGAACAATCATTTCTATTCAGGATGCAAAGGTCATGCATAAAAGAAAACTTTTTTTACCTAATTACTGATGGCGATTTTATTTCCTCTACAGATACAAATGGACCGCCATCATCCAGATGAGATCCAAAGTCAGTTTTTCCTCAATTTCTAGCTAATATGTGTGATAATACAAGGAAGAGATTAATTAGTATGAACAAAAGAAAGGTAAATATTAAATACGAGATGCGTTCATTCACATTTTGATGTCAAGATAAAAAAAAAGGAAAAAAAATCTTTATCATCATCAATCTAGACTTATTTTTGTTGGCACAAAAATCAATGCTATTATTTCCATCACAGTTTTTGTTGTGTGCGCGTGTGTTACACACGCACAGGAAAAAATAAAAAGCGGGGTCTTTCGTGTATTCAAATACCTCGTCAGGGAATACACGAAAGGCTTTGGAATAGCTTTTTATTTTTTCTTGTGGGTATGTAACATTATTTGAAAATTTGAAAGATATGGTAATAACAAAGAGCTGCAGAATAAAAGGTACAAAACTATGCAAGACAAACAGATAACACCAAATCTACAAGTTTGGGATCTGGGAGTAATAATGTCGTTGGATACAGCATTTAGAAAGCAGTACAACATCAAAATTACAACTGCTAGAAAAATAATGAGAATCATCTGGGGGAGCTTCCGCAGCAGAAAAGCAAACATCATGCTCAAATTATGGAAGAGCCTAGTCCTACCAATAACTGAGTATTGCTCAGTACTCACAAGCCCATACAAAAAACGAGACATTGCGAACTACTTTTACGTCTAAGATAGAGGAAACGGAAGGTGAAGACTACTGGTCTCGACTACAGTCCCTGAAACTCTACTCTCTCGAGAGAAGGCGAGAGCGGTACACAATAATATACATATGGAAAATACTTGAGGGCTTTGTCCCTAACCTTAGAAATAGAAACAAACTGGAATGAGAGAAGAGACAGATTTTGTACAGTCCCAGCTGTTGTGGGACAGGGGCCCATGAAAACGAGGATGGAAAATACCCTCAGAGTACGAGGCCCAAAGCTTTTCAATGCCCTACCGAGAGAAGTAAGGAATCTCCAGCACACCGACGCTGGCTACGAGGGCAGAAGAAGATCTGACAGCAATTCCCTCCTTCACCAAATCCTGCAAATGAGGCGGGATGCTGCAGAGGGGTCGACCGCAGGTCGATCCTGAACCGTCGTTCGAACTCGCACAAAGTGTATATATATATATATGGTGAATTGTACCTTCAAAGAACTTGGTATAAAGACTTTAAAACTCTTAATGGTCATATAAAACTAGTAATAGTATAATTATAACAACAATTAAATTTAATTAAAGCAAAATCAAATATTTAATAACAATTTTAAAAAAATAAATCCCCAAATTCATTATTTCATTTTAAAATAATTTTAAAATAACTCGAAATAAGAAGTCCTCAATCACACAATTTAGTATTACTCCAGATATTGCGGTATAAACAAAGGCTACCTATGTATATACCTAGTCAAACCACGCTTTTACACAATTTCATACACGTTTGTGAAATCGAGGAAAAGCCAGTCAGTTCATAAATTTACAAAAATACCACAGCCATCAAAATTTGGAGCTTCACATTCAAAGCCAGCAGTGAGTCATAATTTGTGAAGTTGCACTCAAAATGTAAGTGCTTCGGAAGCTTAAAAGTAAATGTTAAGGTCTCCCTGACTTAAAATTTTGTTTGAAATCGTTTGTGCGAAATTATTTATGTGTTATAAATGCGCGCGTGGACCGACTAGATATTGTTAGGCTTTGGTACAAATAACATTTTATATTGTATTTAAGAGTATCGTATAATTCTCTAGATAAACTATTGCAACGATGGAATGTGTTGTGACATACAAAATATATATCATTTATATTTCCTATATTAGTTAACGGAACTGTATATAACGGACGTGAAGAATGGCATTTAACAAAACTAATTTATGGTTTCCATATACTAATAATCCTTATAAGCATAAATATGGCAATTTTTTGTAGTCATGTTTTAATACGTATTTCGTATATATATATATATATATATATGGCAGAATTATCTATAAAGCACAAATTGCAATGATGCAATAAAAATATAGCTATTTCCTTGATTGCTCAAGCCAGAAAGAATATATAACTTATATATGTGCATTTCTTGTAATATTTACTAATACATATATATATAGTATCTATATATATAATATATATATATATATATATATATATATATATATAGTATCTTCATATAACAATCCTCTTTCTCTCACTTTTGTTTCTGCTTCTCGTGTCTGGCACTTGGTGGCACTGGCCTCCACATTGTCTGTAGATATGCTTGGCACGTAGTAACAACCGCTAATAGTCTCTCCATGAGATAAAAATAATAATACCACCATTTATGAATGCTATTTTTAAGATTAAGAAAGCTCTTGTCCACAGTGTTTGGAATTAGAAGCGTATCTTTCTATACTACAACGCTATATAGATACAGTATAAGAGGTTTACAGTAACTGTAAACGCGTAAAGCCAATATACAGTATATCTACACGGTGTTCTCTCACACGCGTACACATTCATGGTTAGGTTAGATACTGACCTACCAAAACATCCACATCATTTCAAATTTTTTTTTTTTTTTTTTTTTTTAATTCAAAGAATTCTGTTATTTTGGAAAATTCAAACGAGTTACTTAAAATGGTTTAACGAGCCAATAAACTTTAAGTTTTATATGACCTAATTTTAAAATGATTTTATATAAAATTAGGAAAGTGGAGGAGCTAATTAGCAAAATTTTTTGATGTGCCATGATTAGTTAGATATTAGTTAAAGTTCAGTTAACAAAATTGATAAAATACTGTAAGGTATATATAATATATATATATATATATATATATATATATATATATACACAGGGCGGACTGACAGCAACCTGGGCCCTCGGCCATAATAAGTCCTGGGCCCCTTGAAAGCTGATTTTTTTTTCATATTACAGTTCGATTAGACACTTGACCCAATTGAGAACACTCTCACTGTTTTACGATGACTGCGGGCCAGGGCCGCCGGGCCCCCTAATGGCCCTGGCTCTCGGTCTATGCCCGATTGCCCGACCGCTGCTCAGTCCGTCCCTATATATATATAACCTTGGTTTCACGTCCGCCCGAATTGTTCATTCTGACGAAGGTCAAGTTTGTCATTCCACCTTAGACCTATAGTTTAACGTGGAATCCGAACCACGCCCGATCGACAGCCAAGCATCCTAACCATTAGGCTACCCACTTATCTACCAACCAATTTTTTTCTTATTGTGTGGAAGGATGAACAGCTGGGTTTTGCCGCGCGCCGCCTGCCGTCACCGGGCCTCGATCTCAGGGCCAATGGATTCGTAATCAACGACGATAACCACTACACCACAAAAACGCATATATATATATATATATATATATATACACACACCAAGTATTATAGGTCTATTGTGAATATCGCATAATAATACCGTGTATTTCGTAGTTTTAAATCTTTAGCATGTCTTCTAGAGCGGAGTTCCGCAACCGGGATCCGAGGACCCCTAGTTGGTAGCGTGTAGTTTGCAGGGTGTATGCAGAAAAATGTGTATGGAGGCGCAATGAAAAAGGAAGAGTTATAATTGAGTACCTTTTTAACTGCTTGTTTTTGCATTAAACACAAATCGAGATTACATTTATAAGTCGAAAGCAATAAATCGCTTTTTATTATCCACATAAAAATATAAAGAAATAATGACACGAAGAAAATAGGCAACATCATCTTCCATTAGTTTCCATTTACTTCAATTCCTTTTCGGGCAAACCAAATACAAAATAAAAGAATTTTTCACCTTTATTGATATACTGTATATGTATATGTATATATATATATATATTTCAATAAAAATGGGACAATATGTGCGTGGGAAATCACAATATTACCAGGATACATTCCAGGGGTTATATTCCTCTAGAATAGTGGCAGACAACTATTCTAGAGTGTTAGAAAATCTCTCTCTCTCTCTAAAACACTAACTTTTTCTAACTAGTTAGTTATAAAATGTCGCTAAGTAAATATTTTGCTACCTTTAAGTGAAGTACACTAGGCCGTGCTTCGAAGTCTCTTTCTACCCAGTGGGAATTACATTATTAATGAATTAATTTATTACATCAAGATACTTTGAAATAAATGGGGACTATTTTGAACACTTATTTATACTGTAGTCCCATAATAAATAAATATACTGTATTTCCCACCCAGTTACGAGGTTCAATGTATTTTCTATTGGGTATAGACTTTTCGGACACACCGTACATTAGTAATTATGCCGTATTACATCGGTGGATATTATTAATACTTGACCAAATAACTTAATTCTCAAATTATTTGGTAAATGTAAGTACGAATTAGTAAAACAAATATTGTTTTAGAAGGTTTTAGTTAAGTTTTATTATTTATTTTGTATCAGTCAACTTTTCGAGCTTCACAGCAAATAACCATTTCTTATTCGAAAGATGCTGCCTTTCACCTTCAAACATGAAGTGTGTACACGAAGGACTTCGGAACTAGAAATTTTAACACACCCGAAAATCTCTTATTAATTTTAAACAAAATATTTCCTTCGATTTTAGACTGACAAAGCGTATTGCTTTGTTCAAAATTATGACACTCAGTTTTGTTAAAAACCTACTAAATAAGTGTCGTTAAATTTACTTTATATTAAACCCATCAAGACATTTTGTTGAAACTTGAAACTGGGTTTAACTTCACGTAAAAAATTTGAAAATGGTTAATTCCGAGGAAATATAATTTTGTGTTTAAACCAAATTTATTTTCAAATAACATCATTTATTTTCGTTCAATTTAACAAAAAAAATTAGCTTCCTAATTTTAAGGAAAGTATTTTGTTCGTCTAAAATTTAAACAATTTTTGTTTAATTAAGAAAGAATTTTTCAGATTTATGAATTCGAAAAATATGAATCTTTCTTTTATATACTTTTGGACTCTGAATCTTGTATTATTCAGTGTTTATATGCCAAATTTACTCATTTGGTTCATTCTTCAAGATGCGGGTATTCCTTGCATGGCCATTAGCCACTTCTCACTTACAGATTAGGACGCAAACCACAACATGATGAGCATACACTACACCCACCAGCGTCCACAGCTCAGTGGGTAATACCGTTTTTCTATAATCGAAGGGGAGACACTAAAATCGGGGCTTCGAATCCCGATAGTGTTGGTAATAATAATAATAATAATACAAAAACTACAGCGATGGACCTCCAAAAGGAGCTGCACGATTGAATCGGTCCTGGAAGTGTGCATGAATATTTTCAATGGTTTTGCCATTACGTGGTCGCTCATGGACCGAGGTACTAGCCAATATACGTTGTTCAATCATATAGTTGCTGCTATCACGCATTTCAAATGGGTCTGAAGGAAAACGAAAATCTGTTAGTATTTTAGTGGGGTGACAAGATATTGTGGACACCCTGTACTGTAGCATATGGCATGTTTTCCAAAAATAAAAATGTACATATCATATCGGGTAAAATAATAGTGAATAAAATTATTGAAATATCCACATTTTTACTTTATTTTTTCTTTTGACAACTTCCTCGCATCCCCCTTCAGTTGGTCTTGCGCCCCCACCCTCAGCTTGGGAAATGCTATTGTATAGTGTGACAAGGACGCACTCTACCGTTTTCACGACCAATTTCATGACATGGCGGAAATCACCTATTGCGGTGATTCATGAATGTGGACAAACGTCGCACATTTTATAGACAAAACTTAGTTTGAGTTGTATTAAATTAATTTAGGTTATGTTACGTTACATTCGGTTAAGTAATTCGATACAATTTTCCTTCGAGTTGAGAACCAATACCGATCAGTTTGCGTACAGCCCTCGGTTATACGAACTTAGCCTTACCTTCAGGTATAGTCTGACGAGTACGCGAAATCTCAACTCGACGTCGGATTTTGCTCCAAAGAGAAGAAAGAGCGTTAGCTATCCGTGGGGGAAGAAACAAAGTTGTATTGGCTGTTAACATTATTAACGTAAGGGACTCGGACCCTATGAAGAGGTTAAGAATAAATGATGAAACGAAATACCAGCTCTGTACAATTTCTCATTGTTCTTTTCTCTTTACGAATGGCGCAATATTTCATATTATTATGAATTTTTTTTTATTCATTGCTTCATTCAACATTGCAAAATAAACAAATAATACGCACGCACGCACGCACGCACGCGCAGCAGCGAGGATTCGAGCGAGTGAGGAACCCGCATCGTAAAATGTAGTGAAAAGATGGCAATTATTTTGTTCTTAATTTTTTGGAAGCAAAAATACATAAATGGTAAGAGTCATTTTTTAAAATTAAACTTATCCCTTAAAAAAATCGCAAAATGA
The DNA here is from genome assembly GCA_023014485.1 of Bathynomus jamesi. Lineage (NCBI taxonomy): Eukaryota > Metazoa > Arthropoda > Malacostraca > Isopoda > Cirolanidae > Bathynomus > Bathynomus jamesi. The sequence continues at coordinate 965,296 of JAJOZX010000387.1, forward strand.
TGTCAGCTACCAAAATCGTGTCAAGTACCAAAACCAACCGAGAACGGAAGCTCGATGTTCAAATTCCTAAAAGTTTTTATTGAAGTTAATAACCCGCCTGAGTTGAATATCTGATCGCGGGTTCATAAGACATTTTATAAGGAAGTTACTGCGTTAATTATGCAAATTAGGCTATATTAAACAACCAAGTAAACCATTCAGTGAACCGAAGACATAATAACTGTTACTTCCAAAAATTTAACTTCACTTTTGAAACATGGAAGGAAATTCCACTCGTACGAACGAGTTCATATTTGGAATAATCTTAAAACAAATTTAAAAGCGAACGATTATTTCATAAATTTTTGCAGTCAATTAAAAAATAAACTTTGATTGGATGATAATATGATAATGATGATGATAATGATGATAATAATAATGATGATAATGATGATAATAATGATGATAATAATAATAACTTCAGGGGTTGTTTAAAACCCCTTTCATAACGGTAAAGGTCACGTAACAGAAGGGACCTCCAGCTTTACGTGGTATCCGAACCATCGCTTATCTGAACGCGGACGACGGTCTCCCATCCAACTACTGATCAGACGCGACGTAGCTTAACCTAGCTATCATTCACCTTCTTTTCCATATTCTATTCTCTTCATTGCTCCTAAAACCTTCAGAAGAAATCACTTTAATGCTTAAAATACAGTTTCCTTTAATTAAAAAATTCCTTCATAAGTTTTTATATCTTATATTAACACTAATGGACAATCACTTATTTACTTTGGGTTAAATTACCATTAATGCATAATGTTTAAACCATTGTTTAAAAGCAAACCTCATTTTTGTATATAACAAAAATTGTATATAATTGTGTATAATAATAAGCAATTCATATTGCCCAAAATTTGACATTGCTTTAAATAACGTTTATGAAATTATATGTCCTTCGTGCAATTTACTAATCTTTTGAACAATAAACAAATTGAATTTATTAGTCAATTATTTTAATGAAACACTAAATTAAAAAAAAGACTGTCAGCTGAAGGTAGTAGTATTATATATATATATATACAGGGTGTCCCATAAGTCCAGCATCATAGGAGAAATTCATATTTTTCTATTTCTACAAACCATAATTCATATTTTTCTCTTTCTACAGGCCATAATGTCCGTGAGCAAGGAAGAACGAATCCAGATAATTCTACTCATAGGAAATCAGAGTCAGAGAGAGGCCGCTGCTGAATTTAACAGACTGCATCCAGACCACGAGCCAATAACACAGAGTTGTGTGTCTGGATGCAGTCTGTTAAATTCAGCAGCGGCCTCTCTTTGACTCCGATTTCCTATGAGTAGAATTATCTGGAGTCGTTCTTCCTTGCTCACAGACATTATGGCCTGTAGAAAGAGAAAATATGAATTATGGTTTGTAGAAATAGAAAAATATGAATTTCTCCTATGATGCCGGACTTATGGGACACCGTGTGTGTGTGTGTGTGTGTGTGTGTGTGTGTGTGAAAAATTATTTCACGAAAGTGACACGTGAAAAATATTTATGATGAATAAAACCACGAAGGGAAAAGAAACCCCTTTGTGTTTCTTTTCCCTTCGTGGTTTTATTCATCATATATATATATATATATATATATATATATATGATGCAAACACACAAGGAAAAAAATATATACCTTTCCTTTCAACCTTTCAAAGGTTCCGCGCGATGATTCCTCATTTCACGAAGGTCAAGCTTGTCACCCCTCCTCTCGAGTTGGCCTGGTGAAGTAGTGAGTTGGTTTCTTGTACTCTCAACCTCACATAGCCAGGTACGTCCGGCTCATCGGGGATTGTTCTGAGCCAGGCGTCTAATCTTCTTTAGATGCCTGGCTCAGAACAATCCCCGATGAGCCGGACGTACCTGGCTATGTGAGGTGCAGAGTACAAGAAACCAACTCACCACTTCACCAGGCCAACTATATATATATATATATATATATATATATATATATATATATATATATATTTGGATGCCACCAGTTTATAGCGTTGGTTAGTTGTGGTTATAATTAAGTAAACTGGATATAATTAATAAGGTTATTCAATTGTTATTAGGGGTTACCGGTTTGTTTGTATCATCGTATCAAGGAAAATGATATATTGTGCAGTTTTTCTAATTACAATAACGAATTGCTCACAATGATTAACAGTTATTTAATATTGCAATGTTCAAATGGTGCGGGAAAATACAACTGAATAAATCGCAAAGTTGAAGTTAGAATGATTGAATTACGGTGAATAAATGTCAATGATACAAAGAAATAAGCGCTGAATAGCAGTGAATGACAATGAATTACTTATACGAGGAGGCGCGAAGTATTTCGGAGTCGAAGTCGTATGGACCTATACTTTGAGTGTGCGGTATTAAGATTGGGGGGCGAAATAAGGTATAAACAGGATTTGTCGTCTATGAATTCGTCTTTTTTTACCGTAAAGTTCTTCTCATCGGTCACGAAGGTCTCCCAATCCGATATGGAAGCTGCATTGGAACATATGATAAAATACCTCGTTTAATTGGTTTGGTCGTAAAAGAAGTAAGTAGGCCCCCTAAGACCTTTCGAAGTCTTTGTATTTGAACTATTCCCTCCTGTGATTGCGCTGCGGTTTAAGTTGGTTTTAAGGTTGAGGCACGGTTCTTCCATGCATCTGCGATGGTCCAAGAAAGTCGCCTTTACGGCTGGAAGATTGCTTTACTGATGCAGGTAGTTCGATATATATATATATATATATATATTGTTGCGGTTTAACATAAATTAAAGGTAAAATATACTTGGCATGCACCCAAAAATCACTATTTAATTTAAATAAAAACTTTATTTGGATTATATACCAATTTTTTAAGTACTTTGTTCAAAATTAACATGCCCAGTTTTGTTAAAATTAAGTACATGGTGTTAAATTAGATTAAAGGCATATAAGATTATATTTACTTGGAATTAACCATTTTCAAGTTTCCCACACAAAATTCATCCAAATTCCAAGTAAATATAATTTTATATAGGTCATTTATTAAGTTTAATTTTACGAAAAATGGATCTGATGATTTTCAACATGGTACTTTGTTAAGTTAAAAGCCGAAGAAATTTATCTTTTAAATTAAATAAAGAAATACTTGGCATGATTTTACACCTTTCCCACCATCTGACCTTAGGCCTGCAGATAAACTTCTATTTCCTTATTTATAATTAGAAACTTCAAGTATCCAGAATTTATTAAGCAAAAAATGTTTTAACTGAAAAGGAATATTGAGAAACAATAAAATAGCTCTCTCTCTCATATATATATATATTTTTATTTTTTTTAGTGTGTGTGTGTGTGTGTGTGTACAAGTAATACCACATTACATTTGAAGTGAATTTTGAGTTTGGAATAAAAAGAGCTTTCAAAATGGCGGAGAAATCTTGAGAGTGAATTTAAGCTATTTGGCGTATCTCGGCTGTAGTTCAGCTGTTGTGAGCAGCCTTGACTTAGAGCGACGCTTCATAATGAACGCAGGACCACTCCACACACCCAAAAAGCTGTTAGAAATGCTCCTTTTAAATGGAGAGCCTTGGCCTAAAATTGCGCCATGCAACTGGCACTTGGCACTGGCATAAAATCTAATTTACTAGTCTTTTGCCAACAGTATCTGAAATCCGGTGTCAATATTCTCTCTCTCGCTATATATATATATATATATATATATATATATATATATATATAATATATATATATATATATCTGGCGGTACGTAACGGTACGCAGTGCCGGGACCTTTTTTCAAAAAAATTTAAAAATCCATTATTTCCTCCACCCCTCTCTAGGAGTGCGTCAAATCTAAGTACCGGTACCCTTTTTTCTAGAAAAAAAAAGCACTATATATATTATATATTAGTAGCACAGTCTATAAAATGGGTTTTAAAATGCATAACGCAAAGTTTGTAATTTTTGACACACTTAATACGTTCAAAAATATTCTGGAAAGAAAAATTGCGTTCATTTCATGCAAAAGAGCAAATTAAAATATATTTTTAATAAGTAAGAAAGTTCCTCGTCTTAAGTTTGAACCCACAAACTCTTGAATAAAAGGTGACGAAGCTCGATAATATGCTACGACGGGATAAAATTTAACGCAAAAGTTAACGCGGCACAATCTGATGGGAGCGACTTTTATTTATCATGAAAAAGCGTACATTTTCACGCATGATATCCCATTTATGAGACTCCAGCTTTGCACCGGATAGTTTGAATTAAATTCCGGTCATTCCCTCGAGTGCGGGAGGGTTAACACGTAAAATGCCTCTGGATGCGAAAGTGCCATGTATTTCCTAGGTTGTTTAAATGTATGACAGGTTGTGTTAACTTTTATTCCGTCGTCTTGCAATGGTCAGTGTGGTGGCTCTCACCTTCTATTCAAGAGGTTGATGGGGAGGTTTATTCATCATAAAAATTCATGCCGATTCATGCGTGATATATATATATATATATATATATATATATATATATGGGGCGGAGGCGACAAGCTTGACCTTCGTGAAATGAGGAATCATCGCACGGAACATTTGAAAGGTATATATATATATATATAGGGTGAACCAAATGTAGGTGGACAGTAAATGATAACGTTTATTTTGAGAATACATATTTAATTTTTTTGTATACTATAATACAAAATAAAATTTAAATAAATTTAGTTATAATATTTAATATAATATAACACAAACACCATAGTTATAATGAACACCATAGTTATAATATAATATAACACAAGCCGTATTCAACCTACTGTCCACCTACTTTTGGTTCACCGTGTGTATATATATATATATATATATATATATTAGGGTCTTGCGAAGCTTCGAGATTCGATTTGATTTCGAATCGGGAGAGAGGATTCGATTTGATTCGTTAGCTTGGGCTCCGATTCGATATTTTCGAATCTCCATTTAAGTCCGGTAAACAACATCAGTGATGTTGTTTTGAAGAACACTTTCGTAAATAAACACTTTTCTTTTCACTTAGATTATAATTCAATCTATATACTGAGACCAATCTCTCGCGCAATAACACTTTTATCATACTTTAATACCATTGTTCCTCCTCATGACCAAATACTTTATTGTTTTTAGAAGGATTTACTTTGTCCTTTGTTTGTTCTCAACAAGATTTAAGTAATTTTGTTGTTATTATTCTAAAGAAACCATTTTCTGTTTAATTTGAAACTTAATTCAGTATATATACCCTATAAATATATATGTGTACAGGTGATTCGATTCGAGATTCGATTCGGAAAAAAAATTGTGATTCGCAGGGCCCTAATATATATATGAGAGAGAGAGAACGAAACAAATGAAAAAATGAGGTAACCACCCGGGAATCGAACCCGGGATCTTCCGATTGCCGGTCAGATATGATAACCATTACACCATGGGCCTCACTCAATCAAATGCCGTAATTCTTCTACATACGCGCAGAAACCAATGCCCCAAGGGGGCACCTCCCGCATGCCGTACATGGTTATCATATCTGACCGGCAATCGGAAGATCCCGGGTTCGATTCCCGGGTGGTTACCTCATTTTTTCATTTGTTTCGTTCTCTCTCTCTCATCTTGCGCGGAATATTCTCCTATACAAGCGTCGTTCTTTACGTTAATTATACTGCGTGTTTGCAGTTTAAATGTATATAATGTACGGCATGCGGGAGGTGCCCCCTTGGGGCATTGGTTTCTGCGCGTATGTAGAAGAATTACGGCATTTGATTGAGTGAGGCCCATGGTGTAATGGTTATCATATCTGACCGGCAATCGGAAGATCCCGGGTTCGATTCCCGGGTGGTTACCTCATTTTTTAATGTTTCGTTCTCTCTCTCTCATCTTGCGCGGGATATTCTCCTATACAAGCGTCGTTCTTTACGTTAATTATACTGCGTGTTTGCAGTTTAAATGTGTGTGTGTATATATATATATTATATATATATAAAACGTAATATCTAATTAAAATTTAACTAAAAATAGCAAAACATTCTTTCCAAATCTTTAATAAAAAATCTATATAGAAAAATGAAAGTTAAAAATTATAATTTTTTTTTTATATATAAATTTACTGCAATGAGTTATTTATTGTGTTCAAACTTTACACACTTTTTCCTCCCCTCAGTGTGTTGTATCGGACACACTTTCTTAGAGGCTAAAATTATTTGCTAGTGAAATTATTACCTAACCTCATTAGCTAATGTCACACAGATAAGGTACACTTTACTTCTTAACCAAAAAAAAACTTACACGAGTTTGGGAAATTTAAATTTCGAAGCTATTTTTGTATCCCAACGTACTGGATTTGGATTCGGATTCGAACTCGAAGTTGTTTTGGATGGATTAGAATTCGAGGATTCGCGATTTACATTATGGTTCAATATTTTATTGAATGAAAACGTTTTCTCCTTTCTTTTATGGCGTATTTCTGTATTAATCTCACGATCAAATGGCTCGAGCAATTAAAGATAAAATGGAACAAGTTTTGTATCGAATACAAACCAGTTATCCACTTACTCTTTTCCAAATTATTAAAACATTTGAAATATAAATGTTCAATCATTGTCAACACTAAAATTTTTTAAAAATGTGCAAAATTATTTTTAGGGCAAAGTATTAAAAGTACTTTTTGTTCTATAAATAACTTTGCGCATTTTTAAAAAATTTTAATGTTGACAATGATTGAACATTTATATTTTAAATGTTTTAATAATTTGGAAAAGAGTAAATGGATAACTGGTTTGTATTCGATAGAAAAGTTGTTCCATTTTATCTCAAATTGCTCGAACCATTTGAGATATTGTACAATCTGAAGCGAACGACTTCGATTTGAGATCAATTTGTTCGCGTTGCGAACTTATTTAATTTCTTTCGTAATGACAAAGGTCACGGGACACGAAGGACCTACGGCTCTACGTAAGACCCGAATCACGGTCGCTACATCATCCAAACGCGGAGGACGGTCACCCACCCAACGACTGAACGGACCTAAACGTCGCTTAACCTCGCTGATCTAACGGGAAGCGGCGGTGTCGCGACGTGACCACGACGTAACCCTATATAGAGAATTTTACTTATCATTAAAGGTGTACAAATTGTTGCTGTATTTAAAATAAGTAAAAGAACTTTGACCTCTAAAACGGACCTCGCATCCAACATCATTTTGAAGTTTGCCTAAATTTTAACTTTTCCAAATGAATGCTAGTAACAGAGGTTTAGCTAATTAAAGGAAAATTATATATATATGTGTGTGTGTGTATGTGTATATATATATATATATGTGTGTGTGTGTATATATATATATATAGTGTGTGTGTGTGTGTGTGTGTGCACGCAATCCATAATGATGAGTCACACGAAAACTATCTTAATAACTCGTAACTAAAAAGTGTGAAATTCTCGAGTGTCGTTCCCTGAGGAGAGAAATTTTATACGCATACAAATAATAATTACAGCTCCTCTTTAAGTATAATTAAAGACATTTATGGGTTAGTAACCTATAATAAGCATTTTTATATATGTGGTGGCGCCAAGGTAATCTCCTCATATATATATATATATATATATATATATATATATATATATATATATATATATATATATATATATATATATATATACTGTATATAATGTCAAACACCCTACGACCTCTTTTTTTTGTGACATAGCACAAAATAGAAAAATCATACGATTCGCTTTATAATATATGTCACAAATATCTCGACAGTTTGGATGGAAGTGTGTGTGTGTGTGTGTACCTCCAAAATTAGAATAAATTGTTTGAGAATTTTTTTTTTTTTTTTGTATTTGATTCGTATCGTGGGAAAGGAGTTTTAAGGGAGAGCGCGGAGGAAAGGTGTATATAAATAAGGTGATCTGCCCGCGGTTTGGCCATTCCAAGACGTTTGACATTCCAGGACAGACTCTGGCGCCAGAGTAGAAAGGCGAGATTAATAATTTAAAAAAAAAGCCACAATAAGGCGGATGTATGAATCAACAAATATGCCCGTTACGTAGACTGGGCGAGTTCGGTTGAAATCGGGTATAGGGGGCATGACGGGTATAAAATATAATAATGTTCGCGAGACAATTTATGGAGATATTCAAATCATGACAATTTCAAGTCGTGTAATAAGCGGTGAAAATTCTTTTTAATGCTTCGAAGACTTTATAAAAGACATCTTCCATATTTCATGTGAACCGGATTTAAATTCTAAATTCTAATCTTGCTACTCATACTATTAACAGAATAAATTTAGTTCAGTAGAAGTAGGTCAGAATGAGCAGATGCAAATATCGTACGAGAGACACGATGCTCGACAAATAAATGGCACTTTCGCTCTATTTTAACTTGGCACGTTATTATCATCATTAATTATTATTATTATAATAATAAGTGCAAAAAAGAGAATAGGTTTCCTTTAAAATATTTAATAAATAAAAATAAGTATCAGTTGGGTATTGAAGGCGGTGGTGTGTCGGCATCACACCCATGCAGCGAGTGCAACGCCGTGGCCAGTGTCGTAACACAGCTTCCCGTCGATCAGCAAAGTTAAGCGACAGTGGGTCTGGGTAGAAGAAGTTGGATGGGACACCGTCCTCCGCGTCCAGATTACGTAACGACCCGTGATTAGAATCCCGCGTAAAACTGTAGGTCCCCTCCGTCACGTAACCTTAAATGTTACGAAGGAGGTTAAATAACTCGCGCAACAATGGCTTTAACACTCGAGAGGGAAAAAAATTGGGGGAAGGCACGGGTCAAACGAAGCGACAGAATATATTTTAACAGAATAGAACAATAAATTGTATTCTATTTTATTAAGCACTTTTGTCTCAACAGAATTTCCACTCAAATTTTTAACAATTCTGAACCTCGTAAAATACACTAAAAGATAAAAAAAATTTAGTAAATTTCATTCACAAAATCGACTATAAACCGTATGTGTATTATTCACCATCCATTTTATGTGTCTGTAAACTATATAACTGACACAGGAATACAGTTAACAGCATTTTGAATGGTATATTTTGAAACCAACATCCAGCCGCAACAGCTTATACAATTAATGTAAAAAACGTGCCGAGAGTGAAAGTTTTACAATCGCGAAAGATAAATTCACCACAAATCCACAACTACAAAACAAAGGCAAAAGACAACAACTCCGTCCATATATTTATATATAGAGTATATATTTAAGAACTCCAAGATTTATAAATGGTGCTCCTTCTAGTGCCAGTATGGTGTTTGTAGTCAATAAGGTGCCTAACTGCCCCTGTGTCATACGCAATTTTGTTATTTAGATTTATCACTAGGCTCGGTGAGTCAGTCAGTTCAGAAAATATAAGCCATGGTTAAGTCGACTGGTCTCCGATATATTTCATAAATCTCAAATCTGGAAGCATTGGCGTAGGTAACTGTTATGTTCATTATGCATAGTGGCCTACTTAGTCAGTGTTCCAGAAAACTATCTCTTAATCTTCTATGGACCACTTGTACAGGGTGTTCGGAGTCACTGTGCACTTATATTTATTTAATAGCATACAACAGTATAACATTGCATATATGATAGAGGTTATGGATGGGACCATCAGAACTTATAAAAGGTGTTGAAAGCGATGTCCTTTAACAGCAATACAGGCCTGGACCCGTCTTATTTTATTTTGAAACACCTTTGTCAGTTCTTCTTTTGAAATGGACCTTATGTACGCAGTTATTGCAGTTTTCAGGTCATCAAGCGTGAGTGGACGATCTCGATTATATAAGTGCACAGTGACTTTCCGAACACCCTGTAAATGTTTTTACCTGTTGACTCTGAAATTAAGCGTTTGTTTGTTTGTTATACAGTATCTATAAAGGGTGTCCGAAAGGCATCTCTACCCAATCAATGGGAAACATTGTACATTTATTTGTGGAATCGTATCATAAATGGTCAAAATATTCTCCCATTCATTTAAAAGCCCTTAATGTAATTAATCAATTAATCATTTAAAGTAAACAATGTAATTCTCATTGGGTAGAGACTTTTTGAACACACTGGACAAACTTCTCTTTTTTTGCCTTTGTCCTGAAATGTAAATCTGGACAAACTTCTTATATTTTTTTATTTGTCCAAATATTTATATATATCTGGACAGACTTCTTCCGTGTGTCCGCTAATGTGGATATCACTATTTTGTGTTCCAGAATGCAAAAAGAGTGACACATAGTTTGAAGTTTATAAAACAGGAAGACGGCTTCTAAACGCTAATTAATAGTTCAGCAAAAAGTAAAAGTGTGTGTGTGTATATATATATATATATATATATATATAGAGAGAGAGAGAGAGAGAGAGAGAGAGTGTGTGTGTGTGGTGTGTGTGTGTGTGTGTTCGGTCAAATAACAAGCCAATAAAATAACCACAACTATTCCACAAATTTCAAGCGGTTGGATTCTGTGTGTGTGTGTGTGTGTGTGTGTGTGTGTAAGGTAAAAGTTAGACATACCTTTTATAGGCTTAGGCACGGCACGGCTTCTTGTATAGGGCCTAACACAGTCCTACAACCCCCTCCCACCATTTTAGAGGGAAAAGAAATGAATTTAATTTTAAAAAACCTTCATCTATCTTCATACATAAAGACATTGAATGCACCATTGTTTTCACACAAAGGGAAGACATTAAAGAGAACGCAAAAATAGCAAGATATTTGATATCATCAACATTTTTTAACTTCAAGGAATCGTACGTGCGGCAATTCTGCATGTCGTTTAAAAATAATTTAAGATATTGCGTTTTGTACAACTTTTTTGCGCGCTGTTTTATCGTACTGAATAATATATGAATGAAGACAAAGATCCTATTTTGAAGACTATTAAGGTATGGCCTTTTATATAAGAATATATGAGGTCTATAACGTATTAAAAATGAAAAAATGAATGTTTAATTCATATGTTTTTGTTTCCTTATTAAATTATGTCTTACCATATATAGAATTACGTATCATGCAATAGACCCGAATTCTAAATAGCTTATTGCGAGTATTTACGGACTATTCGATTTCTCAAATATGACATAATCTTAATATCATTACAAAGGAGCACAAATGAAACTTATTTCTCGTAAACAATACTCCTCATTGTAGAAGAATAAACGACTATCGTTTGTTGCAACCATCATAATTCTGATACGTGACCATTATTTGTACGAAGCGATATATATATATATATATAAAAGTTGTGTTTATGATAAAATATATACTTAAAAATGTATAACTCTATTTTAATTACCATACCGTCAAAGCTGATTAGGTCTAGGCTACCTGCAATATGTGGTAACTGCGCGCACAACCTGCATATAGTTATTGGGCTACATTTAAGAAATTCGGCCAAGACATCTGAGAAAGAGCGCTAAATTTACTATACGGACTGCAAGTAAAAAAAAAAATAAATACCTTGGTTATTGCTTTGAATAATAAGTCCTATCTTAACTTAAAACAAATGAAACAGGTTCAACTAACATTAGTAGCCTAGGCCCTAATTATTTCAGCCATTTCATACGTACCTAGACATAAAAAAATCATGTACATAGGCCCTACATACAATCTACTCTTTAAATTCACAACATACTGTACTATTTCGCTTTCTAAACTTTCAATTTCCACTCTCTCGTGAATTAATTTCTGTCTAAAATATCTATAGAAATATTCGAACAAAAAAGAAAGAAAAAATTGCAACGGAAGCTAGTTTCAGACCAGTTGGAAGGATGAAAAAAAATCTCTGCGTGTAGGAAAAAGCAAGGTCACAAGTTAGCTCCTTTCCCCTTGTTGAGGACGCTACCATATATCAGGTTACCGTACTGTATGATCCGTATGCGACTGATTTCTAAAGATTGTTTGACAATGAAACGTGGTATTCTTTTAATTAACACTGCCTTGTGCAAAATAAATTAAGTAAATTATATATATATATATATATATATATATATATATATATTATATATATATACACAGGGTTATCAAATTATGTTTTATAAATTAGTATACATATTCAGGACATGAAAGTGAACAAAAAACTTCCAATGAACATAAATCCGCAATCGCTTCGTTTCCGAGATACATTGATTTTTTGCCGAGGACAATGCTAATCTCTGTACACCTATTGTATGCTTTCTAGATATATCAAAGAAAAATAAGATTATTATTATTATTTTTTCTCGTATGCAATGCGTGGGAAATGAAGTGGCTCGTGCTTGTTATAATCGAGATAAAAATCCTGTCATAATACTAAAGATAATAATGATGATAATAATAATAACAATAATAATAGTAGTAATAATTTTATTGTTCTCCGAAATATCTAGAGAGTGTACAATAGGTGTACAGAGAATAGCATCGTCCTCGGCAAAAAATCAATGTATCTCGGAAACGAAGCGATTGTGGATTTATGTTCATAGGAACTTTTTTGTGCACTTTCACGTCCTGAATATGCATACTAATTTATGAAACATAATTTAATAACACCCTGCGTGTGTGTGTGTGTATATATATATATATATATATATATATATATATATATATATATATTACAACAGAGGTTTGAATGAAATGTCGCCATGACCTCCAGTCTAGGGGGCCTAGTATGAAAAACACCTCTGAACGCGAAAGCGGTGTTCCCTGTAATAACTTTTACCTCGTTGTAGCGTGGTGGTAATGCCCTCGCTTTCTTCTCAAGAGGTGCTGCTTTTGAATCCTGGTGAGGACATTTTTTGCATTATGTAAAACCGTGCGTGTTCATGCATGATATTCCATATACATCGTGAACTACTTTAAAAAAAAAAAAAATTTAACATTAAACTCATGCATATTATAATCTATATTTTTTGACATGATTTCCGTGACTAAACTGAAATTAATAATAATTTTATTAAAAACTGTAGTTCAACTTCCCGTATGTGTACTTTTGCGGGTATTGTATACGTATGTGCGCTTGTGCGTGGTGTACAAGCGTGAATTTAAGGTTTTAGAATAGCTTTGCCTGTTAAATTATGGTAGTCCAAATTTAATAAGCTCGGGATACTGAAATGTTTATTTAGCTTTGGACGATTATTATCAAATTCACTTTCGGGAGTGTTGGGCTCCAGGTTCGATTGATGGAACAGTTGGGGGGAGGGGGAAACCTTCCACGAACAGTTTAGACCAGCAATTCCCCAACCGGTGGTACGCGGAGCTCTTTTAGGTGGTGGTACGCGAGTGTTTTAATATGTAGTTTGTTAACTTATAATTATTTTAATGAAAATCTATTTAAAAAGTAGTTATAGATAAGTAACCCACAATCTTTCGGACTGTGAAAGGTAAAAAATCATGATGGTACCGTACGTCGCCTTAAAATAAAGGTTTGGAACCTTTGGTTTGAACTACAAATTTTTGGCGCAATTTATATCGATAGTTATATATTAAGTATGTTGACACGCAGCTGTGGAATTTTACTTAAAAATTGCTAAAATTTAATTTTAAAACCTAAAAATTACATAATTTTCATTTACTTTTATACTAAACTCTTCAAATACTACATCTACTATTTTCCTACAAAGTCCAATACATTTTTTACGCAATATGTACGTGATTAATTGACGCTCATGGTTTATTCGTTTACGAATTTATGCGTCTATTCATTCTTTTGTGAATTTATCCATTTTTCACGCTAAATTTCATTCTTTCATGAACATTTCAAGTATAATTTATTTTAGTACCTCCTTTTATTGTACGAAAATAAACGAGTATCTTTTGTTTTGTTTTTACAGTCATCATAATTCTCATACGTGACCATTATTTGTACAGAGAGATATAACACACCGTAGTTTCAAGAAAGTGCTACAACGAACCTAAACTGAAACACACACACACACACACACACAGTTATATTTAAACTCTAATAATGAAGAATAGAAACAATATAAAGTGGTCTGAATCCATTCTGGTTTTATTATTGTGAATTCTGTCTTAAAGAGTGAGAGAAAGCTTCATTCTCGAAGTGAACGTTATAAACAATCGATTTTAACGGCGAGAAACAAGAAGGACACAACATGTGAAAGAAAAGACCACTAAAGAGAAAGTAAAAGAAAGAAAAACGACGCAAGACGCAAACTAGAAACTTGGAAACAATGAGAGAAACTTAGAATAATATATATATATATATATATATATATATATATATATATATATTATATATATATACACTAGCTTGCCCGACCCGTCAAAAAATGACGGGTTGGAGGTTCGTAAAAAAAATCGGGGGCCCCGCCCTTCCTTCAGCGAGTTTTGTTCATGGCTCCCCAATCCCCCCAGGGGGCGGTTGCCCCACCTTCCTGGGGGGCGCAGTTCTTGCACCTTTATTTCCCCCCCCTTACACTACTACTATACTATCACCACCATCACCTGAAGAAATCAAGAATTACGCACCATACTACTCATAAGCGTTACCAAAAGACAGACACTGCCTTCTATTATTTTATATATAACCAATTCCCCCCATTGTTCATTCTGATGAAAGTCAAGTTTGTCACTCCATCTTAGACCTACAGTTTAACGTGGAATCCGACCACGCTCCACCAGCAGCCCAGCGTCTTAACCACTAGGCTACCCAGGGTACCCATTTATCTACCAACCAATTTCATTATTATGTGGAAGGATGAACAGCGGCGTTTTGCTAGGCGCCGCCTGTCGTCACCGAGTCTCGATCCCAGGGCCGATTGATTCGTAGTCAGCGAAGCTAACCACTCTATATATATATATATAACTGTAAAAGAAATTTACTTTAAAACTCAATCTGGTTCGGCCTATGCTAAATAAATATTTCATTGAATTGAAATCTAAGAAATATTTCTTCATCCCCCACCATCTTTTTACCCAGTCTCCCGAGTCCTGAGTATACTTTACCAATTAGTACATTCCTTAAGAACGGTCTTTCTCACATTTAAACACATACGGATTCCTTAATTAATGTATGATGCCAGATAGGTACCGTGTTTTATTTATTTAAATGGTTTTTATAGTTTTGTGAACCTGCTTTTTAAGAAATTGTTAAGGTGTTAATTTTTGAAGGAAATGCAAAGTTAACCTTTAAGTTTTGCGCATTTTTTTATCCTTTCGTAGTGTATTCCGCCATATTCTTTGTCAAAATATTGCCCTCCCCCCACCTTGTAGAAATACATCTAGGATTTGTAGCTAAATTTTGAGAAAATAAACCCTATATAATTGACTTACTGAACGTGTAAATGAAACTATAATGTATACATTTAATGTTCCTACGTCAACATATTTATTTTTAGAAAAATTTTCCTTCCTAAAATGCATCAAAATGAGCCGCGCATCAACCGACAGCCATTCAACTCAGAATGAGACCTTTGCATACAAAGTTTCCGTACTTTTCTTATTCATAAATTATGTCTTTTGGGGTGTGGGGAGGGCTCCCGCCAACATCCCGCGTGGCTAATAAACGAGCATATAAATCTGTAATAACGGTGATATCGTTGATAGGCCGCTCTGAATAATACTTCAACCGAGTTTAAGGGTTCCACAATGATTCAGCGCGTTCAAAAGACCTGCCATTTTTATGCTTGGCGTGAACAGGCAAATTTGAAGTTCAGAATGACCTTGGTACAAAAGCTTTTTCCAAATCTTTTCAGCAAAATTAATTTAGAATATGCCTTATTTCCTTATTTCTTATGATAAGATTATGTTACTAGCTCCAAAAACGCAAAATGTGCTTAAATATAAACTACTTACGATGGTGCAAATGTAAATAGACGGACACCCAATAGTATATACCATCTTTGCTGAATGACAAAAAATGTGACATTTGAGTTTTTTCCTATATCAACATTTCATTGAAAATGGTGTATATTTTGGCGTCCAGGGAAAGACCCTTCACTCGCTGATAGTGCGTGTCAGGTATGGTTAGATTTGATTATTTAATTAGACGAGATTAGGTCACGTGGGTTAGAGCGGGTAATTATGAAATACTGAAATGCATTAGGTATATACGAGGTTCGATAACGCGTGTGTAGAAACTCCGAACCTCTGACATTTCTATGGATGTAAAGAATTTAAATTACTGGGAAATGTTACACGAATTAAATTTATATTTTCTTTGGAAAGAGGAGGAGGTCTCTCTTATTTCGTGCATTTCATGACCAGAAATGAGAGATAGTGGCTCTATTTTGACAAGTCACTTTTACAAACTCAATTTTAATATTATCACACTTTCTAGTATTTGGTAGTGCGGAATTAGAGTCTCTCTCTCTCTCTCTCTCTCTCTCTCTCTCTCTCTCTCTCTCTCTCTCTCTCTCTCTCTCTCTCTCTCTCTCTCAGATTATCGTATATAGGTCTTACGTTGTACATGTTTAAGTATTTTAGACAATGAATTTCCTAACATTTTCAATGTTGAAACGAGACACAGCCTAAATCTGGACTACTGACACTACTGACTGCGGTAGACCTAGGCTGTAGAGGAGGTTTAAACGAGGTAGGCTGGACAGGTAGGTTATGATGGTTGGGCCTGTCGAAACAGAAGATATATAAACCTCCTTAATAACAGACTGAGTTCATTACCGCTAAGAAGTGCAATGTTAGCTCTAACTGTGGAAATTAGTAATTATCAAGTGCGAGCAAAAACTAATAAACCGGCTGATAGAATATTTATTTGTTTACATTTTTCTTTCACACTTACGTTGGTAAGAGGATTAGGTAACTGTAAATGATGTAATTAGACAAACCATTTTCAGGTGCCAGTAAGATAAAATAATGAATGCTGAAAATAGGTACGCGCACGAAGACTTTTCATCACTGGATCAAAGCCTACATATATCTAGTCGGTCAACGGTCGCATTTTAACGTGTAAATAAATTTCATACAAATTATTTTTGAACGGAAAATTTGAAGTACGTGAAACCTTAACATTTACTTTAAGCTCACGAACTACCGAGATTCTGAGTGCAGCTTCACAAATTTCGTCTCGCTGGCATTGGATGTGAAGCTCAAAAGTTTTATGGTTGTGGTATTTCTGTAAATTTATGGTCTTACTGCTTTTTCTCTGGTTCATCAAGAGTATTATATTTTGGAGAAACATGGTCTGACTAGATACTGTAATAGGTAGGATTTGGCATCATACTACAGTTCACAGATTTCGTCTTCCCACAATTGTACAGAATTTCATACGATTTCGTCAATTTGAGAGAAGCCAATCGGTGAATAAGTATGCAAAATAACAGAGCAATCAAATTTTTTAGCGCCACACCTTAAGTTAATTGATCAAAATTTGTAAAGTTGCATTTAAAATCATAGTGACTCATCGATTTAAACTCTCTCTCACTGGCTTAAAACGGTCTCTTCAAACCTTTTGTCTGAAACTATTTACTGTACATGTTATAATGTAGGTTTAGACGTTATAGGTAAGTTTTGGTATTAATTAGGCCTACGTATTTCATTTATCTGTTATTAACGCGCATTTCAGGTACGTACTGTATTTCGCTTCTACAATCTATACTATAATAAGAGAGCTGTCCCGGCAGTGTTGCCAGATGGAATTTTTAAAAATCTGATAAATCTGATTAAAAAATCTGTAGAAATCTGTAGATTTATAATATTTATCTAAATAATAATTTTGACATATTTTTATTTAATTTACTGTCTTAAGGTATTATCAATGATAAAATCTTGTATAATATTTTCTTTATTTTTATAAACTTATATAAATATGGCACTTTAACATAAAAAAAAGTAAAGTAAATGAAAGTAAACAAATTGAATTCCGTTACTTTGTGACAAAGGAAATACCTTTTGGTTATTGCTGTAATAACTATAAGAACACCGGAATACTTCTTTAATTCATACACATAAATGAAACCAAAAAAAATCCTTTTTAGATTTAAACAGATAAATATCATTTTTTTCAACAAAAACAAAAACATTCCATGCTACCATGACGTAGAGGGAATATCAACCAATCAGCGCCGATTAAATGATTTAATCGGCATGTATATCGTAGTCAGAAGCGAGTCGACTCGACTTCTGAAACTGAATACCGAGAACATTTGTGTCCTATTGATTGAGACTGTAGGCCTAATATTTCCTTGTTGTAAATTTTGGAAGTAAATAATAATGATTGCTTGCTGGATTAAAAATCTGTAGATTATGCATAAATTATTGAAAAAATCTGAAAATCTGAATTGCTTCATAAAATCTGTAGATCTACAGATATATCTGTAGATCTGGCAACACTGGCTGTCCGTCCGTCTGTCCGTCCGTCACACTTTCAGAAATTGTTAGAAAAAATTGAGAAAAAAAAATTCAGAAATTGTATTACGGGCGGCAATGTGAAGCTCAAGATTTTCATGACTGTGTTCTTTTCTGTAGTTTAGCAATGGGGGATGGGTGGGGTAATGGGGGAGGGGGTTAGCCCCAAGTTGTATGAATGGGGGTGAGGAGGTTTTGGGAGATACCAGAAATGTTGACACAATGTGAAGCTCAAAATTTTCACGGCTGGGTTCTTTTTTTGTAGTTTAGCCTGTCTAACCGTCAGCGAAGTGACGGGAACTGTACTAGTGAATTATAATAATAATGTTTGGGGTTTGTAACCTCCTTCGGAACATCCCTAAAAGAGTCGCGTAACCGAAGGAACTTACAGTTTTAAGTAGGATCCGAATTATTACCTCTCGAGGAAAAACCAAAGCAGCACCTTCAACTCTGAAACGGTACTTATATTGAAACCATAAGGCATGAGCATGACAGTACTCTATCTTGACGCGAATTATGATTTTAAACTAATAGAACCTGCTTTTTAAAGCGGTGCAAGAGAATTAAACTGGGGTATATGGCGATGAATAGACTCACCAAGATATGGAACGACGACAATGTCAGCAGAGTGCTAAAGATTAGATTATACCAGGCAATAGGTGTTACCAACTTACCAACACTTTTATATAGTCCGGAGTGCTGGACGATGACGTTAAAAGAAGTTATTATCGTTGGAAATGTATTGTCTGCGCCGAATTTGTAACATCCGCTGGTACCACAGACGAACAAATGAATATATAGGGTGTCCATAAATGATTACCCTGATTAAAGCATGCTATAACTTTTAAATAAACACTCGTATTCAAAAACAGTTTTAATCATGAGTAGATAAACATACAAAGTTTTGATACATAGTTAATGAACTTAATAAGCTTCACATGTGCACCCCTAGTGGCACGTAAAATGTTTAAACGGTATTCACACTCACGCCACACATTTTCCAACATTTGTGGGTTAACTGTTGCAATTGCATCCGTAATGCGTTCTCGCAATGTCCTGATATCTGGAACAACTGTTGCATAAACCAAATCTTTAACATGACCCCAGAGAAAGAAATCCAGCGGGGTAATGTCTGGTGATCTTGGGGGCCATGGGATTGGCCGGTCCCTGCCAATCCATCGATTTGGAAATATTGCGTCGAGAGTTTCACGAACAACATGCTCCCAATGAGGGGGTGCCCCATCTTGTTGGAAGATGACAGTTTGAATGTTTTCCACCGTCCCATCGGAAACTGATGGTCTACCACTACTCTTTCCCTTTTCCACGTTTCCAAGAATTTTTTCATTCACGACTTAATTAACTTCACATCAGGTGGATTCTTTCCATACTTTGTTCTGAACCTTCGCTGAACACTGACAGAAGATTTTGCTTCTGCAAGCCACACAACACATTGTGCCTTCTCTGTCACAGACGCCATCTTAACTGAACAGCTACTACAGCGCTTCTAGCGGTGAATGCGGTAGACGAAACACACACACAGCACAGAAACTCTATGCGTGTACGAGATCACCTGTAAAAAGAAAACGTATGTAAGATTCATTAAAACATGAGAGCATACTGTTTTCAGGATAAACATTTATGGACACCCTGTATATAAGGGAATTGACTGGTGTTAAATTCACCATAGTGGACAGAGTGGTGGATGCGCAGAGGAGATGGTACGGCCATGTGGCGAGGATAGGGGAGGACCGACTTCCGAGAACGCTGATGTACGGAAGAATAGTGGGATCGAGGCGGCGGCGCGCCGGGGACGTCCAAAGACGACGTGGCTCAAGACGGTAGAAAGAGAGAATCCGGGTTTAACCCGGCGCCAGAGAACAGATCTGGCCAGAGACGGGTCGCAGTGGCGAAATTACCGACGGGGGAGACGCATCGCAGTGGCGAAATTACCGACGGGGGAGACGCATCGCACGGGACCCAACCTGGAGACCTCCAGATGGGAACTAAGTCTAAGAGCCTGCTAGGGACCATGTAGGTGTGTATACTATAACTAAACTAAAAATCTATACATTCTTTAAATAATTTACATGCAACTATATTCTAACAGTAATTAAAATTCTATTTGAAAAACACACACACACACACACACACACACCTATATATATATATAATTTAGCATTTTCATTAAATTTGGCGGCATCCGGTTGGATGCTCTAATACAGCATTTCCCTTGTTATTAATACGATATATATTTTTCCTAATTTTTAAATTACCTGATGCATAACACTTTACTTTCAAATATATTTGTGTAATAAATCCTGTAGAGAGAGAGAGAGAGAGAGAGAGAGAGAGAGGAGAGAGAGAGAGAGAGAGAGAGAGAGAGAATTAGGCCTATTAAATTCCCATCTTATAAAAATATAGGTTTATGAAATTGGAGTTTCACAGAAAAATATAACTAATAAATGTTCCCTTAGCAACTACGCCTATCCTAACCCCAAAATATTATTTTATAATTTGACCTGGGGTGGGGGGGTCTCCTTAATTCAAATGTTTCATCCAGGACTATAAGCTCGATTCGGGTGGAGCCTAGCCTAGCCTATGGAATAGAAAAGTATGTTCATATAATAAAAAAATTAAGATTCGATTGGGGCCTAACTTACCCTATAATAATAATTATTTCAATGTAATAAACAAAATAATACATTTCAGTTAGGCAATAAAGATAATGTACATTGTTAGTATAATACATGTTCAAACAATGTTCAAACATGAAACCCGTTTATTCTTTTATAATAATAATAATGTGTTAACACTTGACACAGGTTCTAATAGGGTAATAGCATATTTCTACTCACAATCAAAACTACAGTTACAAAAGCAGCCTTTTGTCATTTCTTTCAATCAGTAAATAATGAAACGCTTATGTCCTATTGTTCACTTCTTTATGCTTTCCACAAGCCTGCATGTTCGATGAGAACTGTAAAAATAGAAATACTTTCTACATATACGTTACAGTCCATAACTGTATCGGCCTTTTCGAGAAATGATTCGAGAAATGATTCGGTTACAGTACAATCAGAACAGCCTCATTGCGTTTCTTGTCTGGCCTTTTGGATATATTTCGGTATTGCAAGGCTACACGCCATTATTTCTTATTGTTTTCAAACGAAGACATTATTACTCTTATTTAAAGAACCTCTGCTCTCTTCCCATTTCTGCTACACTACCCCATAAAACAAATGATATACGGGTTAGTTCCTAAGCAGGAACTGAAGATATATGTATATTGTCCATAAATTAGCTTTACAAATTACATTTAAATGAATTTGTAAAGATAATTTGTGGACACCCTACAAACATTCCTTTTTTTTTTTTGTAGCGCCCAAGCTCTAAATAGGCCTATTGTATGCATACAAGTAGGCATACAGATAAGCAGCGTAGGCCTATCCAAAACATAACCCTATAGATCCGGTTAATAATCTTCACAGGGGCCTATAATAAGCCTAAAGAAAAATGTGAATACCAAAAAACAATTTCTTTTTCCAAAACAAGACTGACTAAAAATAACAGTAAATACGTTAAATAAAAATAATAAAAATAAGACTTTTACCCAAAGAATATTCAGAGGAATATTTTCTCTTTTTATTTAATAGGAGAAAAACAGCTGTATGCAATTTCTTTTAAAAATAATTGTCACCAATTTATTATACTCATAATTAAAATAGCAAAGCCCCATAATTAACTTTCTTAGGCCTTATGTTTTCTTTCACATGCATGACTTAGGCTATGTACACAATTTAAAATTTATACAATAGGCTTTTATACAACCATATATTTAACGCTCTATATATAAAGTATAATTAATAAAATTAAAAGCCGCTTTACTTCAGAAAAGAGTGTATTTTTTCTCTGGTAAACCTTCAGCCATTAATAGCCATGAGGTAACGTGGCGCCATCTCGACTGGACATGTCTAGATAAAATTTAAAATCGTCCCTAGGGCCTAAGCCAAGCCATGTCATCATACAAAAATAGTGAAAAAGACTGAAAAAAAGGAAATAACTCTTTAAAGCTCAGAAGAAAAAGAAAAATAAGAATAATAAGAAGAAGTTCAAGAACCCCTTTCTAGAAACTTCCCAGACAGCTTCAAATTAGACGATTCTGGAAATTACACTGAACAGAACTGGGCATCAAAAGAATGTGACCACCCTGATATTCATTATAAAATACCAATAGAACTGAACACTGTGTGATCATTTTATAAATAAAACTACGTGATTAAGGATCTGTTTAATAAAGGAAAGTACAGTTATAATGATTGCAACTTGTAAAGCAAACATATAATTTATGAAAACATTTTGCAAGAGTTAGGCCAACGATGTACTAGTAATTAAGGTCAAAATCCACTTCCTAGTATGAAATTTTAGGGATTAGACCTTAACGAGCTCCAACATACATGGAATATTTTCCTTGAAATGGGTTACATTCCTACATAAAATATTCTATTCCTTTATTTCATAATATGCAATGGTTATATTATTATAATAATAATAATAATAATAATAATAATAATAATAATAATAATTGCAGGTTACAAAACTAGTTTCTTCAGATTAGGTATTAGGCTATGACCTTATGCACTAAGTAAAAATATGCATATATGCATACTCATTATTATTATAGGAATATTTTCAATTCCAAGAAATTAGATTCAGAGAATAAAACCAAAATCTACAACAACAATGAATTAATGATTTATTAGAAACACAAGTTTTCGGCCTATTCTAAAGTCTACATCAGACGCGAGTGAAGACCTCTTAGAAAAGGCGAAAGTTTGTAATCCATTACTTGTTGCAAATTTACTCCTCACATGCATACTCAGTTTGCCTACCAGCCGGTTTTTTTTTATGGGGAGGGAGGAAATGTGTTAACGCAATATTATCGGTATTATTATAGTTTCAACCACAACTTGATTACTGCATATTTGCTATTTGTAATAGCTACATTTAAAGATGAGAGTTTTTTTCTATAACTCTTCCGTCGCAAATGAATATTAAGGTTGAAACTATAAATTTACCATAAAAGAATGGGCGAAACGGCCTGGAATTAAGGCTCAATATTTTCGTCAGTATCTCGGCCGCTACCTGTTCCAACGTCAAGCGGGAGAACGAGCTCTTCGCAAATTTTTGCTGGAAGCTGCGAAGCTATACCCTCCTCAAAGCGTCAGACAGGGACCACGACCGGAAAAAGTCCGAATCCCACATGACGACGACGAGTCAGAGGAAGAGGCAGATGAACCAGAATCACTCCAATAAGGTGAGGTTAGGTAAGGTTAGGTTAGGTTAGGTTAGGTTAGGTTCGGTTCCTAGGTTTTCCGTTGGTTTCTGATGTGATTCATCTGAAAACGACATTCATTTCCGTCGCAAATCACTCGTTTTTGATCCCCCCCCCACCCAAAAACCCCGATTTCCCACGCATTCCCCCAATATTGTGTATGGGGGGTAATCACAAAAATGAGTAATTTGCGACTGAAATGAATGTCATTTTCAGATGAATCACATCAGAAACCACCGGAAAACCTAATTTTTATTTTTCAAAAAGAGTTGTGGTTGAAACTATAAATTTACTATATTATCTAGGTGCTTAGGTCTGTTAATAAATATATGTATTCGGAATAAACATTCCCAGGTGTCAATGTTAGCAGCACCCATAGCTGTGGGTAACGCCGTTTTCCTATAAGCGAACTGAAGACGCTGACGTGGGGTGTTTGAATCCTGATGGCGCCGGTAATAATATTCCAGTAGTTGTGGAATGGGCCGCATTCGTCTAGCGGCTCTAGCCTGAACAGTGAGACAATTTCTGGCCCTTCTGACTAATTAATTATTAGTGTCAGTGTTAGCCTAGGCGTACTTTAGGAAAAAGTCTGTCATTTCTTAATCCACGCTAGTTTTAAGAGAACCTACGAAAACTAAGGCCAAAGGCCATAGGCTGAACAATGTAGGCCCGTGTCTATATGCAAATATCGATTCAGAAAAGTAGACTATAGATTTATATGCCGGTTGTCTTCCTCAATTTCACGAAAATGTACAAAATTTTACGTAGTCTTGTACCTCACATACCGTTATTAGATAAACAGTGATAACACAAAAGCTATATACATCATTGATACTTCATACTAGTTTATATGCTGCTGTTGATAATTTCACTTCTATATTTTCCATTTACGGCAAATATTTAGTGTTTAAATCTGGGGTGCTCAACCTTTTCTGCAAAAGGGCCAAACTTGATTTTTAGCAATACTAGCAAAAGTGGATCCTACAGCCCCATTTAGCTAATCTGCGGTGCTGGGGCCTTCGGCCTCAGTAATTGGGGGGCCTGCGGCCCTCCAATTACTGGGGAGTCAATTATTCGGTCAATAAAACTATACAAAAGAATGCAGCAATGAAAATCTTAACGCGTTAGAGTAAAAAGTTGAAACAAAGCAAAGCACATTTCTGTGTTCAGAATCGCAAACGGACGGACAGGACTGCCTTTTTATAATATAGAATATAGATTATAGATGATGATTTTGGGGGAAGGCGCATGATAGTATTAATGGTGTGACACACAACGCACCACAAGAAAGAGAACTGAACTTAATGGCATGTATGTTTATTCTTAAAATTTACCCATCATTTAAAAATGTACAAGTGAACAAAATAAAGTTGTTGTTTTTTAATTTTTAACATATAGAGCATGATTTTTGTTCTGATTGACAAACATGGATGTCTCATGTGTGTGGTATGGGCTCACTAATGAGCCACCTGGCATTGCATCCGTTTCACGATTTGATTAATTCTCGGTCTGATTTGAGAAGTTGCCAATCTCAAGCGCTCTTCCAGGTACTGAGTGAGCTCAGTTCGATGCGTTGACTTTGTGAACATCTTGCTGAACAACATTTCACAAGGGTAAGTTGACCCAAAGAGCGAGGCCATACGAATGGCATGTAGCTAAATAGAGACAGGGATAAGTGTCTCTTCGTTAAATAGGCCTCATAAAACTCCAGGCTCAGGTTTGTTATTGAATTTATCTCGCAGTCCATCATAATCTTATGATTCTTGAAGTCATGAAATCGATCAGTGAGTTGGAGATTTTGGATCAGGTCGGAATACTAATCAGTGTCCACACCAATACGGGAGTCTTACCTTTTCTTTAGCGTTGGGATCATTTATTTTACTGAATAAAACTTGGATAACAGCGCTTGAAAAATATAGGTAACATTTTTTTTTTTTTTTTTTGACTCATGGAGGGCCGGATAGAAACTACTGGCAGCCCATATTCGGCCCGCGGGCCGCTTGTTGGGCAGCACTGGTTTATAAACCATGAGATTCTGCCGTAACCTAGATTTCGTTAAAATCAATCATACTTACTAAACAGTTTTTATTCAAGTATCGTCTAAAACAGGGGTGGGGAAACTTTTCAGTACCAAGGGCGAAAATCGATAACATAAACACCTCCGCGGGCGTCTGGCAAATTTTAAGCTTATATACAGCGTGTCCCAAAGAAATGTATACCCACTTTGTTCGATAATACCAGCTATGAGGATGATAAATATATTACTTTTTATATGTTTTTTAATAAAGAATTTTCTCCTGAATCTAAATATGTAATTATTTTTATTAAAAATTGAAGAACAAAAACGTTACAGATGTTTAAATTATAATTATTATTTTCGAGACTTCATGTGCGATATTTTCTAATATTTTAACCGACTGTTTTGAGATACTTATGCTTAGTGTTCATATTGAAGCATAAATGTTGTAATTATTAGTTAATTCAAAAAATTTACAAATTCCATGGTTAAATGCCACTTTATCTAAAATGTTCGACGTCTTCCAGAACGTTGTTTTTGTAAGTTTTGCACAGTGCCGTCGGTTTCAAACTTATCTCGTATACGTGCAAAAATATTAGAAAATATCGCACATGAAGTCTCGAAAATAATAATTATAATTTAAACATCTGTAACTTTTTTGTTTTTCAATTTTTAATAAAAATAATTACATATTTAGATTCAGGAGAAAATTCTTTATTAAAATACATATAAAAAGTAATATATTTATTATCCTCATAGCTGGTATTATCGAACAAAGTGGGTATACATTTCTTTGGGACACGGTTAGACAGGCTAAACTACAGAAAAAAACCCACCCATTAAAATTTTGAGCTTCACATTTTTTTCAACATTTCTGAATCTGGTATCTCCCAAAACCTCCTCACCCCCATTCATGCAACTTGGGGGCTAAACCCCTCCCCCATTACCCCCACCCCTCCCCATTACCCCACCCATTCCCCATTACCCCCACCCCCACCCTTCCCCCATTACTGCCCGAGATAAATTTCACAAACAGACAAACAGACAGGCTAAACTACAGAAAAGAACACAGTCATGAAAATTTCGAGCTTCACATTTCCGCCCGTAATACAATTTCTGAATTTTTTTCTCAATTTTTTCTCACAATTTCTGAAAGTGTGACGGACGGACAGCTCTCTTATTATAGTATAGATTAATTAGTATATAGCTTGGTAGCTCTTACAAGAGTGATTATATCCATCAAAAGACAAATTCTCCTCCAGAAATTTTCAGTTGGAAAGTGAAAATTCCATATCAACTCGCACCAGTTTATGGTAACGCGGTATTTGAACATTTTTAATTAAGACTCTCCAAATAACTTTTATGAAAATGTTCTTTAGAATTACGCTTAAAATAAACATTAATATCAAACTCTGGACTGGCTTTTCCTCAAGGAGCTTTACTCCTAAATTTGAATTTGATATAACCTTGTGTAAGATTTGACTGCGTCTTTCTTTCTTTTCTATCAAGGCTTTTTCTCATTCTTTTGGAGCATCATATAACCTGTATTATTATTATTATTATTATTATTATTATTATTATAAAAATTAACATATTATTCTTGAATTTAAAATTCCTTTATATATAAAATTAAAACGCAAAACTACGTCATACATTTTACCTATTCAAAATAAAATGATCACCAAATACTGGTGGTGTGTGCATAAATATACTGTAATAACATAAAATATCCTACTGGACTTTTTTTTTCCCTGCAAGGACAGTAAATGTCCTACTGGACTTTTTTTTTCCCTGCAAGGACAGTAAATGTCCTTGCATCATGAGGGTTAGTTGCTATTAGCTAATTCTCTCGCGTATAAAGTTGTATCGCCATGCAAGCAATTACTATCCTACCTCATATACCTGAATTTTTAAACTTCGTTCCAATAAAAATAATTATAAATGGACTTCAATCTGAAGAATTCAAGAAATAAACATTGAAAATACATTCTCGAAAACAAATGGACGCAATTGTACGTATGACTGAGTCCAAATGGAATTCAAATTCAATAAGGCTAAATCTAGTCTTATATCAGGATTTAGCCACGACTACTTCCACTTTTATATATATATATATATATATTATTATTTTTTTTTTTTTTATTTTTTTTTGGACCGGGGCCAGGATCTAGGCTTTCAGGAACAAAGTGATTTATAAAATTACTCGGTTGGCCCGCCTAAACATTCCTCTTAAAAATTCTTAAAAACAGCCAATTTCTTACTAGATTATGGACAAAATTATCAACCTATTTTATGAGACAAATCTTAGACTTCCAAGAAGCAAAAGCTATTACAACAACATGGTAACCTCTCTAGAACTGATATGCAAGCTAAATTTGGCTTTAGTTATTAATTGGAGGGAAAGGAGCTTGCGGACAAATTGTTTTGTGGTCTGTTATGAAATCTTTTACATATTCAGTGATCTGCGCGTGGTGTATTTTAAGATCTGGTGGAAAGACGGCAGTAAATCTATTCTAAAATTAGTTACTCCCGACTCCAATTCAACGTATTCTATCCTTTTTTTATTAGCAATTTCACAAAATCCTCGTCCGATCTGGTTTAAAAAAGAAACTAGATCTAAGCCATCTACAAAAGTAGTTGCAAGCCAGAAAATCCGAAGTAGAGGGAAAAAAAGAGTCCTAGAATGAACCACGAAGTAGAAAGGAAAGGTAAACTTCTCAAATTGGAACGACTCTGAAGCCTACTTAAAAGCAGTTTGTCAAGGAAGCCTAGTTAGTACTTGTGACTAGAACAACCGAAGCAGCTTAAAAAAAAACTTTGACCGAACGCCATTGACGACGAATCTCAATTGAAAGTGAACAAGAGACTGAGACTGGTTTCATGTGTACACAAATAAGCCAAACTTCCGTTGAAAGTAAAATAAACTCAACCAGGACTTTTTTTATTAACCGTACGGTAACAGGATTACTGTATATATCAAGGTTAATTATACACGTCACCTCAGCTTCCAGCCAGGACTAATGAATACTTGGTGAACTTAAAATTTGGGCTACAATATTTCAAATTACCCCTTTTTTAGATTCTGTATCAAATTTAACATAGTTTTTACTTAAATCTAAGCTAAGTCTAATATTATCATCAAACCTTCAAAAGAAGTAATATAATAGATTATAATCTCTAAAGTCTAATACTGTATTAGATATTAATTTCAAACAAACGCTCTAAATTTGGGAATCCTTGGAGCAGAGTACAAATTACTTTCATGAGAATTTAGTCGTCTTTAGCTGAAGTAGCCCAGCTGACATATTAAAAACAAAAAATTAAAAAATCAAAGTGAGATATACAACTGACCTTTAAATATTATTTCAACATGAAAAAATAAATACGAGGAAGGCAGAAGATGTGGCGATGAATCTTGAACACTACCTCTAAGAACTTTTATTTCATGAACCCTAGAAATATTTTTCTTGCACTAGTTTTTAATAGTCTAAAAATATGGATTGGACAAACTCCCTGGCAACTCAATTGTAGCGTCACATCCACACGGAATGATTTCCAGTCTGATACTGGATTCACTGACTCAAATTCTCATTTCTTGCCAATGTGAGTCTATTTTGAGTCATCATTTTACTTAGTTTTTGAAATCGAGA
This sequence comes from Bathynomus jamesi, assembly GCA_023014485.1. Lineage (NCBI taxonomy): Eukaryota > Metazoa > Arthropoda > Malacostraca > Isopoda > Cirolanidae > Bathynomus > Bathynomus jamesi. Next base: position 994,615 of record JAJOZX010000387.1, read on the forward strand.
GTCATTTTTTTTTTTTGACCGTCCCTCGAGTTACACGTTGTGAAGTCCTTTGAAAACTGAATTTGTATGGGGTTCACCCACGAAAATGATTTTCTTGATGGAATTTTTTATGTTCGCCGTACATACTTCAAGTTAATAATCGATAGAGGCTTAAAAATAACTTTTTATTAACATAATCTTTAATAATAATAATAATAACCTACTTTTGACTGACATACCTTTTAGTTAATGAATTAAATAGTCATTGACTGAAATAACTCTTTTCAGTTAACTATATTCTCAGCTTATTTATACTGAATAAGATACAGAGCTCCATGCTCAAACCATCTTATATAACCACGATATTATAACCTTATCGATTTAGTTTGAATTTAGATACATGTAGCGTTATACTGCGATATGTATAGATAAGCGACGATATGTATAGGGGGTATTGTATCCTAACCGTGTATCGAATTCCTACACCTATTTTAATGTATTTTTTGTATCTTAAAGGATTTGAAAATGCGTTTGGTAAAATTTCATTTAATATGAAAAAGAAAAACTTGTCAAAAATTTTGTAAAAATTCTGGTAAGTTCTCAAATCATTCTATCAACCTCGTCAGGGTTCAAAACACCTCCGCTGAGGGGCACTGTGTGCATGAGGGTTGCCTGGCCCTTGCCCCTAGGTATCCACTCAGTAGTTATTCTATAACCAATCTTCAAGGATGTGCATGCCAGGGATGAAGGGATAGGATCTCTCCACCGTAACTCCACGAAAGAGACACACTTCCTCGAACGGTGGGGGTGTTCTCACCGCACTTGTAACCTTGTGCAAAAGAAAGATCTTCGTCGTGGTTTGACGGTAAGCCTGGACGCTGAGTTGGTCTATTTTGCACATTTTCGTTTGTGACATTGATTGCAGAGGGGTTGGCAAATGGACTCGTTGCTTTGGAAAATTTGAGTTTTTTATTCTAATAATTGAATGTAGCGGGATATTGGCTGCATCTTAAAATTCACCCTCTTCCACAATAAATCATTAAGTGCCACTTAGAGGTACGACGTGGCCATTGTCGCAACACCGTCGATCAGCGAAATTAAGCGACCATGGGTCTGGGTATCAGTTGGATGGAGGACCATCCTTTGCGTCCAGATGATGTAGCGACCCGTGGTTCGGATCTCACGTAAAGCTGTAGGTCCCCTCTATCATATGACCTTTGCCGTTAAGTAGGAAGTTAAGCAACCCTCAAAACACAGAAGTGCCACGTAGTGGCAAATGGCTTTACCTCGCTTCGTTCTGCTCAAAGCCAATTGTTTTTGTTCAAGCGGCGTAAAGTGTGGATAATATTCACATTCTCCTTGTTGCAAGTTCATTCGCTGATTACGAATCTATTGGCTCGGGTTCGATTCCCGTCGCGGGCAGGCGACGCGCAGCTCTGCCAGCTATTCGTCCTTCCCTTCGTCGGTAGATAAATGGGTGCCATAAAAGGGTGGCATGAATGAGATATCATTAGCAAAATATTACATGATACTGAATGCAAAAGAGACTACATACGGGTTGCAGTATTTGCCAATCAAGGCGAGGATGAGGAATGGAACTGCTGCTGTTTTAGTTTGGAAGGATATTGCAAGCTTTGAAATTTGCAAACCTTTCTGACAGTGTTCGAAAGAGATATATAATTTAGCGTGCCCACTATAAAAATCCTCTAAATGAGGTGGGATGCTTCCGATAAGTCGAGCACAGGTCGATCTTGGGGATTTGTTCAAATCCCATAAAATAAATATATATATGTTACAGTCAATCTGTGAAACCAGTCGTTTCATGTAATGCCTAAAAATTTCAGCCATTTCACGTAATTCGATTAAGCGATTAATGACTCTGTGAAGGTTAGGTTTGATAAAGTTAGGTTAGGTTAGGTTAGGTTGGTTAAGTTGGTTAGGTTACATTAAGTTAGAGTACGTTGGTATGGTTAGATTAGTAATGCTTATTACCTATGTTTAAGGGTTAATCAAATTACACGAAATGCCTGAAATTTTTAAGCATTACATGAAATGACTGGTTTCACAGACTGACTGTAATATATATATATATATATATATATATATATATATATATGCATCGGTGGTGTAGTGGTTAGCGTCGCTGACTACGAATCCATCGGCCCCGGGATCGAGACCCGGTGATGGCAGGCGGCGCGCAGCAAAACCCAGCTGTTCATTCTTCTACACAATTAAAAAAATGGGTTGGTAGATAAATGGGTAGCCTAGTGGTTAAGACGCTGGGCTACTGATAGGGCGTGGTTCAGATTCCACGTTAAACTGTAGGTCTAAGGTGGAGTGACAAACTTGACCTTCGTCAGAATGAACAATTCGGGCGGAAGCAAAACCGAGGATAACTAAAGTGTGTGTGTATACACACACCTATATATATATATATATATATATATATATATATATATACAGGGTCTGTCAAAAAAAAACTAAGCCAATTTGAAATCTCTATAAAATGCACAATTTGATAGAGATTTCAAATATCTTTTTACACTAAATAAATAAAAAGCTCATAAATAATCTGTGATAATTTTATAACTTTATTTTAAATATTTTAGGAGTTATGCGGTTATTTCTACAGATTGCGAAAATTTCAGTTTTTCTCATTATGTAATATCTTCTTTTTTCTCTTTTTCAGAATTTGTTTAGATTTAAAAATTTTCGTGAATACCTCTAAATATGCCATTCTCACATGAAGATAAAATAATTATAAAGCATTATAGAGTTGAAAAAGGTTATAGTGCAAGGAAATTACTTTCTGAATTCGATTATAAAGGATGGACTAGATCAGGTTTAGATTACTTATTGAGAACTATCGATGAAACAGGAAGCATTGAAAGGAAGGTTGGTAGTGGGCGACCAAAATCAGTTAAGAGTAGATGAAAATATTCAGAAAGTGGAGGAACGTATCCTTAGTCAAGAGGATCGACCTGGTAGCCACATGACACCTGCTCAAATATCAAAAGAACTAGAAATATCAGAATCAAGCGTAAGAAGGATTATTAAATCTGATCTGCAATTTAAACCATTTAAAAGAGTGCATGGACAAAGATTGTCAGAAGTAAACTGTCAGAAAAGAGTTGAGAAATCCAAACGTATTTTACGTATAATAACTGAAGATAAACTTTCCAAGACATTTTTACGGATGAAAAACGTTTTACGGTAGAGCCACCAAGAAACTCACAGAATGACCGGGTTTATTCTGATGTTGCGAAGAAAAATGAAATCCAAGATGAAAGTCTGTACGCAACAAGGAGTCACTTTTCTTCTAGCGTCATGGTTTCTGTTGGAGTGTCCAAGTTGGGAAAAACTTCAATATTTTTTATTGAGCCAGGAGTGAAAATTAATGCTCAATATTATTCAAATACCCTGCTTGAGAAAATGCTTCCAGAAATGAGAAACTTGGCTAGTCAAGGTTACTTTATTTTTCAACAAGATGGTGCAACATCACATACTGCCAAAACAACCATCGAATATTTGAAAAAGAATGTGCCTGAATTTCTGGAACCGAATAATTGGCCACCTAATAGCCCTGACCTAAACCCTGTAGACTACGGAATATGGGAAAACTTGGCAGAGAGAGTGTATAGGAACAGAATAAGGGATGTCAATCATTTGCGTGAGTTGATTATCGCAAAATGGGCAGAGCTCCCCCAAGAGCAAATAAATCGAGCAATAGACGAATTCAGGCCAAGATTAAAAAAAGTGATAGAAATGCAAGAGAATCATATTGAACAGTTCTTTTAATTTTATTAAACTAAAAATTATCTACAGTATGTCGTAAAAAAATTTTGTTTCATGTTAAGTAGGAGAATCTCACTTTTTAGTTAATTATATCACGGGGGAACACAACTTTTGGTGACTTAGATGTTAGACCTGTTTCTGGGTATATTGAGGTCACTGATTCTAAAAATGACATTAGTTTTTCTCCATCAGCTCTGCTTATCAAGATATGATATATATCTATATATATTTCTATATAATGTATATAATATTATATAATTGCTGACTGGCAATCACTTTGTTGTCAATTGAATACAAAAGTATGCTGAATGTCAGCAAAAATAGTGTATTAACATCAAACAAGCATGAGGTACGAAAAATATTTCTTAAATTCAAACAAGCTTGAGACACGAACGGCAAAAAAAGTTCTTTCATTGAGACATCTCACATAAACCGCGTTTCTGAGATTTCTTGCGATGAGATGTGCCAGGACATTCGCGTTGGATGCTCCAGCAGTAATCTGCCATCATGTGAGTATCCCATCGTCCGCGGTACCGTTCTTCCATGGTCCTTAGTTCTTGGTGAAATCGTTCACCCTGTTCCTCGCTTAGATCACCGAGGTTATCTGGGAAACGATCCAAATGACTGTGGAGGTAATGCAGTTTGATGCTCATTTTACAGCCAAGTTTACAAAAAGAAGAGAGCATATTCTCCACTAGTTCACCGTAGTTATCGGCCTTATAGTTCCCAAGGAAATTCTTCACAACCATACTAAACGATGACCACGCACGTGCCTCAATGTTGTCCATTGAATCTTGGAAACGCGGGTCTTTCATGAGTTCCCGGATTTGCGGTCCATCGAAAATACCTGCCTTCAGCTTTTCCATGCTCAGCGCAGGAAATTTTCTACATATGTAGCCAAAACACGTCCCATCTCTGTTCAAAGCCTTTATAAATTGTTTCATCAAACCTAGTTTGATGTGCAGTGGTGGCAATATGATCCTTTCTCTGTCAACCAAAGCTTCTTTGATGATATTTTTTTCTCCAACCACCATGTTTTCTCTCAGAGGCCACTGTCTTCTCACCCAGTGTTCATCTTTAGCTCTACTGTCCCAGAGACATATAAAGCACGGGTACTTGGTGTACCCGCTCTGCTGGCCCAGGAGAAAATTCACCATCTTCAGATCCACACAGATCACCCATTGGTGGTCTCGGTATGATATCTTTTCTAGGACTAGGGCGACTGTCCCGTGCTCTTCTCTCATACCGACTGAGTGACCAATTGGGATTGATCTGTATCTGTTGCCGTTGTGTAGAAGAACACATTTTAGGCTCCGTTTGGAGCTATCTATGAATAACCGCCATTCACTTGGTGTGTATTCCGATATGCCCATTTTCATCAGCAATCCGCGCACATTGTTGCAGAAAACTAAATCGTTCTCTTTTGAGAAGAAGGGCAGTAAATCCTTTTCTCTGTCGCGATATAACGTGATTTTGGTTCCCGGCAGCAGTAAATTTTTTTCTCCCAGCCTGGAAGCTAACAATTCAGACGATTTCTTCGAAAGACTTAAGTCCCTTATGAGGTCGTTTAATTCGTGTTGACTAAAACCTTCTGCAACTGATGACGGTCCTTCGAAATCACTGTCATTTTGCCCACATATGTTTTCTTTGTCAGTAGCAGATTCATCATCTTCTTGAGGGAGCTCTGGAAGATGGCTGAATGATGGGACAGGTATCTCATCTGAATGTGAAACAGGCCGTCTAGCTGAGTCTATGTCAGGATACGTCCATTTACTCCGGTTACGTCCATTGATGCCCTTTATATTCACCAAACAAAAGTAACAGTCATCACTGTGGTTTCTCTGTTCTCTCCATACCATTGGTATACCAAATTTCAGGCACCTTCTCTTTCCGTTGGTCCATTGCCGCAGATGCTCCGTACACGTTTTACACACAACATGAGGAGCCCATGGCTTATCTTGGTCCCCTCGTTGTACTTTGAAATAGGCAAAATAAGCTTTTTTCACAAAATCAGTAATAGTTTTTCTCTGTTTAATGGATGATTTAAACACTTTCTTCGTGATGAAGCCATGTCAACACCTGTAACAGGAAAGAATTCACGTTAGTACATGTACAATACACATGCAAAACAGCAACATCAGCAAAATCATAGCTACAATTTAATTATACAGATGCATTTAGATTTACGAGCAACTCATAATACCGTTCCAGAAGGGTAATAAAGTAGGTAATGACGTATGCAATCTCTCAAAAACTAGAGCTGCTAGAACAAAATGGATGATATTTTCTGAATCAGTGGCATGAAAATATTCAGAATAAGGTCTAAAATCTCAGGCACCAAGAAAAAATGTTTTTTTGTTCCCCAGTGTTATTAATAAAATTAACAATTCTGAAGATATCGTCATACAAATTTAAAAGATAATAGGTGATTACCTATACTTTATTGTGTAAAAAATTCAACTTAATTAGATAAATGGTTTTGTTTTAATAAAGGTTTGAATTTGGCTTAGTTTTTTTTGACAGACCCTGTATATATATATATATATGATACAACTCAGAATGGTCCCCCCGAGAAACTTTTATGTTACACACAGACCGTGCATGGAACAAGGAACTCTTCTGGGAAATTAAATCCACTATAGTTCGAATAAGTAATGATAAATGACAAATACTATAGTTTTTCTTTTTCATGATGGAAGGCCCAACGTGGGCACCGGGTTACGCAACATATATATATATATATTTTATATATATATATATATATATATATATATATATATATATAATATATATATATATATATATGTGACATATATATATATATATATATATACATACACACTAGGGGCACTCAGTATATTTTGCCCGACCCTTTTTTCTTAGCTAAATAATAGGCCATGGGGCTGAAATGTCTTTTGGGCCGTAAGTTTGAACTTTCTGCGCTTCACATAACCGGATTTTTCCAGTTTGAACCCCCCTCCTTGTATAAAACCGCTTTTAAACGCCCTTGTATAAAACTGATGTTTAACGCAGTTTTGAAAATGGCGTCTGACAGTGATGTGCGTCGTAAACAGAGAGCTGTTATCGAGTTCTTAACCGCAGAGAAGGAAACAGTTGGAAATATTCACAAACGTCTACAAAACGTTTACGGAGATGCTGTTCTTGATCGAAGCACAGTTGAACACTGGTCTAAACGTGTGAGATCATCGGAGAGAGGGAGAGCCAGCCTCGATGATGAGCCACGCAGCGGTCGCCCGGCATCGGCTGCGACATCTCACACTGTGCAAAAGTGCTAACGGCATTATTCGATCGAATCGGCGCGTCACATACAAGGAGCTATCACTGGAGCTAGGAATTAGTGAAGGAAGTGTGAATACGATAATTCAGCAACTGGGATACTCAAAAGTGTGTTCACGATTTGTTCCTCGCGAACTGACTGAAGATCACAAAGCCCAAAGAAAAGAAATTGCTTCAGAGTCGTTGGTTCGATACGAGACAGAAAGGGATGACTTCCTTTCACGAATTGTGACTGGGGATGAAACAAAACGCCAATCCATGGAGTGGCATCACGCAGACTCCCGACGCAAGAAAAAGTTCAAAATGGCTCCCTCTGCAGGAAAGGTTATGGTCACCATCTTCTGGGACATGAAAGGGGTGATTCTGGTGGACATTATAAAGAAAGGACAAACAATCAACTCAGAGGCATATATTGCTACCCTACAGAGACTCCAGAGACGTATAAAGCGAGTTCGACCGGAGAGAAAACTGGAAGACGTCCTTCTTTTGCACGATAACGCAAGACCACACAACAGTTTGCAAACAAGAGAGGCCATCACAAAAATGCGTTTGACTGTGTTACCCCACCCTCCATACAGCCCGGATCTGGCATATTCAGACTTCCATTTGTTTGGGCCAATGAAGGATACTATTCGTGGAAGAAAGTTTCAGAGTGACGATGAGGTTATTGAGGAGGTTAAGAGGTAGAGGAAAGCCGTAGAAAAGGATGGAGACTATGTGGAAAAATAAAAACTTGTAAAAAAGGTATGTAACTACTTGTGTACAAAATTTCTGGAACTTACAAGGAAACTTGGAAAGAAAATAAAAGGTGGGGCAAAATATAATGAGTGGCCCTCGTATATAAAAAGAAACTCAGAAACCCAGAAGATATAGGATCTCTACAAACCAACATGAACAGAACCTACAAGTGGACGGAAGACAACAATATGAAGTTTAACACTGAGAAATTTGAGTTGTTACGGTACAGAAAAAGAGATGACCTAAAATCCATGGAATCCATCCATCCATCCATCCATCGTGTTCTGCATATCAGGCAGGTCCAACTCACGTGTCCCGCCAAAGTGTTCTATCCTGAGCTATCCTTTTCATCTCATGGTAGCTCCTGCCTGCCTTCAAATCATCTAGCATTGCTTTCCTTTTCCTTCCCCTCGGCCTCCTTCTACCTTCATATCTACCCTCTATCACCTCCTTGAACAATCCTTCTCCTCTCAATACACGTCCGATCCATTTCTTCTGTCTTTCTCTTATTACCCTAATGAGTCTTTTTTCATCCCTCACCTGTTGCAGTGCTTCCTCATTACTTTGGTGTTCCCTCCAGCTTATCTTTAGCATTCTTCTCCAAATCCACATTTCAAAACTTTCCAGGAGTTTCTTTTCAGTTGTTTTCAGTGTCCATGTTTCTGCTCCATATCAAACTTTTTACTAACCTTTTCTTCAGCTTCAAGTTGAGTTTACCTGTGAGTAGTCTTTTCTGTCTCTCAAAAGCTACCTTACCCATACCAATTCTAGATCTTACTTCCTTATTGCAATCTCCATTGTTGGTTAATAAACTTCCCAGATATTTAAACTGCTCAGCTTCTTCCAAGGTCCGATTTCCTATCGTTAGGTTCATTTGTGCTCCTTTCCTTCTTGCAGTTTTCATTACCTTTGTCTTGGTCTCATTAATTCTCATTCCGAATTCTTCCGCCATTGTTGTCAAGCCATTGACCATTCTTTGCAGTCTTTCCTCAGTACTACAAACAAATGCCTTGTCATCTGCAAACCTTACATATTTGACCAATTTACCTCCCACTCTGATTCCCTCTTCCAGATCTGAGAGTGCTTCTATTAATTATCATTGCTTCCGCATAGATGTTAAATAACACGGGGGACGGGTAGCATCCTTGCCTGACCCCTCTCCCAACCAATCCAGGCTCCGATTCTCCTCCGACAACTCTAACATTCACAGTCTGCCCAAGATACAGATTTTTTATCAGCCTACGGTCCTTCCAGTCAACATTAATATTCTTCAATATTTCCATTAGTTTCCTCCATTTGACTTTGTCAAAAGCTTTTTCAAAGTTAATAAAACAAACAAACATTTCCTGATTATGTTCCAGCACTCTCTCTCCCATCATTCCCATAATACCAATAGCTTCTCTTGTTCCGCATTTTGACCTAAATCCAAACTGATCCTCTCCAATGTACTGCTCAGCTCTGTTCGTTAGTCTTCTGGTTAGTATCCTTAGCATTATTTTTGATGCATTGCTGACCAAGCTTATGGTTCGAAATTCTGAAAACTTGGTGGCTTTCGGTTTCTTGGGGATAGTAATCAAAGAGATTCTCATAAAGTCAGCAGGTCAGTTTCCATTTTCATACATGTTTCTGCACAATACATTCACCTCCTCTCTAGCATCGCCTTCAAGACTCTTCAAAAATTCTGCTGGTACATCATCTGGTCCTGGGGCCTTGCCATTTCTTAGGTCTTTTACAGCCATCTCTACTTCTCTTTCCAATATGTCTGGTCCCATACAATCTACTTCTACCTCATCTGCTTCCTCCATTTCGATGTTATTAGGTTTGTTCTCTTTATCATACAGTTCTTCAATATATTCAATCCAGCTCTTCCTTATATCTTCTGGTCTTTTCAGTTTTTCTCCATTTCTCCCCTCTATTTCTCGCACTCCCAAGCTACTTCTTTTCCAACTATTTATGTCTTTAACTTTTTGGTACATTAAATCAGTTCTTCCTTTCCTTTCTAATTCCTCCAATTCCCTGCACTACTCTCCAAGCCACATCTCTCTTGCTTTATCAGTTTCTCTTCTTAGTTCGTTATCGAACTGTCTGTATCGTTGTCTACCTTCTTCTGTATTTATACTCTTCCATTTCCATATCCACATATCCATGGAATATTATACCTCAGATGGACAGGAAATTCAGAGAAATTCTAGAGCAAAAGATTTAGGGGTTGTAATGACTGATGATGCGAAATTTGAAACACAAAATAAGATAGCAGTAAACAGAGCAAAGAGAATAACTGGGGAGATACTGCGAACCTTTAAACGAAGGGATAGGAATATAATGATTCCTCTATTGAAAACACTGATCATACCCAAATTGGAATACTGCTCTGTCCTAACATGCCCATATAAAAAAGAAGACATTAGACAACTAGAAGGGATTCAGAGAAACTTCACAGCCAAGATCACTGGGTGCAAAGCACTAAATTACTGGGAAAGGTTACGCGAATTAAACCTATATTCACTGGAAAGGAGAAGAGAGAGATACACCATTATTTACACTTGGAAAATAATTGAGAAACTAGTCCCTAATCTTACTCTGAACCCTGTAACTCCCCAAACAACAGTGGAAAGTAGAAAAGGAAGAATGTGTCGTGTTCCCAAATTAAAGGCGAGACAGGGAACATCCTTAACCCTGAAAGAAAATAGTTTTGTTGTGAGAGGACCAAAACTGTTTTATCAGCTGCCCAAAGACCTAAGAAACACGAGTGGTGTTGCGGTGGACATCTTCAAAAGAAGATTAGACACCTGGCTCAGAACAATCCCCGATGAGCCGCGCGTATCTGGCTATGTGAATTGGAGAGTACAAGAAACCAACTCACTACTTCACCAGGCCAACTCGAGAGGAGGGGCGACAAGCTTGACCTTCGTGAAATGAGGAATCATCGCAGGGAACATTTGAAAGGTTGAAAGGTGTATATATATATATATATATATATATATATATAATATATATTCCCTCGCCTTTTACTGACTCTCTTCCATCCCTCTCTCTTCGCGCAGTGTTGTCTCTCTCTATATTATCGTTCTTATAATGGGCACTGCTCTTCTGCACTCTCTAACTGCATGTCTCCTCCTTTAAGGAGAGCACGCGTACCAGACTTTCTACACATTCTCATTCCCTTTCTGTCCAACTCTCTAACGCAAGGGTTAATCGGTATTTTCAATCTTTCATCTACTCAACCGGTCAAGTCTGGAATAATCTTCCTCAATCCATCTTTCCCTCTGAATATGACCTCCAATCTTTCAAACGCAGTATCCAGGCATTTTGAAGACCCTGGACCTTGATTTCGGCTCTTTCCTTCTTCTATGGGGAGCTCGCCCTTGGCTCCTCCTTCCCGCATAATATATATATATATATATACATACAGGGTGAGTCAAAAGTAGCGCCCGATTTCTGTCAGTTGATTGTTTATTTGCCATTTGTATTACAGTGTACAAGAAGGTAGAAATAAATGAATGACATGTTTATCTAACCATTTATTCGGGGGAAAATTATTACGGAACTGTACCAAGCTGTTTTACTTGCAATTTTCAAAGTGCCCTCCCTCGTGATCGATACACAATTGCAGCCGAAAAAACAGAAATCGGGCGCTACTTTTGACTCACCCTGTATATATATATATATATATATATATATATACAAGTGATGTATGTGACGTCCGCATTCGCATCCGCATGATTTCTGACATCCACATCCGCACTTTGCAATACGGATGTTATAACATTATAACGTTTCAATATATGCAGTATGCACTTAATTCCAAAACGTCTGTTAAAACGTCTTGAAAACTTCAAGACAAGTAAATGTTGTTGAAGAAGAGGGCAGCAATACCAAAGCATAGAAGCGCTCATCTTCCCTCATTTGTTTCATATTTTCTGGCGTGGCTTAAACTCGTAAATACTATGTTGAACGAGTATCCCATAGCATCACTATTATTGGTAAATGCAAATATAATGTACAATGTATATTCTACTTTGTACGTAGCATTATTGCTTAGCTATATGGCTTTTTAAGTGAAGTGATCAATGGTGGGTGTAGTTCTTTATAAAGTGACCAACCGTTTATACGTTATAAAAACCTAAAACATGTTAATAATTGCGGGAATCGAAAATCTTTTTTTTTTTGTATAGACATCCACATCCGCGGATGTCAACTTTAAAACTTTTTACTTGTATCCGCGGATGCATAAAATCTGACATCCGTTACATTATATATATATATATATATATATATTTGTCATTTACCATTACTTATTCGGACTATAGTGGATTTAATTTTCCTAGAAGAGTTCCTTGTTCCATGCACGGTCTGTGTGTATCATATTATATATAATATATATATATATATATATATATATATATATGTGTGTGTGTGTGTGTGTGTGTGTGTGTGTGTGTGTGTGTGACTAATTTATTTCATCTCCAATTGAGTGGAGATACTATCACGAATTTTTGTGGGGGATGATCTATCATGACCTCTATTTGAAATATGACCATACAGGCATTCATGAGAAAACGACTCATGGACTGAAAAATGACCACAAACAAACAGGAAGTTTGTGAAATCCTATTCTTAAATTAATAAAAGGAAGTTATTGATAAAATCATATATATATAGATACAGGGTGTCCCATAAGTCCGGCATCATAGGAGAAATTAATATTTTTCTATTTCTACAAACCATAATTCATATGCTCGGGATACCAATTTCCCGTCCACCATTCTGTTCAGTGACGAGGCTGTTTTTTATGGAAATGGTGAGGTAAATCGACAGAACACCCGCTACTGGTCTCAAAACCACCCTCACTGGTATACCTCTTCAAAGGAACAAGGTGCATCTCGGGTGATGGTATGGTGTGGCATTTGGAAGGATCGCATCATAGGCCCCCTCTTTTTCGATGAACGTGTCACTGGAGGCACCTACCTACGTATGCTCAAGGAAGAAGCATTTCCTAGTGTCTTGAACGAAGAAGGAAATTTCCCAACATGGTTCCAGCAAGACGGCGCTCCCGCGCATTACAGCACCCAAGTAAGGGAATACCTGTACCAACAATTCCCTGGTCATTGGATAGGACGTCGAGGGCCTGTGGAAGGGCCAGCTAGAAGCCCGGATCTCACGCCACTAGATTTTTATCTCTGGGGCCACTCGAAAGCGCTGGTATATGCAGAGAAAATTAGGAGTGTTGAACATTTGCGGCAGCGCATTATTGTGGCATGTAACACCATTACTCCTGACATCATTCACCGTGTGCTTGCTGACTGGGTATCACGTCTGAATTTGTGTATTGAAAACAATGGTGGACATATTGAGCACGTTCTGTAAATAAAAGCTTTTGTTTTGCCTTTTTTTATTATTATTCCTATGATGCTGGACTTATGGGACACCCTGTATATATATATATATATTGTGTTACAACGAATGGTTCCCTGAGAAACTTTTATGTTACACACAGACCGTGCATGAAACAAGGAACTCTTTTGGAAAAATTAAATCCACTATAGTCCGAATATTCGGACTATAGTGGATTTAATTATCCCAGAAGAGTTCTTTGTTCTATGCACGGTCTGTGTGTAACATTATAAAATGTTAAAATATGTTAATGAAACACTATATTATATAGATAAAAGAATTCTATTATTTACTAAAACTACACGGTAAAATTATACCAAAAATAATATAAATAATAATTGTTAAGTAATTATATAATGTAATAAACACCGTAATCTCTTTAAATAAATTATCACCATTGACTTTTGCGCTTAACTGGAGTATATAAGCATAGGCGTAGGGGCCCAATTTTGTCCGGGGGGGCGGAGGCAAGGAAGTTTTTGTTTTTCTCGAGAAAAATAAGCGAAAGCGAAAATCAATTTTTAAGCCATAGGTACGTAGGCCTATACACAAGTTAACAAAGGCTGAGCACCAAACAAGTTACAACAATAAAGTTGTGGATGTTTTCCTTTATAACGCCTCAATTTCTTCATACCCGGTTAGGTCAACTGTACTCCTTTGACAATTGGTTACGTTAAGTCGTGATATTTTCGTTAAAATTAACGAATATTTTAACGAAATACTAACGAGTACTTTAATGAAATTATCACTACTTAACCTAACCAAATGTCAAGGGCGTACAGTTGACTTAACCGGGAAAGAAGAAATTGGGGGTGCTATAAAGGAAAAGATCCTAAGTTGTAACGGGTTACATTAAATGAGGTACTTAACACACTGGACTACTTCTTACCCGTTTCGCGTCAAAACTTTATCCAACCCTCGGGTCACTTTTTACGCGAAACGCGTCAAGTTGATCTGGACAAGAGTAAATGCAAAATTTCTGTGAGTATTGTCGTCTTGACGCTCTTTTAGGAAAAATCATAAAAATATATGTACTGGGCTTTTGCACGAATTTTCGGGTATAATTGCCCGAGAAAAACTCAGTCGAGCTGAATTTGGGGGGTCAATTGATCGCCCCCCCCCCCCCATGACCTCCCCCCTGCCTTCTACGCTTATGTATATGAAGACCAGCAGAGTACGAACAATTTTAGTTTTTGCGTCGAAAAGGAAGAAAATCAAAACGAAAAATATTGATTTTTCAAGACTTATTTTTATCTCGAAAATTTGTCGCTCTCTTAACTCAAACTAATCATAGAGAAAAATCTCTCTCTCTCTCTCTCTCTCTCTCTCTCTCTCTCTCTCTCTCTCTCTCTCTCTCTCGCACATACAATATATGATACACAGGAGCATAAGTGGTTTTTGTATGAAACAAAATTGCCCCCCACCAGGATTCGAGTTTGATGCGCCACTCGAATGGCGCCACTGCTCTCATGAAGTTCCGGGTTTGAAACTTGGTGAGGATAATTTTGTTATATATATATATATACTTATTTAAAATTTAAAATAAGCTCTGACAACAGATATCGAGATATAATAATAATAATAATAATAATAATAATAATTATTGAGTGGTTATTAATGAATCGTGTTAATTCTTGTTCTCTTGATCGATAAGCTCTTTCCAGTTAGTTTCGGGAGCTAACTGCTCCACAACAAGTTCTTCGCCACACATCGGACATGATTCGTTATCTTGAACGAGTCTGAAAATGAGGATTTGCTTTATTTTAGGTCGTATTATTAATGAGATTGTTTAACCTCCTTCGCAACATCTAAGCTCGTATGATGGAGGGGACCTACGGTTTTACGCGGGATCCGAATCACGGGTCGCTACATCATCTGAACGCGGAGGGCGGCCTCCCATCCAACTACGACCCAAACCCAACGTCGCTTAACTTCGATGATCGAATGGGAAGCGTTGTTACGACACTGGACACGACTAAGCTCTTCTGGCCCCATTAACGTACCTATGGGATAATGATCGAGGAGGGCCAGAAATTGGCACACTAATCAGGCCAGATGAATGCGACACATTGCTTTAACTCCTGGGTTATTATTACCAGCACCATCGAGAGGCGAACCCCCGACCTCAATGTCTTAGCTTCCTTTATAGGAAAACGACGTTACCCACTGAGCCATCATGGGCGTTGGATATTAACATGGAAAGTAATTCTGAAGTGCCAAAGAGAACGCGTATAAAGAGGCACTCTTTGCTATTTCATTCTGGTTCATGCCAGACGATTTTATAAAACTTGGAAAATACTTCCAACATAAGTACAATGTGAAAATGTTTTCCATAAAAAAAATATCTCAAAAAGTTCAATGTCGTACGTTAACCTAACCTAACCTAACCTAGCATAACCTAATGTAAAATTAAAACCTACTTTATAAACTCTGATCGAATGGCTAAAAACTGGCAAGACGGGCACATTGTGACGTCATCAGCTACAATGTGTTTTCCCTGTGAAAAAAATTCAGTCTTTCAATTTAATATTTTATATATATATATATAATATATATATATATATATATATATATATATATATATATATATGCAAAGAAATCACAAAGCAACATGTGATCTTTTTAATAAGCAAAGAACCACAGGGAAAAGGAAAAGGAAATACGAAATCCGAGCGTTTTCGTGATATATTCACATCTTCAGGGACAAGAGAGAAATATAATATATATATATATATATATATATATATATATATATAATATATATATATATTATATATTATATATATACACATGTATATCAGTCTGACCTAAAATAGAGATAAATGAAGTTAATTAATGTCATCGTTAATTTAAACTAACTTAAACAGAATATAAAAGTGAAAGCAAGACTAAACCAGTGCCGGACAAATAAGGCATTAGGCACTACCGTCGCGATGCAGTAAGGAAGATTGCTTTTGCACTTGTGGCACTCCAGTTTAGTTTCTGGGATTTTCGCACTTTGACAGAAGGGGCATAAAGACGAGGGTTCTTCCTCTTCGGTCTTTTGAGGCTTTCTCACAATGGCTTCAATTTTTTTCTTGTATTTTTCGTCAATTTGAGACCTTGTCTCCGGACGCATCAAAAGACTGGCAAAGGTGAAGGCAGAGTTCTTCAAACCGCTTCTGTGGCACTCAATCACAGCAGAAGTGAGGATTGGTACTGTGTCTGTAAAAAGAACTCGGTTAAAGAGGTTTGCTTTAGCTTTATCAATCTAGTTCTTTATCTTTTCGGGTCGTAGTCACGTTGCATCACCGCTACCCGTTAGATCAACGAGGTTAAGCGACGCTGGATCGTTCAGTAGCTGGATGGTGACCATCTCTTTGCGTTCAGATGATGTAACGACCCATGGCTCGGATTCCATTTAAAGCTGTAGGTTCCTTCACAGAAATTCAAATTATTTTTTAAATAATTCTGAATACAAAGGACTTTATGTACATATTGTACACATTCCCTAACGTACATAGTGTACATATTATTCCCCCACCCCTGATAAAAGTAATCCATAAATAAATAAAACAATATAAAATACAATGGAGAGCTAAGCATCTTTGGACAATTGTTTGTTGAATTTGAAAACAAACGGGCAGAGAATTTTGAGATGTTGTTCGCGACCCTGGAAAGCATCCTTGCCGCCGTCAAGTGGTCGCCCCTTTTGACGTGCAACCGGGCCAGGGTATAGGAATGTAGGAGGGCGAGGGCATTGGTCATCTCGACGGGCACCGTCAATTTCTGACGACGAAGTTCTTTCATCATCCCGAAGAGTACGTCATGGGCACGACGGTAATTTCCTGTAAGATTATGATCATGTTGAGGTCACTGTATACCCGTATACCCATCAGGGAAAAGGGTACCGAATCATTTGGAATGCATACAGACATTGAATTACATATATATTCATTTCGGAAGCCATGAACATGAATCTGCTTCATGACCTCTGACCATCCACAACTAAAGTCGGTAAAAATTCTCTTAAGTACTGTAACCGAATGAAAACTGGTTCATATATATATATATATATGTGTGTGTGTGTGTGTGTGTGTGTGTGTGTGTGTAAGAACTACTGGACAGGTTCTTGCGCAAAGTCCCTGACCAGCCATGCGTGGCAAGGCTACGAGGACAGGAGGAGAGCGGAAACCAATTCTCTCCTCTCTTCCGCCAAATCCCACAAATGAAGCAGGATGTTGCAGAGGGATCGACAACAGGTCGATCGTGAACCGTCGTTCGAAACGATCATAAGGTATCATAAACTAAATTTTTTTTATAATTAGTGGTGTGCCGATTAATCGGCATCGGCAGAATCGGCCATTTTTTTGGCATCGGCAGAATCGGCCAAATCCTCTCACCGATTCTTTGACATTTTAAAATTTTTATTACAAAACAAACTCTATATTTATGGAAAATTGAAGAGATAGAAAACACTATGGTAATTTGTATTAATTTCAAAGTGTAATAATATAAAAATATTTTACATTCACGAAAAAGGGAAAGCTTAATAAGTTAAATTACCCATAAATTTACATTTTCTCTAACTAGCTAATCTCTAAGTATTATAAACTATCGTAATCTCCTACTCTATATTAATAATAATTCTATATTAAGTTGTACTTTATAATTTATATATTAAACCATCTTATTATGTTGACTTTATTTTAAGTATTTTAATAATTTCATAAACCCAAATTATATATCCATTTTTCTTCTATTCAAATTGGACACCAAGGACTTGAAATTTTAAGAAAAATTTTGTTGTTGTCGACATTGTTGAAGAAAGAAAATAGGTTCAACATAAGGAAAATCAATTACTTTAAATATTGGTATTCAATTTATAAAACTAAAATAAAATTATTTATTCATTTTACTGAGTAATAAAACTTTTTCGCACCATTTTAGCCGCGGTATACTGTATGAGTAACAAATTCTGGTCCTGTATATTGTGGAGTGAACTAAGGAAAAGCATTTGAACAAATTTGAAGTGTAAAATATGAA
The DNA here is from genome assembly GCA_023014485.1 of Bathynomus jamesi. Lineage (NCBI taxonomy): Eukaryota > Metazoa > Arthropoda > Malacostraca > Isopoda > Cirolanidae > Bathynomus > Bathynomus jamesi. The sequence continues at coordinate 1,012,843 of JAJOZX010000387.1, forward strand.
CATTGAAAGTATTCACATTAGATTAGTAAAATTTATGAAGGGAATTGATTTTTTTAAATATAGGCAAAGAATCGGCATCGGTATCGGCAGTTTTTCATGGAATCGGCATCGGATAAATTTTGGAATCAGTGCATCACTAGTTATAATGTATTTGTGGACCTTGTATTTTTCTACATTATACTGAAACTCGTTAATACGTCTGAAGAGAGAGAGAGAGAGAGAGAGAGAGAGAGAGAGAGAGAGAGAGAGAGAGAGAGAGAGAGAGAGAGAGAGAGAGAGAGAGATTATACAAACGGAACTTTAGCATATGTAATACTAATATTTTTCATAATTTGGAGACCATTACTCGCTACTGTTTACACTTTTAACACAGTCATACAGTTACTTTGAAAAATAATCACACATTTTCCGTTTAAGTCTGTGAGAATGAACTACTTTTTCATAAATGGGTACTATTTCTCGTAATTAAAATAAAATTATACTTGATCATTTAATCCACTATGTACACACTTTCAATACACCATACTACCATACGTTATACCATATAAATACGTTATAAAGTAAACAGACACTGTGTCAGAACCTCTAAAATTAAAAAAAATACTCTGTTATGAAGTACGTCATATCACGACTATAGTATATAGGGTGTTTCAAAAGTCCGGAATCATATATAAGCATAGGGTGAACCAAATGTAGGTGGACAGTAAATGATAACGTTTATTTTGAGAATACCTATTTAATTTTTTTGTATACTATAATACAAAATAAAATTTAAATAAATTTAGTTATAATATTTAATATAATAAAACACAAACACCATAGTTATAATGAACACCATAGTTATAATATAATATAACACAAACCGTATTCAACCTACTGTCCACCTACTTTTGGTTCACCCTGTATAATAACTTTAGTTATTATATCTATATATATTACTTTAGTTTTATGTCTTCGAACAGCGGTTGTGGATAAACCTGCGGTCAACCCCTCTGCAGTATCCCGCTTCATTTGGGTGATTTGATGAAGGAGAGAGTTGCTTTGTACTCTCATCCTGCCCTCGTAGCCAACTACGCATGAATGGTAATGGAATTTGCGCAAGAACCAGTCCACTTGGTTCTTGAATGTATTATGGTATTTTGGTGTGCTGAGGGTTCCTAACTTCTTCGGAATTATATATATGTATAATTTTAAATAAAACGTGTATATATATATATATATATATATATATATATAGATATATATATATATATATATATATATTACGTATATATATATATATATATACACACGTTTTATTTAAAATGAGTTGAGATTTTATAAAAACCTTGCAAATTGCATCATTGCAAATGATATTTAAGTTAACCTTTAAATAAACATAATAAAATATCGTTAAATTACTGAACGAATTATAATAAACTGCAAATAATTATCAAAAGAGAAATCATTTTACTGAAGCATAAAAGACCATCTTTTAGCGAAACTCTTCTTCACCTGCATTCTGTTCTTCTCCCGCGATGATAGTGGCCGTTTTTGCCGCTTCTTTGAATTGCTTTTTAGCCATGTACAACCGAAACAGATACTTGGCATCCTATAGGAAAAAAAAAAAGATATAATAACTACCTATTTACTTGGCAATGGTGCTGCGAGTTGCTCATACCCTGAAATGGGTGGAGTGGTTGGTGGGTGTTGCGTGTCAAATATTAAACTTTCGTCTTACTTCCCTTTAAATTATAATATCAAGGTTGCTTTGAATATATATATATATATATATATATATATATATATATATATATATATATATATATATATATATATTACAGGGTGTCCCATAAGTCCGGTCTGTGGAAAAATTTATTTAAAATTAAATTTACAAAATTATTGCATTAGAACTAAACAAATGTTCAAATTGATGTCTTGTTTTGGGATGCTGATTGGGAGGTCGTGAGATCGAGTCCGGCCGAGGACTTCGTAATTTCTGACTTCCCTGGTGGGTCGTGGTTCGGATTTCACGTTAAGCTGTAGGTCTAAGGTGGAGCAACAAGCTTAACCTTTGTCAGAATGAAAATTTTTGGCGGAAGCAAAACCAAGGTTACCAAGGTAATGCTGTATATGGGATAAATTACATAATTAAACACCTTAAAGTAATGAAGTACACCGACAGGAAAAAATAGAAACGATTACGAGGCCTTTCGTGTATTGAACAAAACCCCATTCCCCGATAAGGTGTTGTTCAATACACGAAAGATCTCAGAATCGTTTTTATTTTTCCATATGAGTGTGCATATTATTATATATATAATATATATATATATATATATATAATATATATATACATTTCAACTGCAAAGAACACGCAGTATAATTAACGTAAAGAACGACGCTTGTATAGGAGAACATTCCGCGCAAGATGAGGAGGGAGAACGAACAAATGAAAAAATGAGGTAACACCCGGGAATCGAACCCGGGATCTTCCGATTGCCGGTGTAGTGGTTATCATATCTGACCGGCAATCGGAAGATCCCGGGTTCGATTCCCGGGTGGTTACCTCATTTTTTCATTTGTTCGTTCTCCCTCCTCATCTTGCGCGGAATGTTCTCCTATACAAGCGTCGTTCTTTACGTTGATAATATATATATATATATATATATATATATATATATATATATATATACAGGGTGGGCCGTAAGTTTCCATACATAGGAAAAATAAACATTTTTTATGGACAACCATTTTTATTTATATAATATGCTCTACATGGTTGCCATTGTTTTGAAAACACATTTCAATACGTGTTCCCCACTGTTGATGAACACGCATTAGCACAGTTGACGTTATGCTTGTAATGGCGTTGGTGATACGTTCCTTTAGATGATTTATGTCTCGTATCTTTTCCTGATACACCATGGCCTTCAAGTGCCCCCAAAGATAGAAATCAAGGGGGGGTGAGATCTGGGGATCTGGGAGGCCACTCCACAGGACCACGCCGACCAATCCAAGCATCCGGAAACTGCTGCTGCTGATCCAAATACCGACGCACGTGAAGACCATAATGAGGTGGAGCTCCATCTTGCTGGAAGTAAACTGGGAAGTTACCTTCCTCGTTTAGCAGGGATGGGAAAATCTCTTCTTGCAACATGTTAAGATACCTTTCGGCATTAAGATTTCCACTGACAAAAAAATTGGTCCAATAATTCTGTCACCCCATATCCCGGCCCACACCATCACTTTACCGGCACCTTGCATCTTCGTCGGACTCAGCCAGTTAGGGTTAGCATTACTCCAATAACGTATGTTTTGCCGATTAACCTCTCCATTGACGTAAAAATTTGCTTCATCAGTAAACAAGATCTTACGTCAAACGCATATTTTTAGGGTATCTGAAACATAAAAACAAACGTTTAATTTTTCCTATGTATGGAAACTTACGGCCCACCCTGTATATATATATATATATATATATATATATATATATTCTTTGATCTGCAGAAATACATTCAGTTCATTAAGTTTCAATAGTGTATCTAGCTGCAATTTGAACTATATAATTTATTTAATTTTAAATATTGTCTTTAAGTAGATCTGTATTTCAGTATAGTCGTGCGCAGGATGTCCATACATTAGCTTCACAAATTGAATTAAATTTCAATTGTATTTGTAAAGATAATTTATGGACACCTTGTATTTGTTCAATATGACTTATTATTTACTAATAATACTAATAACATAAGCTAAGTTTGCATAAAAATATTTGTACGATATTTTAACTCTCTCTCTCTCTCTTAGATCTCCACTATACTCAACCTTTGGAATCCCATCCACTTCTCCCATGAGGAAATCGATCAGCTGACGAGTGAGTTTGTCGTCATTGGCTTCTGCTACAACATCGATTGCCACTTGAATTGGTTCGGAATCCTCAGTGGCATTTTGAGCAGCTTTCAGTAGATTTTTTAAAGCCTGATTAGTAGAAATAAGGTCACACAATGTCATACGCATTTCATACCCATTTTAAAAAAAAAAAAAGCTAAATGTAATGAAATTATTATAATTTTTTATACGTATTATTATTATAGTTGGTTGCATGAGAGACGAAATATTTACATTTCGAAATGGTTAATTCAAATGAGTTACGAAATAAATAGCTTTGTTATATCGTTCTCAAACGCCTTCGTAAATATATTGTAATAATAATAAATAAATGAGTAATAAAATGCGAAACATGAATGTTGCTTATCATTGTCAATTACATAAATAGTTCCACTGTTACCGTGTGATTTATGTTGCTGAAAGTAAGGTAAAATGTCAAATAGAAATTGGCTTCCACGACTGTTATTTGACGGCCGAAAAGTATATACCACTACACCAGTATAGAGTGTATAATATACGCTATACCAGTAAAGCCTAAAATTTAAGGGCCAAAGTAAGCGGAAATAATATACATTAATAGTGTAATTATTAACTATATATATATTCTCTCAAAATTAATGTAATATTGTAGTAATATTTTTAACAATAAGGACTGACGGAGTGATTGATTGGTTGACCAGCTTTTCTCAAACTTTATGTTTGCGTACACCTGAGATGATATTGACTTGCCATTCTATTCAAGTCCCCTTAATCTACTTATTTGACTAGCCCTACTTCACCCTGTGTCAATAAATATAACTTAATAATATAATAAGTTTAGTCAATATTATTATATAAATATAAAACTCAATACCTTTTGTTAATATATTTAAACTTCCTCCATCGTTCTGGCAATGAATTTTTGTATTTTCGCTGAATTAAAGCATTGTAATTTTATTTTGGAATTTCTTTCTCTTATCATGTACCCTTTGTTTGATTTCTCGCTTACCCCAGTTTGATCTATACCCATAACCTAAATGAGATTACAAATACCTTCGCGTTATTTCCGGCTAAAAAGTGGAACTTTCCACTAAGGAAATAGTTTCTTTCGCCATCGAAATGGTGGGCAAGGCTTTTGTAGTCTTCTTGGGACGCGTCTGTTCCAAGAAGTTCGGCAAATAGTTCCATCTGACCATTGTTTCTGGCCATCTGAAACGCTTCTTCCGTGCATTTGGACAGAATAAGGAATTGCATGGCCGAAGAATAATCATTGAGTCTCTCGAAAAACCTATAAGGTAAAAAGTGGTTTTAACGGGTTTATTTTAAAATATGTTTAGGACTTCATTTAATCATAAATGTAATATTTTCGCTAATGTGGAGGACCAATACACATTTTAATACAGTGTATGTTATTGTTTGTTACGTGATATAAAGTGTGTTAATTAATTACTTCTTTTTATATTTCGATGTCTTACAAAGTAAAATAATTCCTTATGTGGAGGTGTGAGATACGATCTTTAAAGTGGCGGCAGAAACTAAAAATTTAAAGAATGGCTGAAACTAGTTATACATAAAATCATGACTGACTTAGCAACCATTTTAGCCCCTTCAACGCTCTTCGTTTCTCTGACGACGATTACAGCCTCTTCAGGAGCTTTCAGCTTCTGTAAAAGTAACCTAACTTGGGAGTCATAGTCCTTGGCTGCGGCATAAGCGGCTGCAGCCTCTCTGTGGTGACCTTCGGCCTCTTTGGCTTTAGCGTACTGAAAAATTAAAATATTGTCTTCAACTTAAAAAACGGCATTATTGAATGCATTCTATGTCACGTCGTGTAAAATATGGCATGATCGCAGTCATATATTATAGAAATTCTCATGGCATCATGGCAACATTATGGCGGTACAAACACATCAACACGACCGCCATTTTTTTAGACGCCAATTTGACTCCATCATGCGCGGTGTTGTCATTTGGTTTAAATCGCGAACCCCCAATTATTATTTGAAAGGTAATTATTATTACCAGTGAGGAATTCAAAGAACGAACCTGAAGATGAATTTTGGGGGAAGAAATGTTTGGAAGAAGTTGTCCAACTTTGGTCCAGTTCTTCAGACGAATGTAGAGAGTAGCGGCCTTTTCGTGGAATCCTCCACTCTCGTATAAGGTAGCCGCTTCCACGTATTGCTGATCCACAAATTTAGTTTGAAATCACAATGACGTCATATGTAACTGACTTAAATATAACTCAGAATGTAATGTTCAATGTTCACAATGTAGAATGTTTCATAATTCTAATACGTACATAGGCCTACAACAATGTTTCCCAACGGGGGTGCCCCGAAATTTCATGAAAGCGACAAAAATAAGTAATTGAAAATTGAAACGTTAGTGAACATCTCCGCAAATTTCATATAAACAAAACATTCTCGATTTATTACGTGTATTCGTTGACTGTAAATACGTTCAGTTTAAATATACGTGGAATTTGTTGGGGGAGGGAGTAGGGAAGGGAGAGACACGAGTATTGAATAGTAGTAGTAGTAGTAGTAGGAGACAAAAATCCGACATAATGCCGTGAAAGAACGCATGAAATCGGGGTGCCTTGAGCCAGGGGAGGTTAGGAATCACTGCTCTACACTCTAATGCTGTTTCTAAATTTTTTAATTGTAAAAAAGGTAAGGTCAAATCAGAAACCCCTATTTCCTCAAAGGGAAGGGGGGGTAGGGTGGGGGGGATAGGCACGAACTCTATCGAGAGTGAAGTGAGAATGGGCAATCAGGGAATAGACGGTGAAAGTCAAACCCAGCTTTTTGCAGTCTCCGTTTTACCTCGAAGGAACCGAGCGAGCCACCACGGAAGTTTTTGAATTGTACCTCCAAAAACAAAAAAGAAAAAAGTTTACCTTTTTCGAGTCCAAAATTTCTGCGCAATCCCTTTTCAATTGTTTATTGTTTATTTCAGAAGCGATGTTCACTCCTCTTCTAATGTCACCGCACCTCAAAGCCATTCGAGCGATACCCGCTTTGCAGACGGTGTTGTGGTCTTCAGCATCTTCAGAATTGATCACACCGCGTTCGTAATGGGTTAAAGCCCCAGGGTAATCTCCCCTGCATAGTTTTCACATATACAGATTAGTTCCAAATAATAATAATAATAATAATATAATAATAATAATACGCGGCAGTGCAAAACTCCGCTGAGTCGTAGGTTCGAACTCCAGTGCTGCCTAAAGCTGGGTGATTGTCTTTATCTTACGTCACGACGAAGCGGCAGACCAGCCATTCCCTTTTAATTGACTAAGGTATCCCAGGCTTGGGGCCCCTACCCCAAACTTTCTCGGGGGATATGGGAGATGGTTGTTACCTTTTTATAATAATAATAATAATAATAAAAATAATAATAATAATGTCTGGAGTTGTTTATCCTCCTTCGTAACGGTAAAAGTCATGTTACGGAGGGGACCTACAGCGTGACGTACGATCCGAACTATCTATACTATACATCATGTGAACGCAGACACCCGTCCAACTACTGAATAGACCCAACGTCGCTTATCCTCGCTGATCTAACGAAAAGTGGTGTTGTGACTTGGCCACGACATATCCTCAAAATTTCCATAAATTTAATCTCTCCTTCAAGTAGAAATGTTAACTTTCGCATTTCTTTGAAACTACCGAGCAAATAACATGAAATTACGATGTTAAACCGGTATTAACACTAATGTTAATATTAACAATATCGACTAAAATCGCATCTCTTACTCAACTTACGTAAATTCTAATTGTTGTGCATATTCCCTGGAAATGAAGGGAATCTGGTCAGGAGCGAGTTTCTTGGCCAACTGCAGGGCGTGGTCCCAATGCAGAAGGTCTCTCCGCATCTCTAAAGCACACACAGGGCGACTCGAACGCAGATATAAATCCTGTAAATTTTGTAAAACATAAATAGAAAGTGTAAAATACTGGTATTTACACGAACATTTAAGATTAATTTATTTAATGACAAGATAATTATTTACGAAAAGTCAACATCATTAAGTCAGTGGATTTACCTGCGCCATGTTGAACTCGGAAAGGAACATGGCCAGGTGTCCCCCAAGGAGAAGAGGGTCCTCAATATCTTGAATAGACTGCAGGGACCAAACCATTCCGACATCTCCGAGCTGTCTGTAAACCCTTATTGCTGGCGAAAAAATCAATTCTTTGAAGGTCATCACAGTCGGGTTTCCATATTAATATTTTCAACTTTGCTCTTTGCATTTATCCATTTGATTCAAGGACATCATTTTGCTCAAAGCAAATTTTAATAACCCCTTTAATCTAATTTAACCTAACCCTATTTACAGTCGCAACCTAACCAACCACCTAATCTAACCTAACTCCACCTAACCTAACCTAGCTTAAAACATAACCCAAAGAAAATTCGATAACCTCCACAACACTCTGTTCTAAAGGTTACGTTTAACGATGTATTTATATGATCTTGAAACTTAAGAATGACCGAGTTCTGAATGAAGTTTTACGTCATATTTTACGTCATTGGTAGGTAGATATTTCTTTCAAGACAAAGTAAATGAGACTTAAGAATAACCACAAGGAAAATGAATATGTGTAAAGTGACCAACCGTTTGAACACGTGTTTATTTCTAACACATTATCAGGTCATGGTAATATGTTAGCAAATAAACACGAAAGCGATTGGTCACTATAAATTTTCATTTTCCATTAGACTACTACATAAATTACTCCCGAGATGCTCAGCTTCGCAAATGTTTGCTAACCACAATGTCTCGAACCTCTCGGAGGCTACAAGATATGCTTAATACAGTCTAATACAAAGAATGAAAAAAAAACAGCCAACCTAACTAACTATCCAAGCTATTCATCACTCCTGCCATATCTTCTAAGGTATGGAGGTCATGATATGAAAACGTTTGTCTCAAATTCAATTTAACTTCGACATTACTATTTTTTATTAATTTTATTTCTATTGTTTGTACTTTATTGTAATCTATCGTAAGTTTGTATTATTAATATTTGTTATATGGAATATTGGTCTGCCAATGAACTTCTTCATATATATATATATGCCCTATATGAAGTTCTAATAACTATGAGCTGCGTTTGAATTAATTTCCGGTAATATTAACAATTTTAACATTCGATGAAAGAGAAGCATTAAATGTTTACCTAATTCAGCATTCAAGTTTTCCATGCAGGCTCTTCCAAGCAATTCCCAATCCTTTCGACTGTTCAAAACTTGGCAAATTGCGCAGGCATCTTTGAATCTGAAAATCAGTTAACCAAATCACAGTTTAATTTAAGGATGTTGAATCTATAGTATCACTGGAATGAAGGAAGGCACGTTAACATCTGTTTATCTTTTGTTTTTCTTTCTTAACGAAAGAGTTACAATCGATAAAGTGATTGGATTTAATTTTAATAATAATAAATAGTGTTTGGCATTATTTAATCTCCTTCGTCACGGTAAACGTCATGTGATGGAGAGGACCCACAACTTTACGTGGGATCCAAACCATCTAAGGGTCTCTACATCATCTGAACGTGGAGGACGCTTACCCATCAGCTACTAAACAGACTTAATGATATCGTCTAACCTCGCTGATCTAACTGGAAACGGCAATGCGACGAGGCCCTAACGTTAAATAATATAGCACAGTTACCCCAAAGTTATTTCATGAGTTATAGAAAACGGAATGCATTAAAATAGTGTATGCAATGAAGGCTAACAACATCGCTGAAAATTTGTTAAATTAATTCTTAAATATTGAAATAAATAAATAATTATAAATTATATTTTTAATATAAAATTATATATTTTTTTTTACGGAATGCATAATTGGAGGGTAAAAGTTAACCAGGGTAAAAGTGTACGATTTCTACGTGTTCATAGCGTAATTGTAGAGCTAACTTTTATATTCTTCATTCTGTAAAATTTCCTTGACTACTTTTCCAGGGTCAAGGTATTTTCTTCAACCTTTTTCCGTACCCGCCTATAGTGGAGAGGGAACGGACGGTGAGAAGAGAGCCTTATACTTTACTATCCAGTTTTCTACTACTGCTAGAATAGTTAAAAAATGAACTACAAGTTTAACAACAGGGACCTCCCTGAATGGACCGAAAGTTCTTTGAGGCTTCATCTTATCCTCGTAACTTCACGTAATTCCTCGTAACCTAACCTAATTTTAGTGAACCGAGAAGGGCGTGCTGTATTTCAAACGCAATTAAGGGCTCGAACGGTGTTTTCTGTTAAGTCATTAAATAGTGAGGTACTCGCTAATCTAGACTAACCTAACCTAATCAGGACCACAATATCTATTTTCCGACAGTAAAAATGTTCCTAAATTTTTTTTAGATAAAAATCGTTTAATATTTCGAAATACCAAAAAGTTACCTCACAACAAAAATTACCCCCACTTCATATGTGAATTATCACACACTCGACCTCATTTATGTTCAGCTGTCTATGCGCTCACACACACACACACACACACTCTATAAAATGAAAATACATTTTACGAGTCCATTTTCTAAATAATATTTAACAATAAAACGTTACATATTAACATAAACGCGGAAATCCTTAAATAAGCGTTATTTTGTAGTGTGAATATTTCCAGTTACAGGAAATTGAATTGAGAGAAAAATCCTCAATAAGAAATGGCTTTATTACAATGGACTTATTTATTATCCGAATTATTTTGTAAGGTCATTACTCTCACCTGATAAGACCTCAAAATAGTCGGAAAGTCTCGCAGTAACTATTCTACATGGATTTACTTCCTTCTTCTTATTTTGTTTAAAGAAAATGACTGAACACGTACGTAATACGACAAAAGACGCGTTTGTTAAAAGAGGAAAAATCGGTTCTGTAACTTATCTAATAATTATAAATAGTTTTTTAACCGACGCTTATAAATTAAACGTCTCTTTAACCCTTTCAGGACGACTGGTACAAATTAGTAGCGTTTCAAATATACGCTTTCGTAACTTAACAAAACCAAAAATTCCGACCTTAAACGGTTAAGTTCATTTTTAGTTTGATACGAAACACGCCAATTTCCGCGCAACCTAACAGTTAACATTTTTAATGCCCGTTTTAACTTGGCACTTAACACTTTAATGTTTTTAATCTGACTCACTTTAATATCCTTTTAAGTTAACAATATCCCTTAACGCGATAAATAACGCTTTAATATCCTTTTAAAGTTATTCTTAAAAAGTTTAGAAGTAACTCCTGAACACTTAACACTTTACGACCACATTATCTACCTCTTTAAAGTGATGTTCTTTTGCAGAGCGACTCTCAGCTGGTCATGCGAATAATCATGAATATTGGATTCCATTTCATGTGTGGAGAGGACCAAAGGGACGATCTTCCCAGAAGTAGTTTGGAGCGTGACCTTCATCCGATAAAAATGTAGTTTCAACATTTTTAACATAATTATGTTCAAACTAAGATTAAGAGAAACTATGAACTAAAGAGAAATTTTAATGGAAACGGTCCATACACACACACACACACACACACACACACACACACACACACACACACACACACAGTATATATATGATATATATATATATATATATATAGCCCAAATATATCAGAGCTACGTTAGTTATAAAGCAGAAGTGGGGTTCATTCCAAAAGATTAAAAACAGTATACAACTGTAAGCTCTTAAAAGCAGATCGAGACCAGTATTAGATAATGTACAATTTTGTAAAAGACAAATTATCACCTATGGTTGTTCTTTTATTCAAGATATTGAATTTTCCGACCTATGGTTGGTTTTTATTCAATATATTGAATAAAAAACCAACCATAGGTGATAATTTATCTTTTACAAAATTGTACATTATCTAATACTTGTCTCGATCTGTCTTTAAGAGTTTAGAGTTGTATACTGCTTTTAGACTCTTGGAAAGAACCCCACTTCTGCTTTATATATACACAGTATATATATATATATATATAAAGAGGTATAAATTAATGGCAATATATTGTCATTCATTAATTTCTTCTTTTATTTCTTTTGTTTATCGTCTGTTATCGTTAATCGTTCATTGGTTACCTCCCCGTTGAAGAGCATTAAAGGCACTTGACTCAATGGAATTTTCGTGGTTCCTGCCAGACTCACGTGAGATCCTGAAACAAAAGAAGAAAGGAACCTTCAAATTTATAATGGACTTAATTTGGACTTAGGTTAGACGACCTATTTTGAACTTATAATTGTCTTTTTTTATTTTAAGCTTATTTTGGGCTCACTTTGGACCTATTACGGACCAATTTTTGGCTTATTTTATTTTATATATATATATATTGAAAACCTTTCGTATGTTCTTGGTGGAGAACATAACAGTAGAGCTCCTTGTCTGTGTAGAGGACGACGATATGTCTGTCGACTGGGGAATTCTCCCACAAACACCCCATGCAAGGCCCGGGAAAGTTCGAGATTTGTAACAGGTCATCGTTCACCTGACGAAGGGAAAACTTGTTACATACAGATCATACGTAACGTTACGAGTATGGTGTAGACTGTAGAGGAATGCGTGTAAGGGATGTTCATCTTAATAATCAGTCTGGAGGGCCATAAACTGGCACACCGCCCAGCCCATGGAAACGAACTTGGCTCATTGCCTTAACTCCTGCATTAGCCAGCTCCATCTGGAGTCTGCTCGTTATAGTATAAAATTATAGGTTTATACAGAATTTTGCATAGTTAAATATAATAGTACATTATTAGTAGTAATACCTAGTAGTACTGCATACTGTACTGTATTCTACTTTACAGTCAGTCGTGAAAGGAATTTTACGGAAAAAAATAAAGAACAAAATCCAAAATTACTAATTGGTAATTTTTGTTTATTTTTTGGTGACATTTTCCCCACGACTCTACATATTAACTGTAGCGTTTCATAATTTGACATTATAGTATATAAAATGTTATCTAGTAACATACCAATTCGTGTTACGTATACAGTAGTAAATGTACTAGTTACAGTTACACCCTGTAACTTACAGTAGTATAACACATTAATGTAATTCTTTGGAATTATTACCGGTCTTAGCTTTTAACCTACCTTTTCACATTTCTACATTCTGCTATATATATATATATATATATATGTTTCTGCTACTTCTTTATGCACCTTCCCACCCTCACCTAAAGTAGATCAAATCACTTTCCCTCATCTTCTGATCAAGGACACCACTCATCGGCAGGATGTTGTTAGTAATCCCCCTTTCTTTAATTAATACATTTAAAAAAAATTACAATAATATCATGATGCCAAGGTTGCTTCAGAGTGCCAAAAGTAGAGACGTTAAGTGATATCTCTGTAAACTCTGTTTATATATATATATATATATATATATATATATATTATATATATATAATATGGCGTACTTTCACCTATAAAAATGCTTATTTAATTAAGAAAAAATAAGTTTGTATTTAAGACGAACAAAGTATCGCATTCAGAACTGATTCGATGTCACTCGAAAGTAAAATTGGTTTAGATTAAACCAATATAAATTTATATTTACTTGGAATTATTAATAATCATTTTAAAATGTGTTGAGCAAAAGAAGTCAAATCCAATTAAATATAATTTTAAATGGGTTTAATGAAAACCAAATTCAACATAATTTTTTTAAACTAAATTTTATCTCAATTTTGGGCCTCATAATTTTGAATGCAACTCAGTATATGTTTTTTGTTAATTTGAAACTCAAACAAAGTTTTTTTTTGTTTAAATAAAATAAAGAGTATTTTTTGAGTATTTCAGGATTAACAAACTCGGGATTCATGACAAATTTTGTCTTTTTTTGAATTATTATAACTCGGAATAATGTAATGGGGACGTGGGGGTCTTTTTGGTTTGGCGGACTGCTACAGTTTTTATGAAACTTAGCAAATCAATTATGTACAGATTTTATCCTAAGGAAATGTAGGTTAGGTTAGGTTAGGTTAGGTTAGGGTTACTTAACCCTTTACTGCCCAAAAGGACAAATTTGTAACCTTTCAAATACACGCATTCATAACTTAACACTACAAAATATTTGGGTAGTAAAGGGTTAAGTTACGTTAAAAAGAGTTACACATTTCCTTGGGATAAAATTTGTAAATAATCGATTTGCTAAGTTTCGTAAAAATCTGTAGTAGTCCTTCAAACCGAAAAAATTCCCTAATGTTAGTTAGGTATAACTGTAAAATTGTTTAAATTTAACTGGTTTATAACCACTGAAGATATACTGTGTATATATATATATATATATATATATTATATATATATATGAAAAAATAAATTGCGAACAAAGGCCACAAAAGATCCTTTTTAGCATGTTTTGGCGTCACAGGTATGAGGATCTCAACAATAAACTCAATTAATGCCAATCTATAAAAAAACATTAATAAACATTGTTTTTGCTTATTTTAAAATGTAGACCCATATTTGTTTGACCTATCATGTGTATTTGTGTGCCTACATGCGTATTTGTGACCTATCATTTGTTTGACCTCTCATGCGTTTCCTGATTCAGCATTTTATTTTCTTTTGTTTCAGAGTAATAGCGTAGCTTGCAATGGCCTCTTCTGGTATAACGAGAGAAAAAGTAAAGCATTCTGTTTTCGGAACGCCAGCGGAGCTTTCTGGCAACCAACTACCAACTTGTGAGGATGTATTCAAAGCTTATCTTAAACACAAGTTCATTACTGCAACATTTAGCACTCAGAAATACGCTGAAATTATCGTGGAAGAAGTGAATGATATATATATATATATATCCATGCTTCCATTCCAACAATCGACTTCAAAAGCATAGTAATTAAGGTAAAGAGATTAATTCAGAAGGGGCAAGAACTTAGGAAATATCCCATGAGTAAAAGATCTGTCAGCACTTATCAAAGTAAATAGGATTCCTTCAGAAATTTATTTGACATATGTTGCTGCGAGTGTTATGTCTCCGGTTCTCGTAAAAGAAGTGAGTGTAAATGCGCTAAGGCGGAGAAAATCCCGAATGATGAACGGGAGTTCTGGATTGATCAACATACTGAACGAAAAATGATTATATAGGTAAGTTGAACAAAGTGAAAGCTTCAAAACTACAACAAATGGAAAACAGAAAGCATAAAAGACGATTCTTTAAAGATAAACAAAAGAGTTTTGACCAGGAAATGTAATTGAATCCTTGTGATACTGGTGAGATCAGCTCTGAAAGTGAAAAAGGTCATCAAAATCAAGATTTCGAATTGAGCGAGTACGAGTTAAATACAGAAGCTAGCACTTCTCAAAATCGACACCAATATCCAGAATTATACGAGGCAGTTGAATCGATGCAAAATAAGCAACCGTGATGCTCGTTTACAGTAATGCTAATACTGTCTTAAAAGATCTTAATCTATTATCTGAAAATACTACGATTGATCCCAGAAAACTACGTCGTCAAAGAACCTTGTGGAGAAACATAGAAAGAAAGAAGCATGAAGAACAGAATAAAGGAATAGTTTGCCTTGGATTTGATGGAAAAATTGATAAAACTCTTTCAAAAGTGGGAGAATGCCAGCGGACTTTGAATGAAGACCACTATGTGTTAGTTACATTTCCAGGAAACGAATATATTGACCATGTTGCTCCTGAAAGTGGAAGGGCAAGTGATATTGCTAATGAAATTATATCAGTAATTACTGACACCAACTGTGCATCGACTTTAAAAGCAGTAGTTTGTGATGCAACTAATGTAAATACAGGTAAATCAAATGGAGTAATTAGAAAACTAGAGCTGACATTGGGAAGACCATTACAATAGTTTACTTGCTTACTTCACACTAATGAGCTTTCCTTGAGAAAATACCTGGAAGTTCTTGACGGGCAAACGACAGGATCTAGAAGTTCACATGGCAAAATCGGCAAGGCTCTGAACTTTGATCCAAAGAACAGATCAATTACAAAATTTCCACCTCTCGCTGGAAAAGTGACGGACTTACCAGAAGAAGTGCTAGCAGATCTCAGCAGTGACCAACAATACCTCCATAAAGCGTGTTTGTCAATTCAAAACGGTCATGATAGAGGTCTAGCTATCAAATTGTTAGAAACTGCTCAACCCGGGTCTCTCAGTAATGCACAGTGGCTGACAAAAGCAAATCGTCTCTTACGTTATTACATGTCGCACGAAAAACCATCAGAGACATTTCAAAGGATTGCTTATTTTATACTGAACTTCTATGCTCTTGCATGGTTTTATAGCAAAGCAAACTGGTCTTGCCAGGATGGGGCCAAAAACTTTTTCTTCATGATTGAGCTCTATCAAAAACTACATACAATCGACCAAGACATTATTCGTCCTCCGTTACAAAACAACCGTTACTTTTGTCATCCTGAAAATATCCTTTTATCTGTTATCGCTGACAAGAATAAGAATATTCGGGAGTTACCAGTCGAAAAAGTGCTACGAACGAAAAGGAGTGTTATACCGGGTGAAATTCGAACGTTTGATAAGAAATCCATCAGGCTCAACTTCTCAGCTTCGACCTAGGTGGATACGATTGATTGGAACGAAATGGATATTACCGTTCCTGCCTTACTCTCTGATGTTATAAGTAGCACTGATGACTGCCAAAAACCTATAATTCTTGACACATACCCGCGTCATTCCCGGGCAGTTGAAAGAAATGCGAAGGAAATCTCCTCCGCAAGTGAAAAAGTCTACGGACATGACGCCCGCCATGGAATGGTTATTCTCAGCAAGAAATCTCGGCTAGAGAATCCAAAAAGGGAAACAAAGTCAGATTTTAAGTGAATCAACAAGAGGATAGCAGTTACACTTCATATAATTTAGTGATGAACGCATGTTTTGGTTTATAAAAGGAAATATTGTTATAATTTTTAACAAAACTAAATTTGCTTCAAAATTTTGGCTTTTCTTCAAAACTGAGGTCAAAGTTGCGAGAATGCACATATTCATACGCTATAAAAGTTGATGTTTTTCGGATAGCATCACTGACTACGAATTTGCCAGCCCTGGGTTTGATTCCCAGAGATGGCAGGCGGCGCTCAACTCACCCAGCTGTTCATCCGTTCATACAAAAAAGATTTGGTTGGTAGGTAAATGGGTATCCTGGGTAGCTTATTGGTTAAAAACGCTGGGCTGTTGATCGAGAGGTAGTGAGATCGAATCCGGGAAAGGACTTTGTAATTTTTGACCGCCCGTGGTGGGTCGTGGTTCGGATTCTACATTAAGCTATAGGTCTAAGGTGGGGAAACAAACTTAGCCTTCGTCAGAATAAACACTTGGGATGGAATAGAAAAACTAAGGTTACTAACCAACTAAGGTATATGGTACCACTTTCACAATTAAACACGTATAATATATAATATATATATATATATATATATATATATATATATATATATATATATATATACTGACCGGATTGTAAATATAGGCATCTCCTTTATCGTCAATTAGAAGTAGTCGTCTTCCAGTTGGCTCTCCGTATATACGAGAAATTCCAGTCGTGTGACGATAATCGCTTACCGTCTTCCAGTCTTCGATGAAAAAGTAATAAAGACCACCAGTCTGAAGGAGGGCACGGTAACTCATTTCTAATTCCTTTTAAAACTTTAATGAAATGAGGAAAGCAACGATCCGAAATTTGTTTATTTGGATCACAAACTCTTCGAAAGTTAAGAACATTTCACTAAACATAAGTCTGTCCCAACTTTTTAGTAATTTTGTTGAACATCTTGTTTTATATCTGACTTATAGCCGGCGTCCGTAGCTCAATAGGTAACGCCGTTTTCCTATAAGAGAAGTGAAGACACCGAAGTCGAGGATTCGAGTCCTGATGATGCTGGTAATAATAATAATACATGGGTAAGAACAATGGGTTAGGACAATGGTACGCATTAGTTTGGTCTGAACGCTGCGCCAATTTCTGGCCCTTCCTCACTAATTCGTTATTATATCTGCTTACTCCTTCATTAGTCGCGTGGGAAGATATAACAGTGTTTCTTCCATTGCGTCGGGTCATATTGACCCCACCCTACTAATATAGATGTTTAGCGAAACAAATAGTTCAATGCGAAGCAAAATTACAGAAAATTGGAACAAATTTGTGTTTAACAAAATGTTTATTTTTCATTTATTAGCAGGGATTTCCAAACTTATTTTCTGCTGTATTATCTACAGGTCAACATACGCAGAAAAAGTACCACATACTATCACAACCGCCCTCTTTTTTTCAATGCTGAAATTGATGTCTTGTTTTGGGACATTTTTTGTTGCAGGTAGAATAATACGCAGTGGCTAATATGGAAGCGAGTTACACTCGTAAGGAAAAGGTCTACCCTGTATATTATACACTAATCTTTACTTTTCTAAGCTACAAACCCTAAACTTATCTTCGTTTTTCTTTTATGGTATATTGAAATTTAATTTTGCTTATATTAAAGTACCATCAAATGGTAGACCGCGTACCACAGTTTGGGAACTGATGCTTCAGAGTATATATGAGGGTCTCCTAAGAAGAAGTGGCTAAGCGACAAAAAGAAAAAAAAAGCCAGAAAACTCAGTCGCTTAGCCACATCTTCCTTGGAGGACCTCAAATCTAACTAATTTATTTCAAGTTGTACAGAAATAAATCGTTTGGCTAAAACAATCAAAATACACGAATGATGGTAGTGAAGGATAAGTTAAGTGGATATAAATGGTATTAATGGGGCTAAATTAGCTGTTTGGTCTGGAAATCAAATTCATATAATGCCCATGTATACCAATCTACATCAACGATCCACTGAAAAATCTCAAGTTTCGTGATCAAGATTCTAAAAAATCTTTTTAGAAAGAGTGTAAAAAATATTGGACTGTTAACTGTACAACATATAACAATATAAGGTTAGATTTAGATGGGAGAGAGAGAGAGAGAGAGAGAGAGAGAGAGAGAGAGAGAGAGAGAGAGAGAGAGATCACTTACATTGGTGGAATAGACGAGAAAATCGTTCGTGAGAGAGTGATCAGTGATGATCAGATCGGTTTCATCTTCGTCAGGAAACATTCTGGATTCACGCATCTCATCCACTCCGCTTTCCCCCTCGAGCTGAATCAAAATCATACTTGGATAAGTTATGGATTACAGAAAATGGATAATAGATTACAGACAATGGCTTTCGGATTACGGTTTATCACCGTCAATGTCACAAAGCTTTACCGAGCTTCTTGTGAAAATGTATTCTCGATATATTCTAAGCGAAATACTTACCAAATGAAACTGAATCTTTCCTTCAAACAAAATGGACGCATAATCGGAACTGACTCGAACAGATTCAACAGTTCCTGCATTAAAAAAAAAAAAAAAAATCCGCCAATTAAATTCAGAAACTGTAAAACTATTAAGTTATTTTAATTCAAACTTAGACCAAGTAAACTTCATCCCCCGAACAGTAAAATTACCACATGATGGAAAGGGAAAGAGGAAAATGGACTAAAATGGAAAACCAGGAATTAGAGGACTCGACTCGGAAATAAAGGAACTCCAAAGTCCAAACTGAGCATTTACAGTTTCAAAATGGACTTAATAAATCATGAACGTTTTGTTTCATTTGAAATTTCAATATGTTCAGCAACTTCTCAATTTTCAATTAGTTATTTTTGTCATTTTCATGAAATTTCGTGGGACCCGCAAGAAATCCCGCGACACCCCGGGTGGGAAACTGACCGAGATATTCCCTGTCTCGTTGGTAAGAAGCAGTCTCGTCGGTGAGGGCGTAAATCCAAGCTCTGTTGTTCATCCCCACTAGAAGATGGAAGGGTCCCAATCCGATGAAACTTGGTTCTATGTCTACGTGAACAGTTAAAGGTTGTTCCTTGATGAAATGTTAATAAAGTCAGTAAATCCTAAAGCTTAAAGGTCAAATTAAATAAAAATAAGTATCAATAGACAATTAACATAGTATATTTTTAGTTAAAATCACTGTAATAAGCTAATAACTAAAAACTGTAAGGTTTATTTTTATCAATAAACGGGTTTAATGCTTTCCTTAACGTCAAGTGTGACGTTACAACATTTTTCATGAATAAAAGTATTTTCATTTCCATCAGAAATGAAAATGAATAAATATAAAAGTTTTATCATCACTTATTGTGGTGCGGCAAAAATTTTACTTAGGTTTCGGTATGACTGTTTTTTGTTATGCGGGAAGGAGGGGCCAAGGGCAAATACCATAGAAGAAGAAGAGAGACAAAATCAAGGTCCGAGGTTTTCGAGATGCCTAGACACTCTGCGTTTGAAAGATGAGAGGGCACAGACAGGAGGATAGATGGAGTGAAGAAGATTGTTCCAGAGTTGTAACGGTAACATAAGTTCTGTATAAAGTAATCGTTAAATGGTACAATAAAGGTCATTAGAACTTACCTTTTCAATCACATTTGTTACCGTAACTTCTAATAGTGACGTTAAGTAGGCAACGCGACTCCCGTGTGACGCTCCCAAAATTGGCAATTTAGTTAGGTAGACGTGAATATTGCCTGAAAGAGAATGTTGATATTAATTGCCACTCTCTCTTATTAAAATTAAAATAACTGAAATAGTTTTGTTCAAACGCGCCCTTAAAATAAAGTAAGTTCGAACGCGCCCTTAAAGAAAGTATACGTGGAATCACGACTTCCGATTCCAGAATTTCTGCCCAGGAGCGCGTGATTCAGTTTTAGGTTTTGTTCTCTGTTGAACAGCTAGTTTGTGAGCATATGCCTTCGGTATTCAGTCTTAAAAATTTTCTGTGTTGTTTAAGAATTTAAACTTAGGATTCAGAAGAATCTCTCTATTTTTTCTTAGTTTTGTTGTAATTACTAAAAGTTTGGGACTTTTTCCAGTTTGTGTACCGTTTTTCATATAATTTATTTTTGAGAATATTTTTGTTAAAACTAACGAAAATATCACGACTTAACCTAACTAATTATCAAGGGCGTACAGTTGATCTATTATTAATTATAACATTGTTTGTTTCTGGAATAGTATTTACTATTTACTAATAGATCAACTGTACGCTCTTGATAATTGGTTAGGTTAAGTCGTGATATTTTCGTTAGTTTTAACAAAAATATTCTCAAAAATAAATTATATGAAAAACGGTACACAAACTGGAAAAGGTCTAAAGTTTGGTAATGGTTTGTTATAATAGGAATTGTAGTTTAGCAATTTCAGATTGTTTATAATATCAAATCAAATTATTCTTAATGATTAGATCTCTGAATAAGTAACAAGTTTTTCAAAACTACGCAGGTGGTAAGTATTCGATTTCAATATTAAGAGTTAGCATTTGTTAATTTATTTCGTTTTAGGGTTTAAGGTTTGTTTATTTATTTCATTATTAAGGTTTAGGGTTTCCAGAGTTTTAGTTAAATTTGTGTTAGGATTTTGTTTGCTGTAAGTAAGCTTAGTGCTATAAGCTCTCAATTTGATTTCGTAATTTGAGTTTTGTTTAGGCATAATTCTAACATAATTGAAAAACTTGTTCAACTATAGTTTAAGCTTGGAGTCAACATAGATTAAATTGGTTAGACTCCTCAATTTTTCATTAGGTACTGTACTTAACTAAACTGAGCGTAGGTTTGATTTAACTATCGGATA
Organism: Bathynomus jamesi; assembly: GCA_023014485.1. Classification (NCBI taxonomy): domain Eukaryota; kingdom Metazoa; phylum Arthropoda; class Malacostraca; order Isopoda; family Cirolanidae; genus Bathynomus; species Bathynomus jamesi. The sequence continues at coordinate 1,034,340 of JAJOZX010000387.1, forward strand.
AATTAGGGCTTAGTTTAAAGTTGTTTATTGGCTTTTGATTGTGTTGTGTTTATAAGAGCCTCAAGTTAGGTCTCATAATTGTTACCTTGGCGTTTTAGTAATTTCACGAAGTGTGACTTAGCATACTGAATCCAATTACCATTATTATACCTCTAATTTACCATTTAGTACTTCAATATTTAGGGTAATTTAGTTTGAGGTAGCCGACTGGTAGTATTTTCCCTCCAACTTTACAATGGAGATAGATTTTGAGGATTCTGTTTTAGGATTAATTAATACTAAGGAAACCTCGGAAGACATCAATTCCGTTATAGAGTTGTAAAGCGGCTGCGCGGGAATTAATAATATCTAGGGCTGTCTTCAAGCGAAATATCACCTGCACGTTAAATAAAACTTTTAAACTTGTTGATAAGAATGAGCTTACTAAAGAAAACTTAAAATTGCAGTCTTTCATCACTTCAACTTTAGAGGATATTAAAACCTATGATGCTAAGTTCATAGAGGTTTATAGAACTCATGAATTGTGTGACTTTGATAAAAAATTTTGGACGAGAGATTGAGTCGCAGTCTGATTACCATTTTGACGTTAATACATCGTTGGCTAATTTAAATAAAGCTGTTGAGGATCGTAAAGTAGCCGAAACTTCTCAGGGTAATGCCTCTTTCAATTCAAATGAAGGAAATCAGCCTAATTCTGACGGACTTGAAAATCTTTTGTCACGTTTTAAAGCTGTATTAAAACGTGAAGCCCTTCCCCATCCCCAATTTAGTGGTGTATCTGACAAGGATAATTTTCGGAGCTTCCTTTCCCAATTCCAAAATGTTATAGGTTCTAGAGTAGATCTAACGGATTCTTCTAAACTTGCATACTTAAAGGGTTACCTTAAGAATTATGTCGTCAGCCAGACTCTGTACTGAACGGACGCATTTCCTGAGCTCTCTGATTTTGCATCTACTTTTGTATATTGCTGAGAATTTTACTTTGGATAGTTTTTGAATTTTATATACTTGCGTTTAAATTTACATTGTTATAGTTAAGTAATTGAATATTAGTGGTTTTTAGCGATTTAGAAGTTTTCATAGCGTGCCGGCTTAATTTAACTTATACCTGTGACGGTTTAAATTTTTAACTCCGCGATGCCGTCGCAGAAAGCGTCGTGTGTTAGGTGTAGGGTTAACCGGTGGTATTCGGAATTTAAGGATTATAACGGCGGTCCAGTGGCGATTACCGATAGATCAGTTTGTTTCTTTTGCGAGTTCATGGAGGAATTAGTGGACATAAAACGCAGTGTACGTGAGGTAGCGGATAGACTTGCAACGCTTGATGATGGCAGGGTTAGGGCTACGGTTGACGGAAGCCGAACCAATATTAACGTTGAAGACGTTAGTAATTTGAAGGGTGAGGTGCGTAACTTAGTTTCTAGTTTAGGTAGCTTGTCGGGAAGGTTAGATAGAGTTGAGGAAGAGGTTAAGGTTAGTCCGAGAGTAGTAGATAGCGAGGGATTTAGAGAGGTTAAGGGTGGAGCTAGGCCGCGTACATTAGGTGATAGGAATCCCCCCCCTATCGAGGTTTCGAACCCTTTCGCCCATTTGGAAAGGGACGTGAATGAGGGGGAAACTATTTTAATTGGGGATTCTTTAGTGCGCCACATGGACAAAGAATTCGTTAAACGGAATCCAACCAAGAGGAGGAGGGTCTGTCTCCCAGGGGCCAGGGTTGACAGAGTTAGAGACGAAGTGGATAGGGTTGACGTTGCTTCCCGTCACTCAATGTTGGTGACGATGGTAGGAGGCAACGACTCGTATAGGCCCGATACGAGAGTGCCTGACCTTTTGGAGAGATATAGGGGGTTAATTAGGTCCCTGAAGGCGAGGTCAGATAGGTCTTTAGTTCTAGGTATTACCCCTAGGCACGGGTTGGGTCTTAGAATTACGTCCAAAACAATATTTTTGAATAACAAATTAGAAGAGATTTGTGCTGAGGAAAGTGTACCCTTCGTAAAGCTGTGGTCCGAATTCAATGATCCTAGCCTTTTTATAAAAGATGGGGTGCATTTTAATGAAATAGGTAATGCTAGGCTAGGTAGGTTAATAGACGAAAGCGTGCGAAAGCTGTATAGGTCGAAGCCTTCTTTAAACGTTGTGGGTCCGGGAAACGCGGGCCCGACGTGATAAATAGTTTAAAACGCGGGCCCGTGGTAAAAAATAACTTAAACGTTTTTTATTGCAACGCGCGTAGTATTAGAAATAAATTAAATGAATTTAAGGCGGTAATTTATTCCGGCAACTATGATATAGTTGCTATCACTGAAACTTGGTTAAATACCGTGACTCGGGACTTGTTGGGGGAACTTGAGATACCGGGTTTTAAACTCTTTACTAATGATAGGTTACATAGATTTGGAGGCGGCGTTTTGCTGTACATTCGTAATTCCCTTAGGGCTATCGAGGTTAAGTTAGATTTTCCGGCAGCAATTAATGCGATCTGTGTTGAAGTTAGGGCGCGTAGTATTAGTTTTTTTTGTTGTTGTTTATAGACCTCCCGTTCAACCCCTCGATATAGATACTAGATTTTACTCACTTCTTGGTAATTTTATTGACAATCGGAATAGTATAATTGTCGGAGACTTTAACTGCCCTAATGTTAATTACGAGAATTTTACGGGTAATGAAGAGGGTTTGAGATTGGTTGAGTTTATGGACGATAACTTTTTACGACAGATAGTTACCGAACCAACGCGCGGTGATAATATTTTAGATTTGGTGATGACGAACGGCGAGAATATAGTCGAAGGTTTAGAAGTAGGCGAGAGTTTAGGATGTAGCGATCATCAAATTCTTAGGTTTAAGTTATTGATAGAAAACACTCAGGATAGTAACGTAATAGAAGTCCCTGATTTTCGTAGGGCTAATTTTGATAGTTTCGCGGATAGGATGAGAGTAGTGGACTGGGATAACTTATTTATGGGTAATGACACAAATTTGCGTTGGGTGGCGTTTAAAGAAAGTTTTAGGAATATTGAAAGGGAGTTTATTCCTCGTAGGCCCAAGCGCGCTAGTAATCGTGGTAGACCGAAGTGGTGGAGTAGGGAAATAGGAGAGTTTATAAACGAGCGTAATAGAGCGTATAGACTTAGTAAGCGTAATGGCCAGGTAGCTAACTTTAATAGATATATCGAGCTTAGACGTCAGGTTAAAAGATCAGTTAGGAATGCCAAGCGTAATTTAGAGATACTTATAGCTGCGGATAGTAAACATAATCCAAAAAAGTTTTTTGAATACGTTAATAATCGTAAGCCGGTAAAAAATAACATAGGCCCTCTAGTGGATGTTAATGGCGCTTTGGCTTCTGACGCTCAGGCGATGGCGGGTATTTTCAATAACTTTTTTGCGACAGTTTTTACCGTAGAAGACGTAAATAATGTCCCCGACGTGGATGATATCGTTCCATTTAGTAGCGAGACTATTTTGGATGAAATAACTGTTTACGAGGCTGAGATTGCGCATTATATCGATAGGCTAAAAGTTAGCAAGGCTCCAGGCCCTGACGCTTTTTATCCCAGACATTTGAAAGAAAAGTTATCGTAGGCCCCTTAACGAAGATCTTTAATCAGTCACTCGAAACGGGGATTATTCCTGAAGACTTTAAATTAGCTAACGTCACGCCTATTTTTAAAAAAGGCGACCGCGCGGTAGCTAGCAATTATAGGCCCATTAGCTTAACGTCAATTGTAGGTAAACTTTTGGAATCCGTAGTTAGGGATCGTATTATCGATCACTTAGAAAGTAGAGATTTGATTAATAGTAGTCAGCATGGGTTTCGACGCCATAGGTCTTGTTTAACTAATTTGTTAGAATTTTATAACGAAATAGTGCGCGAATACGATAGGCATAGAGCAGCTGACGTTATTTATTTAGATTTTAAAAAGGCGTTCGATACAGTTCCGCATAGGAGACTAATTGCGAAGGTTAAAGCGCACGGTATACGCGGTCAGGTAGCTAACTGGTTAGAAGAATGGCTTCGTGCTAGGAGACAGAGGGTCGTAGTTAATGGTAGTGAATCAGGGTGGTTAGATGTAGGTAGCGGTGTCCCACAGGGTTCAGTGTTAGGCCCATTGCTATTCGTAATTTACATTAACGACATAGATGTAGGATTGACTAGTAACGTGTCAAAATTCGCGGACGATACTAAAATAGGCGGTAAGGTTGTTAACGAGGACGATAGAAATAGGATTCAAGACGATGTTAGGATTATGGAGTGGCAGATGCAATTTAACGTAGACAAATGTAAAGTTTTGCATATAGGTTCTCGCAACAATAATTACGCGTATACGATGGATGATAGGGAGTTAGCGAGCGTTGACGAGGAAGTAGATTTAGGCGTACGCGTATCTAAGGATTTAAAGGTTAGGAACCAGTGCCTGGAGTCTTGCGCAAAAGCTAATAGGATGTTAGGCTTCATAGCGCGTAATTTCGAATTTAAATCGAAGGATATTATATTGCCCCTTTACAAGTCCCTAGTCAGGCCTCATTTAGAATATGCAGTTCAGTTTTGGTGCCCGTACTTGCGTGAGGATATTGATAGGTTAGAAAGGGTTCAGCGTCGTGCCACGAAACTTATTCCGTCATTGCGCAATAAGCCTTATGAAGATAGGATTAATGAGTTAGACCTGTATTCACTCGAAACTAGGAGATTAAGGGGGGAGCTTATTGAAGTTTTCAAAATCGTTAATAACATCGATAACGTAAATTTTGACAAATTGTTCACTTTTGATAATAGTAATACTCGCAATAACGGATTTAAGTTGCGTGGCAGGCGTTTTATTACTAATATCGCTAAAAACTTCTTTACGTTTAAAGTAATTGATAAATGGAATAATCTTCCCGCGTCAGTCGTTCATTCTACCAGCGTTAATATGTTTAAGAACCGTCTTGACAGACATTTTAAAGGTATTAACGTTGTTTAATTTAAAAAACAAAGTTAGCAACAGAAGCTCTGGTGGTGGTGCTCGAGGATGAGTCTGTTGACGATGAATGCCAGCTTGTGACATGCCAGCGTGTGATGCCAGCAATAAAATTATTAAAAAAAAAAAAAAAAATTAGACTAACACGAATGTAGATGTAGCTCATAGCGTAAACTAACCCACTTTTTGTTTAACTTTACCTACTTTTTTTTTTTTTTTTTTCCTCTCCTTACTTTGCATGTCTCTAACTCTTTTCTTGCATGTTTGTAGTTTGCATGGTATGACAGTGAGTTAAGACTGTGTTTGCATGGTTTGTAAGCGTTCTTATTTTACTTCTTTTCATCTTTCACCCCTCTCTCCTATTTTTCTGACTTGTCGGCAGTGGCCGGCGGATGATGATGGTGAGACACTTTTTCTCTTTTTCTGAATGAATGTTAACCCATGAGTGATAGGTGTTGCTCTTACTTAACCCCTTATTCTCTTCTCTTCTCTTAACCCGCTACTCTTTCCTTTCTCTCGGGCTAACCTTGGAGTGGATCTTAGGGTCTTTGTTAGCCTTAGCTTCTGTAGATCTTGAAGCTGAATTTTTGGATATCCCTTTTATAACAGATGAAGCTTTTAGGAAAATAATTAATGCTAGACCTGTTGAGGAATACCAGTATGATAAGCTTAGTATTTGGCTAAATGAAGTTAGGGCTGTGTTGTACGATCTTAAGAACTTTAACACAGATTTTTTTGAAAACAATTCGCCTGGTAACAAATTGATGAGCCATATAATGTATCAAAACCTTCCATTGTCATTCAGAAAAGAGTTGTCATAAAATTAATTCAAATTATCCGTCCTTGAAAGAAATTTTAGACAACTACGTGTCTGTCATCCGGACTTCAAAAACTAAGACCTTCAAAGAACCTGCCAAATGCTAAAACTGAAAATGATAACGCCCCTAAGTCAAACAAACCCTCTTCTTCAAAATTACAAACTTCGGCTCGAACTCCAACTTTGCAAAATTTCAAAACTGAAATTAAAGTTAAAGATCAAGCCCAAAAGGCTAATACTTTCAATCCTTGTAAGTTCTGTCAGGGTAGTCACAGTATGCTAAAATGCCCGAAGTATGACACCCTTAAAAAGCGCCTTGATCGCTGTCGAGAGCTCAAACTTTGTGTCATGTGTTCTAGCGAAAAACATTTTAAGGATACATGTCCCGATAAAGATTAAAAAAATTTCCTTCCCTTGCGCCTTTTGCTCTAAAAAATCTCACATTTCAGCTCTTTGTCCTAAAACTTCTCCATCATCTTGACTAGTGCAAGAGAAGTCATTTGTGGTACATTCTGGGGTTGTTGCTGCGGAGGGTTGTAGCGAATCATATTTCAAGAAAGATTACTTGCTTCCCACTGTGACCTTGGACTTCGGGTTGGGGGACAAGTGTGCGATGTTTGTTGGACACAGCTTCTCAACGATCGTATATTGGGCCTTCTGTGGCTCTTGATTTGGGACTTGATTTGGACAAACTTCAAACTCATAAATGCGAACTACGAACGTTTACCGGTGTTTTCATTAGGCTTTTGAGGGAGGCTGAAATACATGTTCAGTTAAACCCTCATAGTTTTATCAAGTTTTCCTTCCTGATAGACAGTGAAATGTCGTTGGACTTATCTGTTGCAGGGTTAAGGGACCGCATAAACAACCTTTCAAAAGGCTACACGTTAGCTGACTCTCAGTTCAAGGACCAGAATGATGATAAGGTTCGGGGAATTCGTGGCCTCCTGGGAGCTGATGTATTCCAAAATTTCAAAATGTTTCAACTAAATAGCTCTATCCCTGCTTTCGTGGTGGCTCGGGGTATAATACCATTTGGAAGAGTATCCCGCAGCGCTGCGAAGGGACAAGAGCAAGTTGGCAAAACATGTTACCCTCCCCCAAAATTTACTAACACAGTGTCGGAGTCCGTGGGCCCAAAAACCTGCGTGGCACTGCCGGCTGATCTTAAACTTACTAACCCCCTGTCGGAGTCCGTGGGCACTAAAACCTACGTGGCACTGCCGGCTGATTTTGAAACTAACAATTTTAGAGGTCGAAAAAAAGTTAAAAATGAGGCCATTAGTAACCTTGGAGGTGCGAATCCACTTGGCTTATCTGAAACTGATTCTTGTATGGGCAACAAACACGATAGTAAAACACCTGATACCTTACATACAATTCAGTTAAGGCAACGGTGGACGTTTGTACGAGTATAAACTCACTCAATATTGTCCAGATCGGGTAACCTGAACTTGGGTCATACCACCGACAACGAGGAACCGCGGTCGCGGCGTGAAGGGGGAGAGTCTAATTTCATTAAAAATAACAAAGAACCTTCCTCACTTCAACGTTTGGAGTGTTGTGAATACTATCTTGCACCCTTCCCCTACTTATTTCAACCCATTATCAGTTTCTAAATCTGAACCGGACTTAGACTTAGGGTTGGAAAACCTATTTAAACTAGTCAATTGGCATAAGGAATGAGCACTTAGGCAACTTAGATGAGCTTAAAATTAAACAGTTCAACGATTCTATAGAATTTAAAGAGGGGAAATACTTCGTAGAATTACCATGACATGACGATTGTATAGGACAGGTCCCTTCTAATTTCAAAATATCTCTTGCCACACTCAATAGAGTAGTCAAACAATTAAAGAATAAGGACTTGTTTGAAAGTTACACTGCCGTATTCCATCAATTATTAGCAGATGGCATTATAGAACAGTTTTCTGTAGATCCATCAGATTATCACAATTTTATATGGATACCTCATAGACCTGTTGTAAAGACAGGACTTCAAATTACAACTAAAATACGACCAGTATTTAATTGTAGCCTTAAGACCGATGAAGGTATTTCGTTGAATGAAGCAGCATATCCAGGTATAGATTTGATGTCGTCCTTATTTACCCTTCTATGCAAGTTTAGAAGCAATCCTTTCATTTTGCTTTCTGACATCAAAACAGGCCTTTTTGAAGATTAAGTTAAAATTAACAGTAGATAGAAATAGGTTTTTTCTTTTGGGTAGACAACAACGATAAGATAATTACATATAGATACACTACTATAGTTTTTGGGCTTGCGAGTTCACCATTTATTTTGAACTATTTGATTAAGCATCATGTTAAACTTTATCCCAATGATTTAGTCTCAGACGTGCTGAATAACTGTTTTTACGTCGATAATCTCATTTACACTCATTACGACCCTAACGTACTGTACAAAGTTTATCAGAAAGCTTATTCACGTATGTCGGAAGGAGGTTTTGAACTTCGTTCCTGGAATTCTAACCTTCATGATTTGAAGGAGGACATGGTAGAGCAAGGTAGGGCGGAAGATCATGGTAGTGGTTCGGAAAGAGTACTTGGTTACTTATACGACGTAGAACCTGACCAACTTAGGTTAAATGAGTATAATCTTGATAGCCATGCCAACACAAAACGTCAAATATTATCACAAATACCAAAGGTATTTGATCCCTTGTCCCTTTTCTTACCTGTAACCATCCCAAGTAGAGTGCTAATGCAAAAACTTTGGTCTTTAGAGTTAAATTGGGATCAGGAAATGGGGTCTGCAGAACAGAAAGAATGGAAAAAGATATATAACAATTTGATCAAACTTAAAGAACTCAAAATCAATAGAATGGTGTTTAGCGAGAATGAAATTGTTAACTTAGCAGTATTCTGTGATGCTAGCATGGCTAGTTATGACTGCTACTTATGTTATTAGCCAAAATAAATAAAATTTCTTGTTCTCCAAGGCTAAAGCTGCTCCCTTAAAGGGTAGAACTTTACCATCATTGGAACTTCTAGCTGTATATTTAGCCTTAAAATGTTTGCCTGAGTTACTGAGTAGTTTTAAAACCTCATTTCAGTTCATTGAAATTTTTGTTGATGCTCAGATAGTCTTGAATTGGATTCTCAGTGAGAACATAAACATAAAGACCAAGTCAATCTTTGTGAAAAACCGTATTCAAGATATCAAGGATATGAAAAAAGATATTCAGGAAAACTTTAAAACTAACATCAGTTTTCAGTATGTGGCTACTCAGGAGAATCCATCGGACTTAGTGACTCGAGGTATCTCGTTTAAAGAGTTCCAATCTAAAATAAATTTTTGGCTAAATGGTCCCAGTTGGTTGTTAGATCCACTTCTCAGACCCAAGCATCAGTTACGATGTCTCTCTCTTCCAAGCAAAATCAAGGTTGAGCAAGCTCCAAATAATATCGTAACGTCAGTGATAGTTAATGATGAACCAGAACCAATCTTAGACATCAGCAAATATTTATTCTGATATTCACAAGTTATATAGAGTAACTGGTTACGTACTTAAATTTGTGTTTAGATTGAAACTTAAAACGGTCGATGTAGATTTTGCTTCGAAACTTTACTGGTTATACATCATGCAACTTGAGTCCTTTAAAGTTGAAAATGAATTTCTTGAGAACCTAGCTTCTACACCAAAGACTACTTCAGAAATTCCCTCCTAGTTAAAAAATTAAATTTGTTTTTGGATGAACATGGTCTGATCAGAAGCAAAGGAAGAATAAGTAAAACAAATTACTATGATTACATCATCATTAATCCTATATTATTAGGCAAACATCACCAATTAACTGCATTGATAATAAAAGATTGTCACCTTAAATGCAAACATCTGTTTACAATCCACGCTTAGCATGCTTAGGATGCAAGGTTATTGGGTAACTGGAGCTCGACAAATAATCAAATCCGTTCTATCAGAGTGTATACACTGTGCAAAAAGTTCAATCAGTTTGCTTATCAATATCCAAAATTCACAAATTTTACCAAAGCTCAAATTAATTTTTTCTATCCTTTCAAACACCTGGGAGTAGATTTTACGGGTCACATCTTCGTAAAGGATTCGAACACTGGAATGCCTGTGAAAATGTATATTCTTCTTTACACTTGCCTAAATATAAAGCAATTCACCTTGACCTATTACCGATTTGACAGCTCAGACCTTCTTGTCATCCTTCCAGCGCTTTACCAATCTCTTGGCGTGTGCGACTTTATTTATAGTGATAACGGTAAAACATTCGTGGCAGCCGGAAAAGCTCTCGAACAATGTTTAACGTCCGATGAATTTTCAGAGCACATGCGAGAAAATAATATTACACACATTAAAATTCCTGTTTATTCAGCGTGGATGGGGGGCCTGGGAACGTCTTATTAGAGTGGTGAAGAGTTGTTTATATAAATCCATCGGACGTTCTACTTTGAACTATTTTGACTTCTTAACTTTGTTGTCGAACATTCAAAATGCTGTAAACTCGCGACCACTGACATATGTATCTTCCGAAAACGAACTTAACCCTCTAACTCCGAACTCTTTCCTTAAGATTCATTCCAATAAATCGCTTGCTCTTAAATTTGAAGATGATTTAGATGATCCATTGTGGGAAAGAGATCCTCCTTCACAAGACCAATTAATGTCGTCACTTAAGCAAATTCATCAAAAATTTAACGATTTTAGGAAGATGTGGTACGATTCTTATTTGTTGAGCTTGCGTGAACACAGTCGCGATTTATTCCAAACAAATTGGGAAAACCGTGTAAATGTTGACGATGTGGTGCTCATAAAATCTCCTGTCAAATCTCGACCTTTTTGGCAGATGGGTAGAATTTTGCAACTTATATTCGGTGACGATAACAAAGTTAGAAGCGTTATTCTTAAGCGAGCAGATGGTCAAACGATGAACTACCCTATTTGTCTCTTGTATCCCTTGAATTGTCGGTTACTCATAAAGGGTCAAAAACCCAACCTCAAAATAATCAAACTCAATCTTCTCAGATTCACACTTCAATCAGACACCTCATACTCAAGGTCAACCTCAAAATGTAGTTCAAACTTCCAGGCCCAAAAGAAAGGCTCTTTAGATTGCCTTCAGAAGATTAAAGATCAGTTGAAATAAAAGATAGGTCGAGTTATGATATTCCTTAAATAACGAATATCGCTTATCTCGCCGCGGAGGTTATTAAAATAACTAAAATAGGTTTGTTCGAACGCGCCCTTAAAGAAAGTATACGTGGAATCACGACTTCCGATTCCAGAATTTTCTGCCCAGGAGCGCGTGATTCAATTTTAGATTTTGTGCTCTGTTGAACGGCTAGTTTGTGCGCATATGCCTTCGGTATTCAGTCTTAAAAATTTTTGTGTTTAAGAATTTAAACTTAGGATTCGGAAGAATCTCTATTTTTACTTAGTTTTGTTGTAATTACTAAAAGTTTGGTAATGATTTGCTATAAAAGGAATTGTAGTTTAGCAATTTCAGGTTAATTTGATTTGATATTATAAACATTCTTAATAATTAGGTCTCTGAATAACTAACATGTTTTTGAAAACTACGCAGGTGGTAAGTACTCTCTTTCAATATTAAGAGTTAGCATTTGTTAATTTATTTCGTTTTAGGGTTTAAAGTTTGTTTATTTATTTCATTATTAAGGTTTAGGGTTTCCAGGGTTTTAGTTAAATTTGTGTTAGGGTTTTGTTTGCTATAAGTAAGCTTAGTGCTATAAGCTTACAATTTGATTTCGTAATTTGTTTTTGTTTAGGCATAACTCTCTCTCTCTCTCTCTCTCTCTCTCTCTCTCTCTCTCTCTCTCTCTGTCGCTTGCCGTAAGATCAGAGAAGTTGGATGGGTGACCGTCCTCCGCGCTTAGATGGTTTCGACCTTTAGATAGTTCGGATCCAACGTAAAGTTGCAGGTCCCCTAGGTCACATGATCTTTGCCGTTACGAGAGAAATTAAACAACCTCAAACACACACACTCTCTCTCTCTCTCTCGTGCTTCACAATACCTGTAGGAGAGGCAACGGCTAAGAGTTGTCCGTCATCCGACCACTCTATCCATTCAAGTCCTCTTTCGTCGTCCACCGTGATCACTCCGTACGTCTCTTTCAAGTCGGACAATTCGTGGATTTTGATCCTGGACAGACGAGGTTCGGGAATTTTAGGGCAACGAATGATGAAGATAAGATAAATTGACTTAAAAAATGCTAAATTAAGTCATATAATTCAAGGGCAGATCTAAGCATTTCAGTAAGGGGGGGGGGGTCCAAAGAAAAAAGGGTACCCCTCTAAAATAAAAAGGGCACAATACTAAAATTTTTCTTAAAACTACCAATGAGCGAGTGTAAAACCAACTGTATTGTTTTATTAGATAAGTCTCCTTCAAATACGATACAAAATAAAAATCTAATTTGGGTATAACAGTTACTACAGAATTTTTCAAACAATTACAAATGTCTTGCCAATTAAAAGAACTTTCAGAATAAGACGAAGATAAAAATAGTGATATGGCTGCACCAGTACTAAGGGCACCTATGAAAACCATTACAACTACAAATGTGGAAGTACATGTTTACTGATAAAGACTCAAAATTGAATTTCAATAAAATAAAATAACCATGATCTATTTACAAAAACAAAATTTGTTTTCAGAGGCATACACCATTCAAATAGAGCACTTGCACTTGAAAAAAGGGCACTTACGAGAAATTGAGGGGGGGGGGGCAGACGTCGCCGACCCGCCCCCTCTAAATCTGCCCTTGTAATTATAGTAATATCCGGACTCCCTATTTCACCCCACGGAAGGGAGCAGGTGAGAATTCTCGCGAGGGTGACCTGAGCCCGGGCAATCGCAAAAGAAACTATCAGAATATTATTATTAATTTTGGCTGACCAAACTTCAACTGGAGCGACGATGAGAATCGAACCCTTACCTTCCCAGCCCGAGTAAAATCTCGAATCGACCTAGTCACGAGAAGTATATAATTATGAAAAACTAAACTGAACTAACATGCCTGACATAAAACTAATAACTACTAGTAAAATAAAGATTAACTACTAGTAAAGATGTCGACAGAATTTTATTTCTAAAACCAAAAGACGGCGCTCAGGCCAAACTAAAACGGATCATTGCGCTAACTTCTCAATTATTATTACTATCGTCATCGGGGATCGAACCCCCCGACCTCAGTATCTCCACTTCGCTTATAGGGAAATGGTATTACCCAGAGCCACGGGCGCTAGCAAGGTACGCATTTAACGCAACACCTAAGACGTAACAGCCTGAAACAGTTTATAGCAACGATGAGACTGGGTATTCCTTGGATATTTCTTGGGCATAAAATATCCGTAATACCCCCGACACTTACACGTTATCGCCACAGGAAGCGGCTTTGTTGAGTCGGGAGCAGATGGCAATGTCGTTGAGAATATTCTTGTGATTCTTCGCTTGAAACAGTTCTTGACCAATCTCTTTCATGTGAGTGGATATGACCACAAAATAGCCAGCAGAAAAGCCTATAAGAATATATCCATCTCCGAACCTATGAACATAGTATTCATTTATTATTATTATTATTAAAACTAATATTTACACTTTTATACAAAATTTCAATCCCTCTCAAATTGTTTAACAGAATATTAGAAATAATTGTTAATAACAAACAATCAGTAGACCAACTTAATAGAATTACTGTACGTGTATGGTCCTCAATAATACTGACTCAATATGAGAGAGGGAGTTTTACTGTAACTTGTACCACAGTTATGTACTAACCTTCGCGTTTTGAATTAGAATATTGAAGTTAATTATTTGTGTGTTAAATAATAATTACTGAAGTTAAATACCATTTATAAGTTTGAATATTTCCATATTTATTCTGGAAGGCCAATTCAATTGGGTTGTCAGGATCGTTCAAGTTGAAGAAAAACAAATTTCGTTTTGCGATGATGAGGCTGACCTGAAATGTCCAGAAATCTCTGATTTTATCGATACAAATTAGCTCCAAAAATTAACGTATTAACATTATATATATATATATAGCAGCAAAAATTGAAAAATTAAATATGGTACTAATTGTAACGTACAGACCCCCGAACACGCCAACCTCAAAATTCTCAGATTTCATTACAGAGGTAAGAAACTGGGTAGAAGATCTACACTCTCCAACCCCAAATATTTTTCTCTGTGGTGATTTTAATTTTGCAGTCATGAAATATAAAAGGATAGGAAAAAATATATGTATACACCAGGACGAGGGGGGCACACGGGAAGACCAGGAGCAGGTAAAGATGCTACTAGCTCTAGCTGCTGAATTTGTTAAAGCAAGAAATAACAGAAAATATAAGAAAAAAACTGCCTACATTTGGTATTCACAAACAGCAACCTAATTGATAATGTAGAAATATCCCCAACTATAATATCGGACCACATTATTGAAATAACCAATATAAAAGCAACAGGAAAGGAGAGAACGCGAACAACAGAAAGAAGCAAATTCGAAATTTTTAATTTTCACTCCAAAGCTATAAACTGGAAAGGTGTTGCATACTGTGTTGCACATACTGAGAACCTTTAAACGAAGGGATAGGAATATAATGATTCCTCTACTGAAAACACTGATCATACCCAAATTGGAATACTGCTCGGTCCTAACATCCCCATCCAAAAAAAGACATTAGACAGCTAGAAGGGATTCAAAGAAGCTTCACAGCCAAGATCAGTGGGTGCAAAGAACTAAATTACTATGAAAGGTTATGCGAATTAAACCTATATTCACTGGAAAGGAGAAGAGAGAGATACATCATTATTTACACTTGGAAAGTAATTGAGAAACTAGTCCCTAACCTTACTCTGAACCCTGTAACTCCCCAAACAACAGTGGAAAGTAGAAAAGGAAGAATGTGTCGTGTTCCCAAATTAAAGGCTAGACAGGGAACATCCTTAACCCTGAAAGAAAATAGTTTTGTAGTGAGAGGACCAAAACTGTTTAATCAGCTGCCCAAAGACCTAAGGAACACGAGTGGTGTTGCGGTGGACATCTTCAAAGGAAGATTAGACGCCTGGCTCAGAACAATCCCCGATGAGCCGGGCGTACCTGGCTATGTGAAGTGGAAAGTACAAGAAACCAACTCACTACCTCACCAGGCCAACTCGAGAGGAGGGGGCGACAAGCTTGACTTTCGTGAAGTGAGGAATCATCGCAGGGAACACTTGAAAGGTATATATATATATATATATATACTGTATATCCTTAAGGAATAGTAAAGGATTGGCATCTGAAAATGTGCATCACTTTCTTGACCGAACGCTGACAAGTCCCACCCCTTTTGCAGAAGTCTCCGTCTACGGAGATGGGGCCTGTACAATGTACATCCCTCACTAATATGTATTTTGATGGTGTTGGGTTAAAGCATTAGGAATTGTCCAATCAGGGACCATATTTTACTTCTTCCTAAGGCTGACCAGTCAGAGAAATGGATATATTTTGACACTTTAAATTCAATACTTTCGTTAATATACTGTATATATATATATTATATATATATATATATATATATATATATATATATATATATTTAAATAGTTAAATAATAGTCTCATTTACCGTATTTTCTCCCATCGATCTCTCATCCGTCTTCATTTCCGAGAACTGGATGTCTGACGGCTCCCCTCTGAGGGGAGCCGTTCTCAATGTATCTCCTTCGCTGTTGCTGATCGTTAGGATCTTGTCTTCCCCCCCTAAAGCCAATAAATTCCCCGTCGACCAACTGCCACACGTAATTCGTCGACTGTGTTTCCCAACGACGGGAATCCGCCTATAAACGCAAGTTTATAGGTGTAAATTACAATACAGTTACAGTAGAGCGCAAAGTATAAACAGACCTTTTCACCCTTTCGGTCTCTGTAGTTAGTGGTTAATTGTACTAACTACCTTAAACACTAGTTTATTTTCAATTATTGAGTTAGCTGTTATGCGATACAAAGGGTTAAACAAAAGTGTTGGTATCATCCCACTCAGTGTCATTCTCAAATCATTCTGCACCAAAAGTAAAAATTTTGTGACTGTGAATCTCAGACGAGACAATTTTCAAATCGATCTACAGTATTACCAATTTATGCCATTCTCATTCAAGGGGTTCCCACTTCAGTCTTGATTTGGTCAGGTTAAGTTAAGAAGTTAAGTTAAGGTAGGCTAGGTTAGGTTAATGTTAAGTTAGGTTAGGAAATACTAGCGATTCTCATTTTGCGCCTTTACCGCGAATGCAGATGGGACTGGCATTTTCAAGTGAAGAAACTTTTTTTCTCAAATGTGGATTTCTCGCTTTGATCCTCATTTGTGGACCGTGAATGCGAATGGGAATAACAATGAATGAGGAATAATCAAAATGTTTCCATTGTAAATTGGGATCGTAGGACTGATGATGATAAACGTAAGAGGAATTAGTAGACAGCGTGTACAGTATAACCTCTTCACTGTCAACTTGTTGATTGCGGGTTTGAATCTGATAAATCAAAAAGATTTACAGTTATATTAACATTAAACTGATCTCATATTTAACTAAACGGTTAACTTTAAAAGTGAAATCAGTGTTAAAAAAAAAATAGAAGATTTTGACATGTGAAAAATACCTTGAGTTTTGGTGGTTATAGATCATCAAATTCCCCTTCGATGTTCCTACAGAAAGCAATGGAGCTGTTTTGGACCAGGCGAGAAAGCTAAGGTTGTCTCTTAAACCAGAATCGAGGTGCTGCACTCTTCCTACCATACAAATAACGAAATGGCAGTAACGATGTGAAACCTATACACAACACGCTAAGATGGACATTCGTTGTACTGAATTCCGCAAATAAATCAGTCTCTATACCAGCGTTTCCCAATTTTTTCTGGCTCAAGGCACCCCAATGTCATCTGTTTTTTCGCGGTATCCCGGGCAATTTTTATCCCTCGCTGTTCAACATGAAGTTCACGCTTCCCTCAACACCACGCAACTTTGCAACTTCAAACGAAGCTCATATAGTTTCCGTATGGACCAAATAAATCGCGAATGTTTTGTTCCTTTTAAAATTTTTCAACTTTGAACAAACCAATGAATAATTCTATATTTATAAACTAAATAAAACTTTACAATTTAACAATTTTTGTTATAATAATAATCTTAATATAAAATAAATAAATGTAAGATTGGACTACTTATTTTATTTTATTTATCCCTTAACCTTTAGGCTTTACTGGGCTCTCACATTAATTATGGATAAAATATAATACATGATATATAAATAACCCATTAATCTTGTTATTATTATTACTTTTGAATTTTCAATTAGGCCTACTTATTTTCGTCATTTACACAAAATTTCGCCTACTCCCAATTGGGAAACACTGTTACGTATAACCTTGGTTTTGCTTCCGTCCGAATTGTTCATTCCGACGAAGGTCAAGCTTGTCACTCCACCTTAGACCTACAGTTTAACGTGGAATCCGACCCACCAGCAGCAGCCGACCGTCTTAACCACTAGGCTACCCAGGGTACCCATTTATCTACCAACCAATATACCTCGTTGATGTTCCGTGTGTTGGTCTCTCTTCACACGAAGGTGAAGCTGGTGGCTCCGCTTCTAGGTCAAATGTGGAAACAAAGATTTACTCGTATCAAATTCCATTCGATGTCATTCACATTTCATTCCGAGCCTAAGAGTGATAATCTCAAAGGAGGAAATGTTCAAATTGATCCATTCTCATTTTCATCCATGCGTGGCTTTTTTACTCTGGTCCGGGTTACGTTAGGTTAAGTTCAGTTAGGTTAGGAAACATGTTATATTATCATTTGGCTCTTTAGGTTAGAGTCAGGGGTTCTTAACCTCTGGATCGCGATCCAAACTTTGGTCATTAAATTGTCATTTATTATTTATTTACGTTATCCCTTATCATTTTATCATTATTTTATTATCTATTACGAGTGAACTTTTTTGAAGCCATGGGTCGCCGAGCTAGCCTCGAGACTAGAATTTGGATCGTAGCCTAAAAAGGTTAAGAACCCCCGGGTTAGATTCGGTTAAGTTGAGTTAGGTTAGGAAATATTATCGACTCTCATTCGCCGCCTTTACCGCGAATGAGATTGTGAATAACATTGGGAATTGGAAGTAACATTGGTTCTCAAATGAAGAAACTCTTCTATCAAATGTGGATTTCTTACTTTGATCATTCTCATTTGCGGACCAAGAATGGGAATGACAGTGAGTTGAAAGTAATCGATTTCCTTACCTGCATTGGCATCCCAGACGTTTACCAGCGGGGATCGATCATTGATGATGGCAAGTAGGGCACCATCTTTGTCCCAGCCAAAACCAGAACATAACCTAAGAAGTAATCATTTCTGTATAGTGTCATTGATATGACGCAAGCTAAAAGATTGCGTCATATCAATGACTCATACCGAAGATCACGCGAATACGAGAAGTAGTGATGTAATAATGACAAACAATTTTGCCGGTAGGAAATTCTACCAATGGCCACTAATGGGTTAATACTACAATTGCAAAACCTTAAAATATGACGTACGATTTTTATGGGATTTATATCTTGCTAATAAAGATTATCATTACTGTTTACTACTTCTTACACTCTGTTTAACCTCTTTCGAACCATCTGAGGGGTCTCTGCATCATCTCAACGCAGAAAACAGTCATCCATCCAACGTCTGAACAGACCCAGCGTCGCTTAAGTTATAATTTATGCAGTACATAAAATTATTTTTATCAAAAAAAAAGTAAAGACAATTGTATAAGTAAATTAAAATGTTTAGTTTTAACTGTACACTATTCACGCACATTAAAAGGGCTACGTCTAGGCCACATAGCAACGTCGCTTCCCGTTAGATGAACTAGGAAGTTAAGCGACATTGGGTCTGTTCAGTAGTTTTATGGGTAACCGTGCTCCGCGTTCAGATGTAGTAGCGATCCGTAGATGGTTCGGATCGCGCGTAAAGCAGCGAGTCCCCTTTATCACACGCTTTGCCGTGACGTTGGAGGTTAAACAACCTCAGGTATTGTTATTATTGTATACTAAACCCTCTACAGCAGCCTTATAACGATATCACCACTGAAAAGCAGCGTCCGTATAAAATTTAATCCTGCATCAATTCTCCTTTGTTTATTTTCCTAAGTGGAGATGGGTTGGACAATGGACATGCATTGAGGAGAGAAGAGGGAGAAATAGCTAAGACGGCTTTGGAATGGAATCCGCAGGGAAGGAAGAAGGAGGGTAGACCGGTGATGACTTAGGAGATCCTTACTGATGGAAACTAAGAGAACTGGAAAAACCTGGCCAGAAGTTAAAGCCCAAGCAGCCAATCGTACCCAATGGCGAAACACAGTTGACGCCCTATGCTCCACGTAGGAGTGAAGAGGACATAAGTAAGTTACTTTCCTAACCTCCTTCAGTGACTCATCCAAACAACTTTTCAATTTCCTCGATAATACGATCATTTTCTAAGTTTTTCCGCTTTTCAGACTTCTTTTATTTAATTTCCTCACGGAAAATCCGATCTGATCAATAATTCCGGTCAGTTTCCCGCCTGTTGATGTGTTAGTGTTTTCTCAGAGAGATCCTAAAATCGAAACAGGAATACCAAATGACGATATTTTCCCTCCTCGTTTACAAAATTCTGCTCAATCGAATCGAGGAATTTGAAAAAATCACTATCAATTATCACTAATGAGCACTTATTTGTGCGAGGGCACGGCGGCCATGGAAGTATATTCTACATGACAAAATGTTCATTCTCTCTCTCTCTCTCTCTCTCTCTCTCTCTCTCTCTCTCTATATATATATATATATATATATATATATATATATATATATATATATATATATATATATATATACATACATACATACACACCTTTCCTTTCAACCTTTCAAATCTTTCCTGCGATGATTCCTCATTTCACGAAGGTCAAGCTTGTCGCTCCTCCTCTCGAATTGGCCTGGTGAAGTAGTAAGTTGGTTTCTTGTACTCTCCACCTCACATAGCCAGGTACGCCCGGCTCATCGGGGATTGTTCTGAGCCAGGCGTCTAATCTTCTTTTAAAGGTGTCCACCGCAACACCACTCGTTTTCCTTAGGTCTTTGGGCAGCTGATTAAACAGGCTTGGTCCTCTCACAACAAAACTATTTTCTTTCAGGGTTAAGGATGTTCCGTGTCTCGCCTTTAAGTTGGGAACACGACACATTCTTCCTTTTCTACTTTCCACTGTTGTTTGGGGAGTTACAGGATTCAGAGTAAGATTAGGGACT
Source organism: Bathynomus jamesi (assembly GCA_023014485.1). NCBI lineage: Eukaryota > Metazoa > Arthropoda > Malacostraca > Isopoda > Cirolanidae > Bathynomus > Bathynomus jamesi. Next base: position 1,054,434 of record JAJOZX010000387.1, read on the forward strand.
AGTTTCTCCATTATTTTCCAAGTGGCTGTGAAGCTTCTTTGAATCCCTTCTAGCTGTCTAATGTCTTCTTTTTTATATGGGGATGTTAGGACCGAGCAATATTCCAATTTGGGTATGATCAGTGTTTTCAGTAGAGGAATAATTATATTCCTATCCCTTCATTTAAAGGTTCTCAGTATCTGCCCAGTTATTCTCTTTGCTCTGTTTACTGCTATCTTATTTTGTGCTTCAAATTTCGCATCATCAATCATTACAAACCCTAAATCTTTTGCTTTAGAATTTCTTTGAATTTCCTGTCCATTTGGGGTATAATATTCCATGGATTTTAGGTCCTCCCTTTTTCCGTACTGTAACAGCTGAAATTTCTCAGTGTTAAACTTCATATTGTTGTCCTCCGTCCACTTGTAGATTCTGTTCATGTCGGTTTGTAGAGATCTATATCTTTGTTTCTTATTTTTCTACTGATCTTTGTGTCATCCGCAAAGGATGTTACTGTGCTGTCTCTGGTAACGTCCTCATTTATGTCAGTTAGCATGATTATGAAGAGTAGTGGAGCTAATACTGTTCCTTGTGGTACCGAGCTGAGGACTTCTGATGAAGATATCCCTTGTACTGTAACGACTTGCCGCCGCTCACTAAGGAAATTATATATCCATTTCCCTACTTTTCCTGTTATTCCCATATATTTCAGTTTATGTATTATGATTCCGTGGTCGAACTTGTCGAACGCTTTGGCAAAGTCTGTGTATATTAAATCATAATTTTCATTACTTTCCATTGCGTCAATAATGTCGTTGTAGTGTTACATTAGTTGTGATAGGCATGCTCTGCCTGATCGAATCCCGTGTTGGTTATCGTTTAATTTTTTCTGAGTTTCCAAAAAGTCAGATTTTCTGTCTAACTATTCTTTGAAATATTTTAGTGAGATGACATATAAGCGACACTGGCCTGATATTATTATTGTAATTATATATTATATATATATATATATATTATATATATATATATATATATATATATATATAAATAACGTAAAGAACGACGCTTGTATAGGAGATATTCCGCGCAAGACGAGAGAGAGGGAACGAAACAAATTCTTGCGCGGAATATCTCCTATACAAGCGTCGTTCTTTACGTTATTTATACTGCGTGTTCTTTGCAGTTGTATATATATATATATATATATATATATATATATTATATATATATATAATATATATATAAAATCCTCCCTACCCTTGTAAATGAATCTGTTCCCTTTGAACACCATGACGATCATAAATGTTCACCACTTGGTTGTAGCCCGTAGTGGCCAAGAATCCCCCAGCCGCTTTCTGCCAGCTGAAGAACACACCTCCGGGGCCATGAGGGGCACTCAAGGAAAACACGCGCTACAAGAAAAAAAATATTAGAGAATTCATTATTGAGTGTCGTTAATAAACGCATTTCAAATAAAATAATTTGTTAATAAAAAATATAAATGACTGAAGAGGGCCAGAAACTGGCACAGTGCTCAAGCCACCTAGTGCGTGCGACCCATTGCATTAACCCATTAGCGGCCACTGGTAGAATTTCCTACCGCCAAAATTGTTTGTTATTATTGCATCACTTTTTCTCGTATGACGCGATCTAAAGATTTAAACTTAAAAGATTGTGTCATATCAACCACTCGTACCGAAGATCACGTGAATACAAGAAAAAGTGATGCAATAATAACAAACAATTTTGGCGGTAGGAAATTCTACCAGTGGGCACATACGGATTAACAACCCGGTTATTATTATTACCAGTACCTTCGGGAGTCGAACTCCCAACCTCAGTGTCTTTGCATCGTTTATAGAGAAACGGTATTACCCAGTGAGTGAGTAATACCCATTGCGAGACTCGTGTTTTCCTGATGCAGGAGTTAGCGCAATAAACCGCGTTCTTCTGGCCTGAGCACCGTGCTCAGTCTGATTATCCTCATTGATTATTATTATTATTATGATGATGATTATTTGTACTCGGAGTATAATTTAGGTGGGTGTGCTTTGGGGGTTGTTTAACCCCCTTCATAATGGCAAAGGTCGTCATCTGACGGAGGGGACATACGGCTTTACGTGGAATCCCAACCATCTATAAGGATAGTTACAACATCTGAATGTGGAAAGTCGGTCATCCATCCAGCTATTGAACAGACCCAACGTCGCTTAACTTCGCTGAACTACGGGACTTACGCAGTAAATTACACTCCATGCATACCATTTGGAATTAAAATAAGGGAGGCACAAAGGATTGGCTTAATTTTGACGGGGGCGTTGGGTAAAATAGATTGGGAACGCCTGTGTAAAGAAAGAACCTCTTGGCCTAGTAAAACCTACAGCTTTAGGGCCTAATTAAATAAAATAAATAGTCCAGCTTCACAATTATTTATGTCATTGTGGAGTATAAGATCGCTGCATTTATTTTATTATTAATATTATTTGTAAAGCTAATTCAATATTAAAAAAAAAAACTTTCTATACTGTTTGGAAACTACTATCAGTAGTTTTATCATCTCCTTGGAAAAATAAATCTATGCTATAAAGCGTCTTTCTTCAGAAGAAAGTTTCTTTTAACGCCGAATGTTACGTTTTCGTAGGTCTAAATTTGAAATGGTACTTTTCGACCCATTCGGCAGGAAAGGGTTAAAAGTGGCGTCAATAAATGAATGGAAATCTCGTTGGCATATTAATGACATTTTGCGATGACAACACATTCTCTCTCCTCTCTCTCTCTCTTTCTTTTTAAACATTTACGCATTTAGCATTATTATCACACTCACTACTCGAGAATCGCATAAAAAAAGTAACTCGCTCGTACTTTTAATACAATAATTAGGACTTGAAAGCTGCAAGCTTTTTTTGTTTATACAATATACAGGGCGTCCCAAAAAAATGTATACACACTTTAAATAATTATAAAGGCAGTGTTTATTAAAATACATTTCATTTTCAAAATGTAATAGAATCTACAGACATTATTTAATTGTTTTGTCAACGCCTGTTTTCAAACTGATGTCCGTTCTGGTCCAGGCACTGCTGATAACGCGAAGCAATGGAATCGCAAAACATCACGAAACATTTCGTTTGGTATTTGTGTGCATTCTCGTTCAATGGCTGCTCTCAATTCAGCGACTGTTGCAGGGTTTATAGCGTAGACTTTGTCTTTTAAGTATCCCCCATAAAAAAGTCTAGTGGTGTGAGGTCTGGTGAACGCGGAGGGTATTCTACGAAACCCCTTCGTCCCAATCCACATCCACATCGTGCCAAGTACCACTCGCAATACTCCACTCTTCGGTCCGGATCATCATCATCATCTTCATTAATAGCATGGACTAATCTTGGAAGTAACTTTTCATTGACAGCGCTTCAAAATGCGTTGGACAGACGATTCTGAAATTCCTACCTCACGACTCGCTTGCCGCACAGATTTTCTTGGACTTTGGTGATACGTTTCCAGTACTCTTCTTGCTTTGTGGGGCTTGTCGATGTCCGTGGTCTTCCGGAACGCTTCTGTGGACATTCTGAACAGTTTCCATCGGCTTCAAACTTATCTCTAATTCGAGTGATGGTAAGTCGCGTTGGTGGATCTGTTTGAAACTCCCTCCTAAACTGTCTTTGCACTTCAACTGCGTTTTCACACTTCCAGTAGCATTTTAGAATTAATTTCCTTTGTTCAAAGCTTAGTCTGACTGCCATTATTAATTCTAATGGGTTTTAACTTGGAAAGAAAGAAACATCAATTGAGCTATCAGCTGTTAAAGTGTGTGTACATTTTTTTGGGACGCCCTGTATATGTCCTTCGTAACTTTAAGTATACACACACAACACACACACACACACAGGGCTTTCAAAAAAGGACCAATCATTTTATTGTGAATACAGTATAAATTTTATTAATAATAATTCTACATAATTTTCTTACGCGTTTATAACGTTCAAAATCGGAATTTTTTTTTTAGGTAAAAACAAACTATTTTTCTACGTGTGATATTTCTTTACTTTTTGTAAAACTAAAATAACAGAATAAGCGAAGTTTCCAAAAATTGCATCTACACGAATACAGCAAACAGTTTTTACGACAAAGGTTCCTGAAGTGGATGATGCACATATCGAAAAATGGCTTTGCATGAGAAGAAAGTTTGTTTTTAAGATTTTTAACCTTTTAAGAAAAGTATGTGTACTTACTGCTAATAAAAATAATACACGAAATAAAATAATTACTTGAACACACCACATACGTGTGTGTATATATATATATATATATATATATATATATATATACACACACATATACACACGCTTTGACATATCTTAAAATACGCACCTTCTCAGAAGCCATATTTGGAAGGTGACAGACAAAGTAGGCCAAACTCAGCTATTCTTGAAGCTGTTTGGGAGAAAGGAACTCTTAAATGATTCAGAATAATTACAACAACACTGGCATCTGGGCATTTGGGTACGAGTGGATGAAGCACACTTATATTTGTTATTTTAAGTATAAATTTCACCTTGTACAATGCAACAACTTTTTTTTATATTTAAAAATAAATTATAATAATCTTATTATTTATAATTTTTTATATTTGTGGTAATATAATTTAAAAAAATAATTATTACCTAATTAAAATTATTTATATCAATACTTATAATTTTTAGAATAAGTAATCGGAAACTATTCTTAAAATTAAGTCATAAGCTATTGGAAATTTTAGATACACAAAAATTTGTTACGAATGGCTGATATTTTAGTCACATACAGTAGTATGCCTCCAGCAGTTTTACCGTTCTTTATGTTAAATAGTTAAAAAAACACGATCTGCATTCACTGAATATCACGTATCACATGAATTAACTCAGACCACATACTACTACTAGTTGTGAGGAACATAAAACCGTATTTTTTTTCATGAATTTTGCGAGTTGTGACCAGATCACAACTGATATTTCATCGTCATTACGTATAACCTATAATAACCTATTAATTATATACAAATTATTTCACTTCATACGCATATAATATAAACGTAAACTCTTTAGGGAAAGTTATGGTATCTTTCTCATCAATATTTGTACAAGATTCGATTACACATCCAAAAGTAATAATACAAAATTGCTTTCTTTGTGTTTGGCTAGTAACTTTTCCGTTCCCATGACAACCCCAACAGTAATTCATGATGATAAAACTCCGCAGACTTTTATCGGCCGCGTGGAAATCTATAATAATGACGATAATGATGACATTAACGTGAAGATTAACAATTCTGTTGAATGAAACGTTGTATCCTATTTTACGACTGGTGTCCATGGTGTCGAATATTACGAAATTTAAGTAAATCGTAATAGAATGACCAACCAACTATGAGGCTCGTTTCGCGTTAGGCATAAATTTTTAATATTCCAGTGACAACGTTCATCTTCCACTTTATCGAGGGCCTCATTTCAAGGTCAGTGCCAATGACGTAAGATTTCGTACAGGGTGGCCCAAAATTACCTAGTAAATTATCTGAATAATTTGTATTTTCTTTGTTTCATCGTCATTTTACCGATATTGAGAATTAAAACTGACGTACGAATAAAAATATTAGAATATTATCGTGTTTGGTGGGATTATTATTATTATTATTTTTAAGAAATTTAAAGCGTAAACAATAATTGACTATACTGTATACTCACTATGAACTTTAAGGCATAAAAATTAAATGAAACTTAACAACAGTTAAAAGCACTGGAAACATGGAAACGATATTTTGCTTCGAAAAACTACGATACCTTATCACGTTTCCATAAAAAAGCAAATTTAATTTTCTAAAAAAAATATGGTGTGTATATAATTCAGAGCTGGCACTTGCGGCATATTTTGCGGTACTGCGGTACTACCAAACCGGTACGCGGAAATTTGAATGCGGTAGCGGTACTGCGGTACTTTCAGCGATCCTTTGCGGTACTGCGTTATGCGGTCCCGGTTTGGTAGTACCGCAGTACCGCAAAATATGCCGCAAGTGCCCAGCTCTGGCTATATATGTGTGTGTGTCAGAGCTGGGCACTTGCGGCATATTTTGCGGTACTGCGGTACTACCAAACTACCAAACCGGTACGCGGAAATTTGAATGCGGTAGCGGTACTGCGGTACTTTCAGCGATCCTTTGCGGTACTGCGTTATGCGGTCCCGGTTTGGTAGTACCGCAGTACCGCAAAATATGCCGCAAGTGCCCAGCTCTGGCTGTGTGTGTGTGTGTGTGTGTGTGTTTATTAGCAGACTATAGTCCATATGACAAATATTATTAATACAATGACAGTTCATATACTAAGGATAGAAATATATACAATTGATTAGAAATAATACTGCACTGTCGAAGTTAAGTGGAGCTACAGACATACGTTTTTGTACCAAGAAGTCCATAGCTTAGACTCAGGCCGAGGATAAATGGCAGGACTCATGGAGCTTGGATGATCGGGTTGGTTGATTTTTTTTAATTCTTTGCATTAGACTGTGTTGAGCACGTCTTGTTACCTCCGGGAAGCTCGGGACATTGCGGGTGGCAAACATTTGCGAAGCTGAGCATCTCGGGGGTAATTTATGTAAGAGTCTAAAAGACCCGTTGTACGGCAAATTTAGAGTTCTGTCAGAACCTTTTTTATAATTCACCCACAGTTGATGTCCGTATATATTACTGCAGAAAGTACGAAAGAGAGTGTCTTTAGCTTCACTCGTACAGAATCGAAAGTTCCTTATGGTCATATTCGCTTTAGCACACAGGCTTCGAGATTTTCTTATATCCGAGTCATCACTCAAGGAGCTAGTAATAGTTTGACCCAAATACTTACTCTTGTACTTCCTCAATTACTTCACCATTCATTTTAAACCTTATATCAGCTGGCTGATTACATCATTACAGCTTTTAGGATGAAATTGCATAACCTTAGTTTTTGTAACATTAAAAAGAATATGTTTCTGCGAATACACTTCGCAGACTTTTAGTAGCCGATCCAGACCTTTAACAGAGGGACTTATTAACACCATATCATCGGCATAAACTAAGTTATTTATCCTTGTGTTATCTATACAACATCCCACTGTTGCCTCATTAAGTGAAGCAAGATATATACCGTCATGAACTCTGCAGGGATATATCATAGCTATGAGCCAGCATGGCTGATAGGAGCAATATATGCAGACATACTACGTCATTTGCATATTTTAAGTGCTCATTCGATAAGTCATCTACCCTGACGCAGAGCCAGTCTTTAATTCTTTAATTAACCTCTTTACTTCAGAAAATGATATCAAAGTATTTTCCCTTGTCCCTCCCACAATCGTTTCGCTGCAATCTATCTTAAGATTATCCCTACTTATACTGTTAAGAATGTTAGAATGGTCATTTTTCCACAGCTTTGCAATTTCATCCTCCCCCGACACCCCATCGATTATTGTCGGAGGGAGGACATTTTTTACACCCGTTTGATTCTTAACAAATTTCCAAAATTTGTTATCGTTATTTATGCGAGCTTCACAGGCTTTTGATGCTCGAATAGACTCTTCTTCCTGTTTACATCGCCTTATGGCCGCCTTATACTGACCCCGACTTCTACACATATTCAAGTATACTGGTCCTAATCTGGGTCTACCATGAAAGCACCACAAATCATAGGCGTCTTTCGATTCCCTCTTCAGGGGGGCAATAAAATCATTCCATCCAGGAATAATCTTAGTATGATAGTTGTAAGATTTAATCAGGGGGCTTCCTGCTTCTCTTAACAGGGATATTATCTTACTATAATACCTATCTATGAGTTTACAGTGAGAATCATTTGAGCAAGGAGTATTACAGGCAAGGTGCAAAATTTCTAAATATTACCTTACCTTACAAAGGTTCCGCGCGATGATTTCTCATTTCGCGAAGGTCAAGCTTGTCGCCCCTCCTCTCGAGTTGGCCTGGTGAAGTAGTGAGTTGGATTCTTGCGCTCTCCACCTCACATAGCCAGGTACGCCCGGCTCATCGGGGATTGTTCTGAGCCAGGCGTCTAGTCTTCTTTTGAAGATTTCCACTGCAACTCCCTTCGTGTTTCTTAGGTCTTTGGGCAACTGATTAAACAGTTTTGGTCCTCTCACTACAAAACTATTTTCTTTCAGGGTTAAGGATGTTCCCTGTCTCGCCTTCAATTTGGGAATACGACACAGTCTACCGCTTCTACTTTCCACCGTTGTTTGGGGTTATGGGATTCAGAGTAAGATAGGGACTAGTTTCTCCATTATTTTCCAAGTGTAAATAATGGTGTATCTCTCTCTCCTCCTTTCCAGTGAATATAGGTTTAGTTCTCGTAACCTTTCCAAGTAATTTAGTTCTTTGCACCCATTGATCTTGGCTGTGAAGCTTCTTTGAATCCCCTCCAGCTGTCTAATGTCTTCTTTTTTATATGGCGATGTTAGGACCGAGCAGTATTCCAATTTGGGTATTATCAGGGTTTTCAGTAAAGGAATCATTACATTCCTATCCCTTCGTTTAAAGGTTCTCAATATCTGACCCGTTATTCTCTTTGCTCTGTTTACTGCTATCTTATTTTGTGTTTCAAATTTCGCATCATCTGTCATTACAACCCCTAAATCTTTTGCTCTGGAATTTCTCTGAATTTCCTGTCCATTTGGGGTACAGTATAATATTCCATGGACTTTAGGTCTTCTCTTTTGTCGTACCGTAATAGCTGAAATTTCTTGGTGTTAAACTTCATATTGTCTGCCGTCCACTTGTAGATTTTGTTTGTCGGTTTGTAGAGATCCTATGTCTTTTGGGTTTCTTATTTTTCTACTGATCTTTGTGTCATCCGCAAAGGATGTTACTGTGCTGTCTCTGGTAACGTCCTCATCTATGTCAGTTAGCATGATTATGAAGAGTAGTGGAGCTAATACTGTTCCTTGTGGTACTGAGCTGAGGACCTCTGATTCTGATGAAGATACTCATTGTACTGTAACGACTTGCCTCCGCTCACTAAGGAAATTATATATCCATTTCCTTACTTTTCCTGTTATTCCCATATATTTCAGTTTATGTATTATGATTCCGTGGTCGCACTTGTCGAACGCTTTAGCAAAGTCTGTGTATAGTACATCATAGTTTTCATTACTTTCAAGTGAATCAATAATGTTGTTGTAGTGTTCCATTAGTTGTGATAAGCATGATCTGCCTGACCGAAACCCGTGTTGGTTATCATTGAATTTTTTCTGAGTTTCCAAAAAGTCATAGATTTTGTCTAACTATTCTTTCAAATATTTTAGTGAGATGAGATGTAAGCGACACTGCTCTATAGTTTTTGGCCTCGGATCGATCTCCTCCTTTATGTATTGGGACTATGTTCGCGCTCTTCAGGATGCCCGGTATTTCTCCCGTGTCTAATGATCGTCTCCATATCCAGTATAGGGGCTCAGCGATTGCATTCTTGCAGGTTTTGATCAGTGTGGCATTCCATTTATCCGGTCCTGCCGCTGAGTGTTTTTTTAGTTTCCCTATGGCTTGTGTAATATCATCCGTCGTAAAGTCGAAATCCGTTATACTTTCCCCTTGTGGTTCTTCAAAGAACGCGTTTCTATCGCATATCAATTTGTCAGTTTTTGGGATACTGAAAGATGATTCATACTGAGCTTTTAATATTTCAGATACTTCTGTTAGATCATCAGATAAATCACTGTTCTCATTTTTTAAAGGTCCGATAGTCGCATGGTTTTTCGACTTTCTTTTTGCGAAATTATAGAAGTACTTTGAGTTAGTTTTTATCGCTTCTATAGGGTGTCCCATAAGTCCGGCATCATAGGAGAAATTCATATTTTTCTATTTCTACAAACCATAATTCATATTTTTCTTATGCTCGGGATGCCAATTTCCCGTCCACCATTCTGTTTAGTGACGAGGCTGTTTTTTATGGAAATGGTGAGGTAAATCGACAGAACACCCGCTACTGGTCTCAAAACAACCCTCACTGGTATACCTCTTCAAAGGAACAAGGTGCATCTTGAGTGATGGTATGGTGTGGCATTTGGAAGGATCGCATCATAGGCCCCCTCTTTTTCGATGAACATGTCACTGGAGGCACCTACCTACGAATGCTCAAGGAAGAAGCATTTCCCAGTGTCTTGAACGAAGAAGGAAATTTCCCAACATGGTTCCAACAAGACGGCGCTCCTGCACATTACAGCACCCAAATAAGCGAATACCTGTACCAAAAATTCCCTGTCATTGGATAGGACGTCGAGGGCCTGTGGAATGGCCAGCTAGAAGCCCGGATCTCACGCCACTAGATTTTTATCTCTGGGGCCACTTGAAAGCGCTGGTATACGCAAAGAAAATTAGGAGTGTTGAACATTTGCGGCAGCGCATTATTGGGGCATGTAACACCATTACTCCTGACATCATTCACCGTGTGCTTGCTGACTGGGTATCACGTCTGAATGAATTTGTGTATTGAAAACAATGGTGGACATATTGAGCACGTTCTGTAAATAAAAGCTTTTGGTTTGCCTTTTTTTATTTTTCCTATGATGCCGGACTTATGGGACACCCTGTATAGCGTCATCTTTTTCTGTATGCTTCTCGAGTAGTTCCTATATGACGACATCGATACTTTGTAGTTTATCATTTAATATTTTTCTGATGTTATCGTTACAATTATTTAATTTTGCAGTCACTCTTTTTCTCTTTCGGAACAATGCTCTCTTTTGTCTTTCGAACCTGCTTCTCTTTCCTCTTTGTTGTATCTTTGGGACATGTTTTCTACAATTTCTAACGTCTTCTCCTCTAACGTCATTAGCATCTCTTCCGTTGTCTTGGCCTCGAAAATAGTTTTCCAATCTATTACTTCCATGTTGGATGTCACATCTTCCCAGTTTATAGCTTTGGAGTGAAAATTTAAAAAATCGAATTTGTTTCTTTCTGTTGTCCGTGTTTTTTCCTTTCCTGTTGCCTTTATATTAGTTATTTCAATGATGTTGTGGTCTGATATCATAGTTGGGGATATTTCTACATTATCAATTAGATTACTGTTGTTTGTGAATACCAAATTTAGGCAGTTGTTTTTCTTGTGTTTTCTGTTATTTCTTGCGTTAACATAAATTCATCAGCTAAAGCTAGTAGCATTTTTACCTGCGCCTGGTCTTCTCGTGTGCCCCCCTTGTCCTGGTGTATACATATATTTTTTCCTATCCTTTTATATTTCATGAATGGGAAATTAAAATCACCACAGAGAAAAATATTTAGGGTTGGAGAGTGTAGATCTTTTATTAAGTTTCTTACCTCTGTAATGGAATCTGAAAATTTTGAGGTTGGCGTGTTTGGGGGTCTGTACATTACAATTAGTACCATATTTAATTTTTCAATTTTTGCTGCTACACATTCTACGTAGTTGTTTGAGGTACTTATAGCCATTTCTGCTGTGTGCCTTTCGCGTTGGTAAATAGCACATCCTCCTTTACGTTTCACTGTTCTGTCGGCTCGGAGGATGTTATAGTTGTCAATTTGTATTTCTTTTTTGTCAATACAGGACTCGCAATTTTCACAGTTCGCCTGGCAGTCTTTTAGATGAGTTTCCGTGAGGCATGCAAAGTCTGCTCCGGCTTCTTGCATGAGTCCTTTCAGGTATGCAACTTTGTTCGTGGAATAGTTTGATTTAAGGCCCTGTATGTTGGCTAGGATTATTTTTATTTTTTCTTTCTTTTTCGCATACAGGTGGTTCCGTTTTGTTTTCCAATGGGGGTGCCGGTTTCGTTGCCTTGTGGTCCTCCGAGAATTTACCTCTTTTTATCTTTGTCGGTACCTGTTGTCCCGATAACGCATGAAGTGTCTTTGTTCGTACCTTCTGTCCGGCTCTCGGATTTCTATATTTATATTTGTCAGCTGGTTTTGTAATTGCTGGGGAGTATTTAGCAGCTGAAATGTTTTGGCTGCGTCTAAAAAATTGGCACTTCTTTGATCGTTTTTTCTGTTCCCTCGTTGCGTTCCTTTGAGGGTGGTGGTATCGGCATTTTTTTTCGTATTTGCAACTCGCATATCTTTCATAAGTGTTGCAGACCGTAAGATGGTGGAACATGCATTTCTTATCAAACTTGCAGTATCCATTTGTGTAATGCATTTTGCATAATGTGGGGATGTGCATATATATGCATTGCCCATCCCGATATCTGCAGTTTCCTCTCGCGTAGTATTTGCATACGATATTTTCTACGCTTCTGCTTTCTTTCTTATTATTTTCCAAGTTCTTAGTTTTGGCGTTATCATTATTTTTCTTTGGCTGTTTATTTTCTACGTTTTTAGTTATCTTTTTATCATTTCGCTCGTTGGACCGTTTGTCTACTTCGCCACTTTTACTTATTTATTTCCTTTCATCTGTCTTCCTTCCGTATTGTTTATATCGTTATTTGTTATTAAATTATTGTTCGTTATTATGTTGTTATTCGTTATTTCGTCTTCTCTCTCATCCACCCTGTTTTTCGTTGGGACCATTCCGGACCCATGTGTCCCCATTATTTCATTCTTTTTTGTAACTTTCGAGTCTGCTATCTCCATTTCTTTAAAGACCGCGAAAGAATATATATATATATATATATATATATATATATATGGGATGAATTTCACAATTAAACACGTGAAATGAATGAATGATGCAAACCCACAAGGAAAAAGAAAAATGATTCCAAGGCGTTTCGTGTATTCAGAAGTACACCTCGTCAGGGAGTGACATTCCCTGACGGACGAGGTGTACTTCTGAATACACGAAAGGCCTTGGAATCATTTTCTTTTTCCTTATGGGTTTGCATCATATATAGATATACTTTCCGTTAGATCAGCGAGATTGAACGATTCTGGGTTTGTTCACAAATTGGATGGGTGACCTTCCATTCAGATGCCGTAGCGATTCGAAGTTTCATTCACGTAAAGCTATATTGGTTCCCTTTTTCGAATAAGGTGTCCATTTTTTCTATCACGTAAGGATTTTCTGCAAAGTGGAAGGGAAAAACAACAACAACAACATAAATAAATATTTATTTCAATTTACATTAGGTACCTATTTCGCTTTGTTATACTAATTACAAAAGTAAACAACTTTAAAAAGAAAGAAGACTATTAACGTCAATTACATATTCTTCATTATTTGTGCAGAGTTTTCTCGTGAGATCTATGCCTTTTAGTTTCGAATGTACGCGCTGTTCCTTTTCTTTTATGTAATAATTCTGGAGTATCCCGTTTCAACATCCAGCAGTAATCAACCATCATGCTGATGTCCCACCTTCCCTGATATCTCTTCTCCATTTCTTTGATGTCTAGTTGAAACCATTCTCCCTGTTCTTCGCTAAGTGCTCCAAGATTCTCAGGGAAGTAATCCAACTCTTTGAACTTAATTAGCAAGTTGTTCACAATGTTTTGGTAATTTGGGTCCTTGTTGTTCCCCAAAAATTTGCTGATAACATCCTTAAAAACAATCCACGCTTCTTTTTTTCAAGATTGTTCATTGTTCTTTCAAAGTGTTCATCCAAAGTCAGTTTTCTAATCTGAGGACCAACAGAAATTTCTTCTTTCAATTTACTTCCGAAAGAGTTGGGAATTTACCACACAGATACTTAAAACAATCTCCATCTTCGTCCAAGGCCTTAACAAATTGCTTCATCAAGCCCAATTTTATGTGAAGCGGAGGTAAAAGGACTTTCTTCGTATCAACCAAATGTTGAATGTTTTTAGAACCAGGTGTCAGGTTGACTCTGCGTGGCCATTCCTTTTTTATCCAGTGCTGAGTTCTTGCTCGGCTATCCCATTCACACAAAAACATGGAAACTTCGTATAACCTGGTTGTTGGCCTAACAACATACAAATCACTTAAGTCTTCACAAAGTAGCCAATCGTGTTCTTTGTATTTAACCCTAGCTAGAAGAAGCTCAAGATTTTCGTATGTTTCCTTCAAGTGAACCGAATGAGCCACAGGAACGGATGCATACAAGTTACCGTTGTGAAGGAGGACGCCTTTTAGACTTCTTTTGGAGGAATCAATGAAAAGCGCCTAGCTTAAGTATTAGTTCCGAAACATTGTTGCAACATACCAGTGAATTTTCTTTAGAAAAATATTGGATGAATTCTTTTTCTTGATTTCTGTACCAGTAAAATGACGTCCCGGGAGAAAGCAAGTTCTTTGCACGAAGTTTGGATCCCAAAATCTTTGAAGAATCCTTCGAGAGACACAAATTTCTTACCAAATCATTAAGTTCACTTTGTGTAAACAATTGGGGTTCACCAGATGTTTCGGTTTGACAACAATCAATATCATCGTTTCCATCGTCATCAGACACCGAATCAGATGGTTATATCAAGAGTATTTGGTTTAGTAGGTACAGGTATACCAGGTCCATGAGCAACAGGTCTTATAACAGACTGAAAGTTTGGATAAGAAATTTCCTTTTTATTTTTAGTATTGTAGCCTTGCACGTTACATGAACAAAAATAACAGTCATTGCTGTGATTTCTAGGCTCACGCCAGACCATTGGAATCCCAAAAGGTAAAGAATCCTTTTTACCTTTACTCCACAGTCTGAGCTCTAAGTTGTTCAACACAAACACTGCAAACTTTATGTGGAGCCCATGATTTGTCTTGATCGCCAAGTTTCATTCCAAAGTACGCATAGTATGCTTTGTTGACGAAGTCTGTAATATCTCGCCTTTGTCTTTTCACAGTAAATTTTCCACAAATATAACAGAAAATGTTTGGGCTATTTACACACCCTCTGGTTGCCATAGCGACAGATAAACAAATTTCAAAAGAGAAATATAGTCACCGCGCACCTTTGAATAATAAAGAATTATAACCTCGCACGCACTAGAGAGACTGACTCATCGCGTGGCTTGTCAATCACTTATATACTAGCGGTGCGTTTCTCGAATGTTCTAGAAGACGCTAATGAGGTCACTTCCGATCTGGAAGCATTTATAGGCAGTAGATTTCAATCAAAATTTAATTGTCAATTTTAATGAAAATTACTTACATATGTAATATGAAATATGACATTTTGTGAAAAATCTGTACGTGATGGCCAAAAATGAATATTATTTTCGGAATCCGCGTGCAAAAATTACTACATAAGTAATAAAATATTTCGGACAACAAAACCATCGCAGGCCTCGTTATTCTATGCCCTACGTATAAAATGGAAATAATTGAATAATACTCGTTCTTATCATAGTCCACACACACACACACACACATATATATATATATATATATACACACACACACACAGGGTGACCCATAATTCAGGAACCATAGGGATAATTGTATTTTTTTCTAATAATTCTAAGTATGACCATTAACATCTAAACATTTCTGGATTCTCATTAAAACTGTTGCCTGAACTCTCATTAATGTCTCTTTAGTAATTTTTGCACATTCAGACTGAATTTTCATTTGCAATTGGTGGAATGATATTACTTATTACTTAACATCTAAAATAATACTAAAAAAAAACATTAGAAAGTAAAAGAATTATTAGGAAAAAAATACAATTATTCCTATGGTTCCTGAATTATGGGCCACCTGGTACCTACATATTTGTATTATATATATATTTTTTTTTTATTGGGGTTGTTTAACCTCCTTCGCAACATCTAAGGTCATATGACGGAGGGGACCTACAGTTTAAGTGGGATCCGAACCACGGGTCGCTACATAATCTGGGCGCGGAGGATGGTCTCCCATCCAACTACTACCCAGACCAATGTCGCTTAACTTCGCTGATCTCCGGGAAGCGGTGTTACGACATTGGCCACGACGCAGCACTATATATACATATATATATACATACACCTACATATACCTGCAATGTACTCTTATCGATAAAATGGATGCTGAAAGCTTCTTTCCAAAGAGCAATAAATGTGAAAGATATAAACACGGTGTAGAATCCTGAGAGAGAAAAATAGTTTAAAATAATGACACACATGATCAAGACCAACCTATATCTTGAAGGTCCGCCCTCGCATTATAACGTGTAAATAATTTCATACAAACGATTTTCAACAATATTTTTTAAGCCAATGATACATTAACATTTACTTAAAGCTCACGAGCCACTTAGATTTGAGGGCAGCTCCACAAATTTGGTCTCACTGGTTTTGGATGTGAAGCTCAAAAATTTGATAGCTGTGGCATTTTTGTAATTTTATGGACTGACTGACTTTTCGTATATTTCACAAAAAAGTAATTTTGTACTAGCGTGGTATGACTAAATACGGGTAGGCTTTGACAGAGTTTACTATATTGTAACCAATCCAAAAGTTTAAGTAGGCCCTATACAGTAATTCCACTGGTAATGAACTGTTGACTGGTTTACTCATTTAAATTGGTTGTCAGAGAGTTAAGTATGTAGTATAGGAGTGTGATAAGAAAAGCAATTTTCTTAGTTTTCATGGTAATAAAAAAAAAGATGAAGGGCAAAATATTCCATTCTCTCTTCATGAAATAATACAAAATACAAAGGTTATTGCCTTTATTAAAAATACCTTTTACCTTTTAAACGATATAATTTAAATTTGAAATCTAAACTTGCAGTATAAAGGCCCTGTATCTGAGGGGAAAAAATCTATAATAATGGGATGATAATGATCTATTTTCGTTTATATACGCCTAAATGGCCAAGGTAATCTGCTCCAAATTTAGTACATATACACATTAGGGAAGAACCAGGGAAGGTTTTAGTAACACCCGCCCTTCCCACTCCACTGCTCCATACGTTGTTCTTCGGTTTTTTTTTGCTGTCCGAAGCGCAGTAGGTGTCTATATATATATATATATATATATATATATATATATATATATATATATACACACACACAAAAATGGGTGACGGGCATTTATGCAAATACAAATATTTTTCAAAACTGAAACCATTAATTGAATTGCAACAAGTTTACATCATAGAGTAAAATGATACCCATGAATATGGATGATTATGCATATCTGCACGTGTTCATCTCCCCCCCCCCCCCCCCTACTCTGTCATCATTCTTTTTTTAGATGCTTAGTCTTGCTTCTTTGCCGTCTCATAGGGTTGATGGATTCCTCTTTCTCTGCCCTGTATCTCTCTCATGTACATGAAGTAGAGTTTAATATTCGCTAATATTTTGTGTTAATACTTTGAAATAAATATATACAGACTATAATCCTTAGTCTTTTAACGCGCCTTCGATTTACGATTATACTTAAAAGAAAAATTAATTTAATGCTATAATTATCGATGAAAAAAAATGCGGAAGTTGATTTCAAGGTGAAGGTGGAATGAGGCGGGAGATGAGTTAAAGTGGTTTTGAAGGTTTTCTCGTAAACATATTGTCGAGGAATTTGAAACATTGGCTATTTTCTCAACGATAATCGTTCTTTAATCACAAAGAATTACTACCAAGCTCCTTTATTTACCTTTCACGTACATTCAGTGACGAACCTACAGTATAACCAGAATTTTGGGGATGTGAAAATAAAAACCCACTCTAATAGACAGTTTATTTCCACAACAGTTTCGATGCCCACTGGCATCCTCCTCGGGTGGATACAGAAAAACGAATGAACCAAAAACAAGAGTGAAAACAGTCCAGGGACCGACCGTTAAGAAATTCGCACCTAGGTTAGATCCCGTTCTCCCGACACCGGAAGGGCATTTTCATTAAAGGGACCCGCTTATAAGTATATTCGCACAAATTTATAACTATCTTCCTGTTAAATGCAAAAAACTTTTTTTCTACTTGAAGGTCAAAATATGAAAATAAAAACCCACTCTAATAGACAGAGTTTATTTCCCTTTAATGAAAATGCCCTTCCGGTGTCGGGAGAATGGGATCTAACCTAGGTGCGAATTTCTTAACGGTCGGTCCCTGGACTGTTTTTCCCTCTTGTTTTGGTTCATTCGTTTTTCTGTATCCACCCGAGGATGATGCCAGTGGGCATCGAAACTGTTGTGGAAATAAACTCTGTCTATTAGAGTGGGTTTTTATTTTCATATCTTCCTGTTCTAAACATACAGATTCTATTATTTTTTACATAATCATTACATTTATTATTAAATTTATTACATTTAATATTGCATTATTATTTATTACAGAAATTATAAATTTATTATTACATTGTTGTTTATTATACAACTTATAAACCGAAAAACGAATGAAAAAGGCGAGAAGAAAACAATCCAGAGACCATTGAGAAATTCGCACCTAGGTTAGATACCGTTCTCCCAACACCGGAAGGGCATTTTATTACAGGGTTCCGCTTATAAGTACATTCGCACAAATTAAAACTATATTCTTGTTCTATACATACAGATTCTAATATTCTGACATAATTACTGCATTTATTATTGCATTTACATTTTTTAACATTTATTATTATTATTACCTTTACCCTAATTATTAAATTTATATTACCTTTATTATTACATCTGTTGCATTTATATTTATTTCCATATTTATTACTTCCATTATTACATTTACATTTACGTTTATTATTCCATTTACAAAAAAAAAAAAAAAATCGAATGAACTAAACGCGAGTAAGGAAACAATCCAGAGACCTTTAAGAAATTCACACTTAGGTAGAACACGTTCCCCCGACTCCGTAAGGGATTTTTTGACCAAGAATCTCATTAAAGGATCTAACTTATAAGTACCTTCGCACAAATTAAAATTATCTTCTTGTTCTATACATACAGATTCTATTATTTTTCTTTTGACATAATTATTACATTTATAAAGTACCTTACTTGATTCCCAATCTATAGCATGATTATTTTGGCTGGCGTGATAAAAAATGGCATTATTAGTATTACAACTTCTGAAGGATATTTGTGTTCTTTAATACGGGTTTCAATATTTCTTCCAGTTTCTCCCACGTATACTAAATCACAACTTTTATAGGGAATGCTGTAAACACAGGCTTGTTCCTCTTTTGCAACGTTATTCCTAACCAATTTACTTTTCACGGTAGACGAATATTTGAACGCCAAATATTCGGTTTATAAGTTCTCTATAATAAACTACAATGTAATAACCAATGTAATAATAAATTTATAATTTCTGTAATAAATAATAATGCAATATTAAATGTAATAAATTTAATAATAAATGTAATGATTATGTAAAAAAATAATAGAATCTGTATGTTTAGAACAAGAAGATAAGAAGATAGTTTTAAATTTGTGCGAATGTACTTATAAGCGGGTCCCTTTAATGAAAATGCCCTTCGGGTGTCGGGAGAATGGGATCTAACCTAGGTGCGAATTTCTTAACGGTCGGTCCCTGGACTGTTTTCCCTCTTGTTTTTGGTTCATTCGTTTTTCTGTATCCATCCGAAGAGGATGCCAGTGGGTATCGAAAATGTTGTGGAAATAAACTCTGTCTATTAGAGTGGGTTTTTATTTTCATATTTTGATCTTCACGTAGAAAGTTTTTTTTTTGCATTTATTTGGGGATGATGGTTTAACGGTGTCGTCGCGGAGCGTTACATGAACAAAATTGATTTTCGTAATGTCGAGGTCGACCTTATGCGAGTATATGGAATTCAGATTTTCAGTGAAAATGACTGACCTATCCTAACCTAGCGCAACCTAACCGGGCATAATGTAACCTAACCCAACTGAACCTAATCTGACCTAATTTAAGCTAACTTTTTAGCATTGACATTATGCGTATCGACATTGTGCAAAACGACTTTGTTTCGTTACCTGTTCGCGGTACCGATATTTCAGTGTTATGTCGTGGTGGCACACTCAATTTTGTTAAATATTTTAGACTATGGTGGTGTAGTGGTTAGCGTCGCTGACTACGAATCCATCGGCCCCGGAATCAAGACCCGATGATGGCAAGCGGCGCGCAACAAAACCCAGCTGTTCATCCTTCCACACAATAAAAAAAATGGGTTGGTAGATAAATGGGTAGCCAGTGGTTAAGACGCTGGGCTGCTGGTGGGGCGTGGTTCGATTTCACGTTAAACTGTAGGTCTAAGGTGGAGTGACAAGCTTGACCTTCGTCAGAATAAACAATTCGGGCGGAAGCAAAACCAAGGTTAACCAAGGTTAACCAAGGTTATATACCATAATTTGGTTAAAAATATCGTCCTATGATTTATGTACGTATGAGAAAGTTAATTGTACATATAACCATCTAGCATAGTTGAAAATTAGCTATTATTTTAATTATTATGCAAATTGTGGACAATAAGAATGTACAGTGTTACAGGGCTACGTCATGGCTAAGATCGTAACACGTTTCCCATTCGATCATCGAAGTTAAGCGACATTAGGTCTGCGTATTACTATTAGTTGGATGGGGTACCGTCCTCTGCATCCAGATGATGAAGGGATCCGTGGTTCGAATCTCGCGTAAAGCTGTAGGTCCCCTTCGTCATACTGAAGTTGGATTTGTTATGGCCAGAAAAAAAAAGGTTTGAAGTCAGGCTTTGGTTGAATTATAAATGTTTATTATTGTAAATATGTGCATATGTATAATAATAGGATATAATGAGGCGTTGCGTGGAAGAAGGGCGACCTAGCCATTTTTGGCGAAAATGAATTATTGCTGATTTTCAGTAGCTTAATATAATATATTAAGCTACTGAAAACGGCAATAATTCATTTTCGCCAAAAATGGCTAGGTCGCCCTTCTTCTACCTAATTGTCGATAAATACCTCTCCAACTTAAAATGCATTTTTCTCAAAGATTTGATTTTGGCTAGGTCGCCTTTCTTCCACGCAACGCCTCATATGTAGATTCAGTATATATATATATATATATATATATATATATGATGAATAAAACCACGAAGGAAAGGAAACACAAAATGGTGCTCAAGCGCTTTCGTCTAATGACATCCTCAGGAACACTGAAGTACATAAAAAGGTTAAGCCTATATATAGGTTACAGAAAGAAAAAAAGAAAAAATAAATAACATACACACACACAATATATATATATATATACATACATATCTATATATACAAATACATACATACATACATACATACATACATATATATACAATAAACAGAGAAGTAAAAATAAAAAATTAAAAATTAAAACCTTAAAGGATTACCAGTGAGGCGTACAGATTTGTAAGGAAAAATATCGATTTTTAGCACAAGATCAAATGGATTATAAAAATACAAATTTATACTGGAACTCTGCTCGGGTTTTAACACACTGCTGCCTATGGTCAGGTTTCGATATATATAAAAAAAATAAAATGCAAATTAAAAGTTAATCGATTTTTAGCACAAGATCAAATGGATTATAAAAATACAAATTTATACTGGAACTCTGCCCGGGTTTTAACACACTGCTGCCTATGGTCAGGTTTCGATATATAAAAAAATAAAATGCAAATTAAAAGTTAATAAAGTAGAAGACAAGTTTACCAAAGATTTAATGTTTTACCCATCTTATCTAAATCTGTTTTAAAGGAATTCAAAATAATAGGATCGAGTTGAAAAAGACCTTTGCTTATGTTGAAGTTATTTGAAAGTTGGATAATGGCAGACTCAAGAATATTTCTATTAACAATGTTGCTTGAATGCTTGAGTCTGCCATTATCCAACTTTCAAATAACTTCAACATAAGCAAAGGTCTTTTTCAACTCGATCCTGTTATTTTGAATTCCTTTAAAACAGATTTAGATAAGAAGGGTAAAACATTAAATCTTTGGTAAACTTGTCTTCTACTTTATTAACTTTTAATTTGCATTTTATTTTTTTATATATATCGAAACCTGACCATAGGCAGCAGTGTGTTAAAACCCGAGCAGAGTTCCAGTATAAATTTGTATTTTTATAATCCATTTGATCTTGTGCTAAAAATCGATATTTTTCCTTACAAGTCTGTACGCCTCACTGGTAATCCTTTAAGGTTTTAATTTTTAATTTTTTATTTTTACTTCTGTTTATTGTATATATATGTATGTATGTATGTATGTATGTATTTGTATATATAGATATGTATGTATATATATATATATGTGTGTGTGTGTTATTTATTTTTTCTTT
The DNA here is from genome assembly GCA_023014485.1 of Bathynomus jamesi. Taxonomy (NCBI): domain Eukaryota; kingdom Metazoa; phylum Arthropoda; class Malacostraca; order Isopoda; family Cirolanidae; genus Bathynomus; species Bathynomus jamesi. The sequence continues at coordinate 1,076,499 of JAJOZX010000387.1, forward strand.
TTTTCTTTCTGTAACCTATATATAGGCGTAACCTTTTTATGTACTTCAGTGTTCCTGAGGATGTCATTAGACGAAAGCGCTTGAGCACCATTTTGTGTTTCCTTTCCTTCGTGGTTTTATTCATCATAAATATTTTTCACGTGTTACTTTCGTGAAATAATTTTCATATATATATATATATATATATCCCCCTCCCCGCGGGCGGTCTTTCTGGGGTGGATCGCCCGCGGGCTCCTGCCTCCATGTGGCGAGGGGGGTCAGCCGCGGCTGGGGGCCCTGCCGGGTCCCCGCCCGGTTGCGAAGTAGACTTTTAACATACCCTGCTATCCTACAGCCCCCTCTTTCCTGTCTTCCCCTCTTTCCCTCTTCCCCTCTTCCTTGCCCCCTCTGTTTTTTTTCTGCTTTCTCTTTTCACTTCCCGTGGGCTGCCGGGGCTGGTCGCTGGGGGTCTCGCTCCCATGGCCGGGGCCGGACTAAGTTGGCTGGTAGGGTGCCCGGGCCTGGGACCCTGGGGGGCCTTGGTCTTTGCTGCCGGCGGGGGAGAACTCTCGATGCTGCAAGGGCCCCTTTTGAAACGGGGGTACCCGCATGGGACGAGGCACCCACCCCCGCCGGCGTGCGCTTGGTCCCCTTGGGCCCCGGGTAATCGGTTCCCCGCGGCCCCGGGCGCGAAACAACAATAAAATTTTTTGTATGGAAACATTTACAAATCTAATGGACCTCGTTGACGACCCGGCTTGTGCATATGACCTCCCTCTGACTACCTCTTTGGACCGTGGGTCTGGTAAGGGCAGTCGGCAGCCCTCGCCCACCCCGTCTGCTCTTCTTGCCGACACCTCCTCTCCCTCTCTTCCCCAGGCTCGTGGCGCCGCTGCCCGACCCCCGCCAGTAGCGGATGGACCTGCAGTGGACCCCCCGACCCCTGGATCCCCCCATATTCCACGTCCCGATAGGGACCCACCTGCTTTTTCGCCCTCAGGTGGGAAGCCCGCGGCCCCGGTCGCCTCCCACTCCGGTCGGGCCTCATCGCCCCCGGCCCCCTCGGCCCCTGGGGGACGTGGGACCCGACGTCGCCGTCCGCCTTTCTCGTCTTCCCGCCCCCTCGAAGTTCCGGTGGTGTTTGGCCAGACGGCTTCACTCGGCCTTAGGACGATGGACAAGTTCCTCGTCCTCCGCCCCTCCTCCTCCAAGCCCCTCCCCACTAACCACGAACGCCTCTTTCGAGCGATCCATGGGAAGACGGGGACGGCGCGTTTTGACCTTCGGCCTCAGAGGGATGGCTCCATTTTGATAAGGTCGCGTTCCTCTGCCGAAACCTCTCTGCTCGCTATCCCCGATGTCCTGGGCTGCGGGATCACGGTGACTCCCCACCCCCGCCTCAATCAGTGCCAGGGCACGATCTACGCTGCTCGTCTTCTACCCATCCCGGTGGAGGACCTCCAGACTGACCTCGCCTCCCAGGGTGTGGTGAGAATATACCGTTTTCCCGACAGATCGCGATCCCCATCCGTCCCTTCTCCTCGCCTTCTCCTTACTTTTGACTCACTGGTGCCCCCCGTTTCGGTATTCTGGGGCTTTGGTGAGAGACGAGCATGCGAATTCTCGGTTCGGCCATACGTGCCAGATCCTACGCGCTGTTTTCAGTGCAATAGGTTTGGCCACGTGAGCAGTTCCTGCCGTCAGCCGGCCCCGTTGTGTGTCCGCTGCGGCGGCCCTCCCCACCCCTTGCCCTGTACTGCTCCGCCTTCCTGCACCAACTGTCATGGACCGCACCCTGCTTCATCCCGCTCTTGCCCGTCCTTCCTCTTTGAGAGGGAGGTTCGGGCCCTCTGTTCATCAGAATTTCTCAGCGCTCGGGAGGCGCGGGACCGGTTGCGTGGCCGCGAGGCCCGGCGTGGTACCTCGTACGCCGAGGCTCTCCGTCCCCGGCCGCCGCCGGCCCAGACCCCGTCCTCACCGGCGGTTCCCGACGCGCCTCCACCCACCGTGTCCGCTACTCCCTGTCTATCCTCTGCCGCCCAGCGGACTCCCGCCGCGGCTCCCTGTACTACCAGCGCGTCCCCACGTGCTCCCTCCGCGAACGCCGATGCTTCGTCGGCAACCCCCCCTGCCCCTTCTACGCCCTCTCCACCGGCGCTTTCGGCCACCCCCATTCCGGACCGTGACCCGCCGTCGCCCATGCGGGCCGCACGACGGAGGGGAACGGGCCGCAAGCGCCGCGCCAATAGTGACCCCGAAAGGTTCGAGGCCATAGGCCTCGCATCACCTTCCTCTCCCAGACACAAACGCCCCCTTCGCCCTACCATCCCGGTGTCCTCACCGTCCCCGCTGCGCAACCGTTATGGACGCTCCCCCCTGGGGTCCCCGACGACCCTCGTGGTGGGGGCGGAGATACATCCCTCACCGGTTCGGTCGATGGACCCACTGGAGGGGGAACTCGCCCGCCTGGTCGGCGTGGGTGGGATGTGCACGCCCCCGCGCGTGACCTGCCCCACCTCTCTCCTTGACCTGCCTATGCATCCGGGTGAGGTATCCTTTTCCACTCCCCCTTGTAGTCCAGCCTCCCCTGCACCTCCGGTGAAGGGAGGGGCCTTCTGGATACCCCTCACATCCCCTTCTCTGCATCGCTCTCCCCCGGGCGTCCGGGTGACTCCTCTTCAGGAGGATTTGCCGGCGTCAGTTCCACATCGCCCCCCCGTCGGGGTGACCCTCGCCTTCGCCCACGTTCGGCGTCCCCCGTTGGGCCCCGGGGCTTTCCAATCCCCTTGTTAATCTCGGGCCGCCCGATCGGCCCACCCACCCCATAACCATCCGTTTCGCAGACTTTCCTACCCCTCCATATACTTCGCTCCTGCAGTGGAACATCCGCGGGCTCCTGGTAGGCCTCGAGAGTCTCTCTTCTCTCCTGGCCTCCAGGTGTCCGGCGTGTTTCTGCCTTCAGGAGACGATACTGGGCTCCCGTTCCCTCCCTCGAGTGTCCGGCTACTGCGGGCTCCCTTCCCCGCCTCTCGATGGGGCGGGTAGGGGGGGCTCCGCGGTCTTCGTGCACCGCTCCGTCCCTTTCCGCCCCCTCCCGCTCCGTACTGTCTTGCAAGCTGTGGCCGTGCGCCTTTCTTTGTGGCGTCAGCTCACGGTCTGCTCTCTTTACCTCTCCCCTAACGTACGCCCTCCACCCGATTCTCTCCGTGACCTAATTCTGCAGCTTCCCCGCCCTTTCCTGCTTCTCGGGGACTTCAACAGTCGGGACCCGGCCTGGGGGGACGTTTGCTCCACCTTTCTCTCCGGGACCCTTCTCTCCCTTATGGACGAGCTAGAGTTCACCTTTCTGAACGATGGCTCCCCAACCTGCCTCCACTCGGCCCATGACAGTTTCACCTGTATTGATCTTTCCCTGGTTTCCCTCGATATCGTGACGGAGTTCACCTGGGAGGTCCTGCCGGATTCTTCCGGCAGTGACCATTTCCCTGTGTGTCTTACCCCAACCCGTCTCCTCCCCCCCACCTCTGTCCGCCCGCGCTGGCTGTTCGCCCGAGCGAAATGGGCCTCATACACGAGGTGCACGGCGATCTCGCCGTCCATTCCTGCCTTTCCCTCCGTTAGTGAGGCCCTCGCCTTTCTCGAAAGCAAGATCCTTCCCCAGGCCGCGCAGCGTCCCATGGTGGACCCCAGAGTGCTCCCGTGCCGTTCAGGAGCGGCGCCGTGCTGGCCGTCGCTTCTACCGGACCCGCCAGCCGGAGCATAAGATGGCGTTTCAGCGCCTGAAGGCAGTGGCCCGTCGGGTCTTGAAACTAGCCCGGCGTACCTCCTGGCGGAGTTACGTGTCCGGGATCTCCTCCTCGACCGCCCCCTCGACTGTTTGGCGCAAGGTGCGTAGCTTTGAGGGGACCCGTGTCCCCCCTCGACCCCCGGTGCTTCGGGTCGGGGACGACGAGTTCGTGTCCGATCCGGAGGCCGTCGCGAACGCACTCGCGGCGCACTTCGCAGCCATCTCCAGTTCCGATTCCCCCCACTCCCGCCGCGACCCACCGGAATTTCCACCTCATAGGGATGACCCCTATAATCACCTCTTCCACATGACAGAGCTTCGGGAGGCCCTCCGCCCCCGACGCTCCTCCGCCCCCGGCCCCGATAATATCCCCTATGACTTGTTACGGCACCTCCACCCCTCTGCTCTCAGCTTTCTACTGGACCTCTATAACCGGATTTGGTTGGAGGGTTCATTTCCGGACCGATGGCGTGAGTCCATCGTCGTCCCCATCCCGAAGCCCGATAAAGACCCCTCACTCCCGTCGAACTATCGCCCCATTTCCCTAACATGCTGTGCCTGCAAGGTGATGGAGGCGATGGTCGCCTCGCGGCTGTCCTTTACCTTGGAGGCGAGTGACCAGTACCCTGCTACCCAGGCTGGTTTCCGGCGCTTCCGGTCTACCACCGATCCCCTCCTTCTCCTTAGCCATGACGTGCAGGAGGCTTTCTCCCGGCGTCAATTTGTACTCGCCGTCTTTTTCGACCTCCAGAAGGCCTACGATACTACCCGGCGGAGCGCGGTCTTCGACTGCTTACGCTCCCTGGGTTTCGTAGGCTTTCTCCCTTCCTTTATTTATAACTTCTTGTCCGCCCGTTCTTTCCGCGTCCGCATCGGTTCTACCCTCTCTGACCGCTTTCCGTTGGAGGAGGGTGTCCCTCAGGCTTCTAGGACAAAATCCCCTCGTGGACAAAATCCCCTCGTGGACAAAATCCCCTCGTGGACAAAATCCCCCCGGACACAACCCCCCCGGACACAATCCCCCCGCGGACAAAATCCCCCTAAGGCTTTATTAAAAAAATAAGAATACGACTGACTTTATTAAAGTTTTAACAAAAATATCACGACTTAACCTAACCAATCGTCAAGGGCGTACAATTACCTAACCGGGCAAACAAATAAGAATACGACTGACTTTATTGAAGAAGAAAAATTAAAAACACAAAGTCAAGCAAAATTCAAAATTTAAAAAGACATTAAAAGCAATTCCCTTAAGAAAATCAAAAATAGACCTGTTGTTATAGTCTTGTACAATTTTCAAAATGCGAGAAGAAGACGACTTATACTTCTTCCTTTGCGGTTCTGTCGGCAAGCCAGCGATAATTTGAGAAATAAATGCCTGTTGGTAGCTTATTTCTTGCCCTAAAACTTTTAAAAATTTCCATATGTTTGGATGCGAGCATCCTGTTAGAGATGCAAAGCGTCTATGCCAGCCTTCGACAGAGTTATTTGTACGTGGAAGTTCTGTAATTGTTCTTGAGTACATATTCCAAATAGAAATGCTAAAAGTGGGTTCTCTTCGTCCTCGTCGGCATAGCCTTCCAATATAATTATCTTCAAAATAATCGAGAATTGGCAAACCTTCCACTGGTATAAAATCGTATAATTGTTCAAAAGCATCAACAACTTTTTCTGGAGGCACAAAAGCTAGAGCAGGTATCATTCGAATTTTTAAGGCAAAATCATTGTCATCTTGATATTTTTTCTGTAATCCGTGTTCCTGTATTTTTCGATAAATATTCTGACATAAATGGAAAAAGCACCCTTTCACTTCAAGTTCTGCAAAGTTTTTTCTCAAAGAATTTAGCATTGCCTTTTCAAAATCAATCATTGCACTCCTAATGGTGAAATCTTTTAAATTGCGTACTACTTGCAAAAATTTGTTATATGTTCCTTGAGTCTTATCAGGAAGGAGTGCATAAATGCAGGGTATTGTGTGAGGATCTGTTAAAGCATGTATTGTGTATAACTGAGTGAAAATTTCAGGAACTACCTTGAACGTTCCATCAAAGAACCAATGCTGTGAATTTGCTAAAAAATCTAAGGTTTTGAGAGTACCAAAAATAATTATTTTTTTACCGTCTGTTGAAGAATCGTGTAATACAAAATTTTCTCCATCTGTAGTCTTGGCTAAATTTTCCGGTATAACTAGAGCTTCGGCAGAAGTTGGCAAAGGCATGCTATTTTCATTCAACTGTTTATAACGTCTAACATTACGACGAAGGTGGTGAAGGGGAGGAAGTTTAGCAACTACTTCTTCCGCTTGAGCAGAGCAAGTTTGTGTAATAATTTGCTGAGTAGTTTCTTGAGTTTCATAGGCACGCTTTTTAATTGCTTGGACTACCTTTGTAGCCTCACATCGCGGATTATCCGGTGCGTGGGTGTGTTGATGCAACTTTTCAATTATTTCGTTATTCAACACTTTAACTTTAGCTTTGCATGTTGCTTGAGAACGTCGACGGTCACACTCGTAAGATATAACACCATTTGCCAAGTTTTTCTGCTTAACATAAATAAATCCGTTACACAGTAGTTTTGTTTGACCTTTATTGCTTTTAATAAACTCCATCACTAAGGGTTAAATAACTTCCAACACCTCTGGAGATGGAAAATAAACTAAATTTATGTCTAAACTTAAATTTCACGAAGCCTCTTTTCTTATTCTTATTCTTATTGTGTTTTTAATTTTTCTTCTTTAATAAAGTCAGTCGTATTCTTCTTTTTTTAATAAAGCCTTAGGGGGATTTTGTCCACGGGGGGATTTTGTCCTGATACCGTCCCTCAGGGTAGTGTCCTTAGCGTCTTGTGTTTCTCACTCGTGATGAACACAGTCGCTACGGTCCTGCCTACATCCGTTCGTAGCTCCCTCTATGCCGATGACCTGGCTATCTATTGCTCTGGCCGCCTCCCGTCTTTGGCTGAACGTCGGCTCCAGCTGGCCATCAACGCGGTGGTTCGCTGGGCGTCCTCGGTTGGCTATGCTTTCTCATCCTCTAAGTCTTCCAGTATGCTTTTCCGTCCTCGGCGCCTCCGTCTGTCGCATACCTTCGCCCTTACCCTTGCCGGCACTCCTCGTCCCATCCGTTAGATTCCTGGGTATGACCCTCGACGGATTTTTCGGTTGGGTTCCACACCTTAGGCGGCTGCGGCAAACATCTCGCCGCACCCTCTCCCTTTTGGGTCATCTGTCCCACACGACCTGGGGGGCGGACAGGCGTACTCTGCTGCGCCTGTACACCTCCCTGGTGCAATCCCGTGTCGACTACGGCTGTGTGGTCTACAGCTCCGCCTCCTCTCCGGCACTCCGTATGCTGGATCCTCTTCTCCACCGTGGCCTTCGCCTGGCGTCGGGTGCCTTCCGCTCGTCCCCTGTCGCTAGTCTTCAGGTGGACTGTGGAACCCCCCCCCTGCCCCTTCGCCGGGGCCTTCTCATGGCGAAGTGTTACCTTCGCATCTGCCGCCTTCCGATGTCCCTACTCTTCTCCGCGATCTCCCAGGCGCTACCCCGGCCTGACACGTGGCATTTCGCTGCCTCTCTGGCCGAGATTTTCTCGTCCCTGGGGATCCCCCCACCCTCTATTCTGCCGTTCTCCTTCGATCTGTCGCCCCCCTGGCGGACCACCCCTATCTGCCGTTGCCAGGCGCTCCGTGGCCTGCGTAAGGAGTCTCCTCCAGCCGTCCTCCGGTCTTCTTTTCTGGCCCATCTTCCCGTCCATTCGGACGACGTTCCCGTCTACACCGACGGCTCGCGCTCCCCTGCAGGTGTCGCGGCCGCCGTCTTCTCTCCGTCATTGTCACCTACCTCCCGGGGTATCCCCCTGCCGGTTCAGGCCTCCATCTTTTCCGCGGAGCTCTTTGCCCTTCTGGAAGCCCTCCGTCTGGTATCGGGTTGTTCGCGGTCCTCCTGTACCATTTTTTCGGACTCGCTGAGCGCCCTTCAGGCGCTCGAGCGCTATGATTCCCCGGACCCCCTCGTACGCCTTATTCAACAGGAGTACCATGTCCTGCACACCGTTCACCGGATCCGGGTCACCTTCTGCTGGGTTCCTGCCCATGTTGGTGTTTCCGGTAATGAGGCGGCGGACCGCATAGCCCGGTCCGCCGCCTCGCTGCCTCCCCTCCCCCGCCCGCTCCCCTTCTCAGACTATGTGCAGGTCTTTCGTTCCTTTTACGACCGCATGTGGTAACAGTCCTGGGACGATGCCACCGGAAATAAACTCTGGTCCATCCGCCCCCGTCTGTCATATTGGGTGTCCTCTTTCCACCGCTCCAGACACAAAGAGGTCGTCCTTGCGCGGCTTCGCATCGGCCATACGCGCCTCACGCACGGCTATCTTATGTTCCGGCAGGAGGCTCCTCGTTGCGCCTCCTGCCAGTCGCCAATCACCGTCTCTCACATCCTTGTGGAATGCCCCACCCTGTCGTCAGTACGTCGTCGCGCCTTCCCGTTCCTTTCTGATTTCCCCCTCCCCGAACGTTTACGCCTTATGCTCGCTGAGAGCCCTCTCTTCTCGCTTGACCGTCTTTTCCTCTTCCTCTCCCAATCTCACATCCTATCTGAGCTTTAGGTGACTTCTCACCTGTAGTCCGCTGTTCTCCCTTTTCTAGTGCCTTTCCTCCGTCTCCGTTTCTCTTTCTCGTATTCCGCCTCGCCATGATATCCGCTACCATATAGCGGGAAGTGGCGGTAAACGCCCCAATACAAAAAAAAAATATATATATATATATGTTTCTATATATAGTTAGGTGGTTCATTAAATTTTAAAAGGTTAATAACACTGTAACACTGATTCTGTTTATATAGAATTTTTTTGTTTTTATATGCATTTGTGGGCGCTGAGTCCAAATCTGGCATTGGTTTGTGTATCATCAATAGTTTCAGAGATAATCCATTTTTCATGTTTTACCAGTATAATGTTGTTATGGGCGCAGCAATATCAGAATAATCAGGAATTGTTGAGAACAATCCGGATGTTCGTTCACAGTTTCTTGCTCTAGAAATTGCCCGAAACTTCCACTGTGCTATATAAAGAAGAGCGCAGAGTCTGAGCAGTCAGTAAGTGTGAGCACACAAAGAAAGCAGGTTTTGTCTGATGGTTACCAGCACTGAGGTACTGTGTTTCTGTGCTTCTTTGTGCTGACGATTTGAGTGTTATCGATCCTTTTTTATTGCGAACATTATTTCAGTGTTGTGAATACATCTTTTTTCTGGAATCTGTAATCTGTTGCACATTTAATAACTCCTCTCTATATCTGCAGGTTATGATTAATGTAGTAGTTTGGTAAAGAGAGTGGCAACTAGAGCTTGTAAACACTCGCCGGATATATTCTGTTACGTTTGTGGGTATTACATAGGCCCCAAGCAAGTATCGCACAAGATTGTGAAAGGCACCAAGTTCTGGATCGCGTATCGGCTCTATTTTGGTATGCCTATGGGTGACCAAGATAAGCCCTGGGCACCCCATGTGATCTGTGGAAGCTGCCGCTCCACACTTGAAGGGTGGCTGCGGGGAGTACGCAAGGCAATGCCCTTTGCGGTACCCAGAATATGGAGAGAACCAAAGAGCCACCACGACGATTGCTGCTACTGCATGCTAGATGTTTCTAAGTACAGGAAAGTTAAAGGAAGGCAGACTCTTCAGTATCCAAGCATAGCGTCATCCATAGCTCCTGTACCACATGGCGAAGGTCTTCCAATACCACGTCCACCAGAACAGGTATCTATCCATTACTTTACCTTTTGTATTTACAGACTGTGGGTCATTACGTGTTAATTTCTTTTAGTGCTGATGCTCTTCTACATATATAGCTATGCCTATATTTTGTTTCTTTGCTTTGCAGGTTGAAAATGAGGATGCAGCTAGCTCATCTGAGATGTCGGCTGGTGAGGACAGTCATGATGAAGAATATACAGTAACTTTCAGTACAAACTCACTTTCCAAATCAGAGGGAATTGGACGACTTAATTAGAGATTTGGGTCTGACGAAATCAGGGTCTGAGCTTCTGACCTCCAGACTCAGAGTGGAATTTGCTTGGAGAAGACTGCAAGAGCACTGTATACCGAAAGCGGCATGAAGAGTTTGTAAGGTTCTACGATGTCAATGGCTCTCTGTTATTGCAGCGAGGTTAATGGTCTATTCACAGCTATTGGGTTAACACATATATCCTCAGAGTGGCGCCTGTTTATTGACAGTTCAACTCGGAGTTTAAAAGCTGTTCTACTCCACAATGGGAACAAATATCCATTTATACCAGTTGCACATTCTGTTCAAATGAAAGAGGACTATGCAAATGTCAAACAACTGCTCACTCAAATCAGATATGAACAATATAACTGGGACGTGTGTGGTGATTTCAAAATGATTGGTTTCCTGTTAGGTTTACAAGGAGGGTTTACTAAATACTCATATTTTCTTTGCCTGTGGGATAGCAGGGCTTCAACTGAGCACTATAAAACAGTTCAGTGGCCTCCACGCGAAGGACTGCAACCAGGAAAGTACAATGTACTCAGGGAACCTCTTGTGAAGCCTGACATAGTTCTGCTACCACCTCTCAATATTAAGTTGGGTCTAATTAAGCAGTTTGTAACTGCGTTAGATTTTGGAGGGGAAGTTTTCCAACAGATTCGGGTCATGTTCCCTAAACTCTGAGGCCAAAGTCAAGGCTGGCATCTTTGTAGGACCACAAGTCAAGGCGCTGTTGAATTCAAAGAACCTTGAAGCCAAGATGACTCCGATCGAAAAAGAGGCTTGGTGTGCTTTCCGTGATGTGGTTCGTGGGTTTTTAGGCAACCATAAAGCACCAAACTATAAGGAGTTAGTGTCAAACTTGATTAACTGCTATGGCAAAATGGGGTGCCGTATGTCTTTAAAATTACACTATGCATTCACATCTAGACTTTTTTCGTGATAACCTGGGCGATGTGAGTGAAGAACATGGCGAAAGATTCCATCAAGATATTCAAACGATAGAGAAAAGGTACCAGGGCCATTGGGATGCTTCCATGATGGGAGACTACGTATGGTCGCTGATCAGAAAGGATAAGAATGTTCATACGCGGAAGATGCGTTCTTCAGTGCATTTTTAAGGAACGCACACTGCACAACGAGGCTTGTTATTCTCTTATCGGTTCTCCACATGATATATATATTATATCCTTTGCACCATTTTGGGTTTGTCAAACAATTTTAGCTCAATAAACATTAATTTCCAATAGTGTTTTTATTTTCAGAAAATATTTGTCAGCCTTCTTTATATACTTTGCCATATGAAAAGTGTGATAACCTATATTTATGAAACGGTTGATGATAGAGCAAAACCAATATCATTTTTGGAATCAGCGCCCCGAAATCATTAAGAAACGACAGAAAAATCACAAACAGAAAATTTTTCAAATTTTGTTACCCAGTGTAATTGGTTGTAATGTTTCAGACGAACAAAGACCCTAGGATCCACTCATGGTTGGTCTACCTCACTGTGGTTGTAGTTGTGTATTGCGCATGTCCTCCATGGTGGCTGAGGGGACCTACAATTTTATGTGGGTTCTGAACCACAAAAACCTTAATTTTACTACCTTAAACTATACCCAATCTATCAACATATGCGTCTAATCGATTTTTAAACATGTTTATAGACGTGCTACTAATTACTTCTACCGGCAAACTATTCCAGCTATTTACTATTCTATGCGTAAAAAGGATTTTGGCAACTGCTGTCTCGAATCTTCTACTTGTCAACTTACACCAATATTTCTAGTTCTATTATTATATTGTGATATTTCGTCAAAGCTATCTCTATTTACGTTATCAAACCCATTCATAATTTTAAAAACCTGGATTAGATCATCCCTTAGCCTCCAAGTCTCGAGTGTAGTCAATTTTAACTCCTTAAGCCTATCCTCGTACGACTTTGACCTAAGCGACGGAATCATCTTAGTTGCTCGTCTATGAACTCTTTCGATTTTGTCTATATCTTTTCGCATATACGGATTCCAAAATTGGATCGCCTACTCCAAATGGGGTCTAACTAATGATTTATAAAGAGGAACTATAATATCGCGCGATTTGTACTCAAAATTCCTAGCTATAAAACCTAGCACTTTGTTCGCCTTATTGACCGCTGCTGTACTTTTTTCGCCACTTTTAAATCACCAGTGACGATAACTCCTAAATCTTTTTCCTGTTCTACGCTTGCCAACTCCTTTCCTGACATACTATACGCAAAATTACCGTTACGCGAACCTATATGTAAAATTTTGCATTTATCGACGTTAAATTTCATTTGTCATGTGACTGACCAATCAACGATTTTGTTCAGATCTTCCTGGATTTTACATCTACCTTCATCATTAATTGCCCTACCACCCAACTTCGTGTCATCCGCAAACTTTGAAACTGTACTGACTAGGCCGACATCTAAATCGTTAATATAATATATATATATATATATATGATGAATAAAACCACGAAGGAAAAAAAACACAAAGGGGTGCTCAAGCGCTTTCGTCTAATGACATCCTCAGGAACACTGGAGTGAAAGGACAGATCAAGGCAATATATAGGTTACAAAAATAAACATACATACATTTTTGTAACCTATATATTGCCTTGATCTGTCCTTTCACTCCAGTGTTCCTGAGGATGTCATTAGACGAAAGCGCTTGAGCACCCTTTGTGTTTCTTTTTTCCTTCGTGGTTTTATTCATCATAAATACTTTTCACGTGTCACTTTCGTGAAATAATTTTTCATATATATATATATATATATATATATATATATATAATATATATATATATATATATAAGAAAAAGCAAGGGACCCAATACAGAACCCTGAGGAACGCCGCTCGCTACATTAGCCCAAGACAAGACGACTCCGCTCCATCAACGACCACCCTCTGTTTTCTACCTCGCAACCACTCTTCTATCCAATTTATTACTACACCTCTGATTCCATGAGCCTTAGTTTTTCAATGAGTCTTTTGTGCGGTACGGTGTCAAACGCTTTTTGAAAATCTAAATACACACTATCTACCGCCCGATGACTATCGTAAACTTCAACCACGCTTTGAAAAAATTCTGAAAGATTAGTTAAGCAAGAGTTGTTTCGCCTAAAACCGTGCTGCGTATTTCTAATCAAGTTATTCAATTCCAAGTGTTCGACTATACGATCCCTAATTATTGATTCTAGTAGCTTACCTACAACAGACGTTAAACTCATTGGCCTATAATTTCCCGCCGCACCTTTATCGCCTTTCTTAAAAATAGGTGTTACATTTGCTAACTTGAAATTATTTGGTACGCACCCCTCGGAAATAGACGCATTAAAAATCTTTGTTAGCGGCACAACAATGCTTTCTTTTAATTTTTCTAGTTGTATGGGATATATGGAATCTGGCCCCGGTGATTTAGGCATTTTCATTTTATCAATATATCACATTACCTTCCTTTCACTAACCACAATATTATCTAAAGTATTACCATTGTCAAAAGGTATTATGTCTATGACCGTAGGGATATTCGTTACATCATCTTGTGTAAAAACTGACGTAAGAAAATTCGTTTAGCAGGGTAGCCATTTGCTTGTGTTCAGAAACTAGCTCTCCGTCACAATTTTTCAACAGCCCCAAGACACACTTTACTGGATTCCTATTATTGACGTATTGAAAGAATCGCTTGGGGTTTTCTTTGCCGTCACGAGCTATGGAGATTTTCACGCTTGGACTTTTTTATTACGCTTTTCACTTCACGCCTTAGAGATATGTAGTTGTTTCGTAACCACAAATTGTCTTTATCGCACTTATGTAGCCAAAAGCCCTATCTCTACTCCTTATAATATCCCCTACTCTAGAAGTAAACCACAAGGTCTTGTTATTTACTTTCGCACGCTAGTTTTATGGGGTTGGTTACATTTAAAAACGTTAAAAATTTGACTTTGTTGGTTGTACTTTGAAAAAATATCAAAATTTGATAGATCTAGGCTAGGCTTTCTGACAGAAAAAATCTCTTAAGAAAAAATTATTCTTCCAAGTGAGGAACCTCTTTAGCTATTATTATGTAAATCTTCCTTGAAATTGCTGTGCAGAAGAGAATATCTAAATCTATTTTTCTGAATTACCTGGTTAACCCGGTTTTAAAAACTAGTGAAGAAATGAGTGCAATTAAATGTTCATATTTTATGGTGAGTGAAATTATACCTTTAAGTTGTGTTTACTTAAATCTAGCCCAAGGACTTAAGTTGTATTGTAGAGTTGGCTATGAAACTATAATATGAATTATTATTTAATATCGTAGAATAATGGTGGGAAATTTCCTGCGACAGTATGACCTTAGATGTTGTGAAGGAAGTAAACCATCAAAGAAATAATACAGTAATGCATGCACAAAGTATCATACATGGGTTATACTGCGCGAGTGAGTTTTACTTAGTTTCTATCTGAGGGATGAATGTCGACTGAAACGCCGATTAAGTGGATTTAAGTTAACTTAACTGAATTTTTAATTACAAATACTACGGGTTAATGTTGTTAACCTGTCTTCAGAAACGGTGAACTTGTTCTATGCAATATGTATGTTGTAGACACTTTCAACTGGAAACGTCATCTCAAGGATGGGGCAAAACTTTACTATCCAGACAGTGTTCAGAGAGTCCATAACAGCTTGATAATGTTAAATTAGGTTAGGTTAATAATTAGGGCCCTATGGATTCTCTCTGAACACTGTCTGGATAGTAAGGATAGGTCTAGCCTAACTAGTAGACGGACTTGACTGAGCTAGCCCATGTGATGCCAATTCAGCTAATGCAATTTAAATTAGCTTAAACTAGTCTGGATTAAATTGTCATAAAGCTCCAATAGTGGGTCTGTTATTTTTTAATTTGGAGTTAACTTACTTTTAGAGTAGACACTTGAATATGCTATGAAATATATAGGCCTACGCAACATACAAGGCTAAGTCAAAAAGTATCCACAATTTGTCTTTTTTTCCAGAATTGTCTACACTGCTGACCGTTGGCGGCGCTGCAGTTACTGAGCGTACAGATCGCTACTTTGTGGGACTGAGACCTTGACACTCAGTTGTTCAGTTGTAATCGTGCTGCGAACATGGCCGCACCACTTTCGACTTGCACCAAAGAGGAGCAGCGTGCTGTCGTTCGTTTTTTGTGGGCTGAGGGTGTAAAGGGGCTGAAATTCACATTAAGTATCATTAATATATAGGGTGGCCATTTAAAAAGGAGGACACTACGTATGTGCCGTACGTTAACATATACGTACGTTAACATATGTGGACGGCCGCCTTGAACGTTCTGCGTCGGCGACACTTGGTCGGTCATTTTTGAACATTTCTTATTTCACTAGAGTTTCGGCTTAACCAAAGATTATTTCGCTTAACTCTTAGAATTAGCCTAAGCCGACATATTTTGGTCAATTAAAAGGTCCGGTGCTAGTGTTTCCGAGAAATTGATACAATGAGAAAACAACGGGTTTTGCTATACCTTCAAAGCTCGTTATCACTACATTTTTTTTATGCAAGGAGGAGGGACCAAGGGCGAAGGCCGACAAAAAATACCCTCCTCCCCCAATAGAGGAAGAGAGCCAAAATCAAGGTTCAACGTTTTCGAGATTTCTGGACTCTGCATTTGAAAGATTGGAGGTCATAGAGAGGGGGGAAAGATGGATTGAGGAAGATTGTTCCAGAGTTGACCGGTTGAGTAAATGAAAAACTAAAAATACCGATTAACAGATTCCTTCTGTCCAGCTCTCTAATGCAAGAGGATCCTCTCTTAAAAGGAGGCATGTCGTTGGAGTTCAGAAGAGCAGTGTCCATTATAATAGCGATAGTAAAGAGAGAGAGAGAGAGAGAGAGGCAACATTGCGGTGAAGAGAGAGAGATTGAAGAAAGTCAGTAAGAGGTGGGGAATTGATGAGACGAAAGGCCTTTCATTTCATCCTGTCAAGTACAGCTATGTGGGTTGAGCCACTCCACACACGAGAAGCGTACTCAATACAAGGGCAAACAAAACCCTTGTACAGAGACAGCAACTGGGTGGGGGTGAAGAAGCTGCGGAGTCGGTACAACACGCCTAATCTTTTAGAAGCTGTTTTAGGAAGAGTATACGTGATCTTTCCGAGAAAGATTACGAAAAAGGATTGAGCTGTTATTGTTGAAGGTAAGGGGATAGTCGTGTGGAAGCTTGTGACGAGTAGACAGATGAATGAACAGAGTTTTTGAGGCACTGAAAGCCACAAGATTTTCTCTGCCTTAGTCAGTCAGAAATAGTAGAAAGACCAGAGATCAGGTGCATCATAGCCGTCCCACGCGAAGCCTGGACTGACTGTTGAGAGAGAGACTGTGAAGTGGGTGGAGAAGTGAAGAGTGGAATAATCGGTATAGGAGTGGACAGGACAGGAAGTGCGATTTAATAGATCATTGATAAATAAAAGGAAAAGAATGGGTAACAGGAGAGAACCCTGAGGAACACCACTATTAATAGCTTTAGAAGAAGAACAATGGCCATCTACAACCGCAGCTATAGATCGGCCAGAAAGGAAATTAGAGATAGTCACGGATAGAAGGATAGAAACCGGAGGAGGGCAGTTTGGAAATTAAAGATTTCTGTCAGACTCTACCGAAAGCTTTTGATATGTTTAGCGCAAGAGCAAAGGTTTCACCGAAATCCCGAAAGGAGGATGATCAAGAGTCAGAGAGATATGTCAGAAGAACGCCAATAGAACGTCCCCTTGCTAAACCCAAACTGATGACTGAATACGATTAAGAGAAAAGGTTTTTAAGAATCTTCCTATTAAGGATAGATTCAAAAACTTTAGAAAGGCAAGAAAGCAAAGCAATTGGACGATAGTTGGAGGGTTAAGAGCAGTCACCCTTCTTTGGGACAGGTTGAATGAAAGCGAACTTCGAGCAGGAAGAAAAAGTACCAAATGAAAGACAAAGACGAAAGAATTTACCTAGGCAGAGTGTCGGCTAGAAGCATAGTTTTTTAGAACAACAGGAGGGACACCTTCAGGACCGTACTCTTTCTAAGAGTTGAACCCAGACTGGGCAGAAAAAAATCTTTGGAAGATATTCTAATTTCTGACATAATAAAGTCAGAGGGAGGAGGAGATGGAGGAACAGGAGGAGAATCGTCCAGTGTTGAGCTGGAGCGGAAAGTTTGAGCGGAGAGTTCATTTTTATCAGAAGAAAAGACAGCAACTGAGCCGTCAGAATGGAAAAGAGTAGGG
This sequence comes from Bathynomus jamesi, assembly GCA_023014485.1. Classification (NCBI taxonomy): domain Eukaryota; kingdom Metazoa; phylum Arthropoda; class Malacostraca; order Isopoda; family Cirolanidae; genus Bathynomus; species Bathynomus jamesi. Next base: position 1,093,545 of record JAJOZX010000387.1, read on the forward strand.
AAAGAAGTAAAGTTGTTTGCTAAATGCCAGAAAAAGCGAGAAGAATTAGAATTTGATAGGTTTTCACATTTTTGTCTGATGAAGGAATTTTTGGCGAATCGAAGAGCAGATTTTGCTTGATTCGGGCAGAAATATAAGATAAGTGAGAGTCAGGAGTTGAATGGCGACGGTACCTTCTGAAAGTTTCCTCTCTGTTGTGGATATCATTAGAACCAGCAAATTTAAATCAAGGTTTTTTCTGCATTAGTAGTCGGAATTAGCATATGGAATGTACGCCTCCATGCCCGAGAGAATCACCTCCGTGGCGCACTCGGATGGGTTCCGGCCACGGAAGCAGTAATCATTCTATAGTAAATTAGAGAAGTACTGCCTTAGGGCCTCCCAAACAGCAGCGCCAAAGTGGTAAAGACCTCTCCTCCTTGGGAGGATCCAAAACCTGAACTGGAGCGACAGGACAGGAAACAGATATAAGATTGCGGTGGGAGAAGCCCAACGAAGAAAGAAGTTTGATAGAGTAAGAAGAAGGATGCGTGGTGAGAAACAATTCCAGAATGTTGGGCCCATCTCTAAGGTGATCGAAGATACGAGTAGGGTGCTGTACAATCTGCTGTAGGTCATTCAGGATAGAGAAGTTGTAAACTAGTTCACCAGGGATGTGAATGAAATGGGAGGAAAGCCAAAGGTAGTGGTGGTGAACATTGTACTCTCCTAAATGGAGATTTCAGCAAAAGGAGTGTGTGATTGACTACCTCACTTCCAAAGGAAAATACATTCTGAGTTTTGGATGGTCAGTAGAATTAGGAGAAAGGTAGACAGCGCAGATGTAATTAGTTTGAGATTGGCATGTAAACGGTAGCCAGAGGATGTACAATTCGAAGGATTAAGGTTCGGGAATACGAGAGCAAATTATGTCGTTGCGTACATTCAGTATACGCAACATCCACCTTTGGAATGAAATTGAGTATAGAGAAAGTAGGAGGGTACAGTAAAGGAATTTCTGTCAGTATCGCAGACACCTGAGTTTCAGTGATGAAGAGGTGAGGTTTAGAGGAGGAGAGGTAGTGTTCAACAGACTGAAAATTTGAGGAAAGGCCACGAATGTTGCAGAAGTTTATGAAAAGTGAATCAGGCAGAGCCCCAGAACATCTTGAATGGGCAGCAGCAGAAGCAGCCCTGCTGCCTGGGCAGCGGGGGAGACAAAAGTGGGGACATCTATAAATGGTCGATGCCATTTTGTACCATGGTGCCAAATGAACTCGAATCAGCTACCATCTTTCTTTTGTTTGAAAGCTAATAACGTTATCTTTCGACATGGCTGCCGGAGCCGATCATGGTGATCACAGAAAAGTTTGGTATAATTAATTAGTTTGGTTAGCTCCAATGATCTAAGTAATAACGTGTGCGTGCGCTACAACCCTCTTTCTATTATCTAATACCTAACTAACTTAGTATCTGAACAAAAATAAAATACGCCAGGCCTAGATGTATTTACATTTGCAAATTTCAAAACCATAACTGTTATTAAATTGGTTAGGCTGACGTTTTCCAGAATGATAAATAATAACGTCTTTGACAAACTCTATTGCAGGTCGATCTTAGGCCTTAACTTGTTTATAAAAAAGCATTTTAGTTTGTGCGTTCATACGTTTGTTTTGATTAAGCAGAAGTTAGTAATCTTTTTAAACTGTTTTCTTTTCGCCCAACTGATTTCAAGTCAACTCAAGTCTGTCATATTATTTTCGTCAAAAACTCGAGATCGGACTAGACTTTACTCGAGTTTTGTCGAAGCCCAACTCCGAAGGTGGCAGCGAAAACTACTTTTTTGTAAATAAACAGTTTGTCGTCTGCAGAATCAAAGGTATTTCAAGAATTTATTGCATTATTTATGACCATACATAAAAGAAAATATATTCAATCGGAAAAAGTCGTATTATGAATTAACTCGTCTTTCATGCGACTTATTATTGAGCGAGTTGGCAAGCTGTTATGTTACTCAGCTGATGGGAGAATGAGCTCAGTTTTTTTCTGAAACTGACCAACACGATTTAGGTCAGCGCTCTTAGATCAGTAGGTAATACCATTTTCCTTATAAGCGAAGTTAGCGCGATGGGACGCATTAGTCTGGCCTGAGCGCTGTTCCAGCTTCTGTCCCTCCTGACTACTTGCTGTATTGCAGCATCGAAAAATCGAGTCTATATCGAACACAAGATCAACAGACAAAAATTTCCGCGGTCGCATGAAGCCAACACTTGCTGAAAAGTTTTTCTCCACCACGGCTTTACTAATGATTTTCACAATTTCCATTCACCCTTATTCTGATCTCGTTCACCCGGTTGAGAAACGCTGTTATATGGTACCACATTTCACATATATATATTTAAACATAACTGTGGTTGGTTTATTTCGTCATTAAACCCTTAGACTTAGAGTAACTGAAAACCTCACTTCATTTTAGTCCACTCCATTTTTTTTTTCTGGTATTAATTTGGTTCCTCTGCTCGGCAAATTAACTTGTCCAAAGGCTTATTGAACTTTGAGGGAGGACCACCCCTCATATCAATGGAGTTAATAAATTTTGTTATTCACTCCTCCTATACATAGATTTTTAAAAAAAAATATCAAGATTATAGTTTGACTTATTTTTAAAGCTACACTTTTTAACTCGCCACAAGGACCAATTGGAGCCACACGCTTTGCAGAGTTTGGGAATTACTGAATAAACTGTAAATGATGAACAGTTATTTGTTCTTGTAAAACAAAGTTTTCTTTCATGTAATAATTTTCGGGTGTCCTTTAAATGTTGGCTAAACTAATATTATTGTTACCCATCCGTAATTTCACATTAATTAATATATTTGCATTTTATGGCAAACAAAAATGTATGACTACCGTGGAATCTATATTTCTACTCGTCAAAATGTATTTTAAATATTAGACTATACCAGTTGTAACACCGGTTCCCGTCGATTAGCGATGTTAACCGACAGTGGGTATGGAGAGTAGTCGGATCGGGTATCGTCCTCTGCGTCCAAGTTACGTAGCAATCCGTGGCTCGAATCCCACTTAAAACTGTAGATATCCTCCATCATACGACCTTAGATGTTGCGGAGGTGGTTAAACAACTCCATTATATTTCTATGAAAGGAAATAGCAGAAAGGGAAGTATATTAGAAGTGTGAAGTAGACTACTACTTACCTTCGTCTCTAATTTGATCTTCAGGCAAAAAAAAATTATCTTCGAATTTGAATGATCGAGTAACTTATTACGTGGTTGAGGATGCAGATTAAGGTTAATGATTCGTGAATTAATCATAAAAGTACTTTCATAAACTAATATAACTACGGAGATGTGATCACGTTATGACCGATCCCTTTTTTGGATGGATTTTTTGATAAACACGATACGAAATGTTCTTACGTCAACCATTTCACTCAAACCAGAAACTCAACGAAATCAAATATTTTTACAATAATAATAATAATAATAATCATCTAAGACCACGCTTCTCAAACTAGGGGTCGCGTAAATATTATTGGGGGGCGCAGAAACATTTGAAAATATAATTTTTTTCATAAATATACAGTGTTAATACCTATTGCTTTTATGACTGAGTGAAGGGTCGCGAAAAAATTTCTGATCCAAAGGGGTAGCAAGTGAAAAAAGTTTGAGAAGCCCTGATCTAAGATACTCGGACTAACTTCTACGGGGGTTTCAGTGTCCCCTTTAAGCGAGTAGCAGGACTTGCTAATTTTAAGCGTTTCTATTAGTGACAAACGGGACCTGTTCATTTTGTGTGTTTCTGGAAGCAAAGTATAGCAGTGTTTCACCGGCGCTTCGACTGCCAGGGTCATCTCTCAAGCATTCCTATTAAGTGACTACGTGGAACATATTCATACACCCTTCATGGATAAAAATTGTAAAGTAAAAAAAAAGGGTAATAAGGGAAGAAAATCAGATTCATACGTTTTATTAACATTATAAAATAATACTCAATTTTGTTCAAAGGTAAATACATTTAAATAGGGATTATAAACTAGGCCTATATATTTAAATTTAAACCTGATACAGAACAGGAAATTAAAGCTGTAACCAAATGAGCATTTACACTTAGTTTTTTAATTCCAGCGATGAGAAATCACATCAAACTTATTAATGAACACGAGAAGGAATTAATGATATGGAAACATGATCATAAACGCTACGGGATTATCAAAGGGTTAATATATTAATAAATACGCTCGCCCATTAATTAAATATTAATAGTAGTTAAGTACTTGACATTCATGTGCATAGCTAAATCATCATCACCGCAGAGCAGAAGCCACGACAGTCCAACATTGCATAGCGAAATACAAAAGAAAACAAAGACCGCCGTGTTACGTGGAAGACTATCGAATGAAAAGTTTCCACTATCAGCTTTAAAACCTCTGCTGATAAGGGCTGAATTCCAAAACTAAACTGGCCTCACGAAGGTTACCTGTTAAAATGAACCTCAGTTTTGTGCAAGATTATTATACTGTCATTTATATTAATTACCTTCAATATGTAAACATATATATATATATATATATATATATATATTTTATATGTATATATGTAACAGGAAACGAAAGTCAACAAATGAAGGCAATTTATAATAAATACAATTAATAATTAAATATCCTTAATTCTTACATCTTAGAAGTAATTTTTTTTTTTCCCCCTTTAAATGGAAAAAAAAAAATTCCAATACTGAATTTAATATTTATCTTAAAAAAATAGTTTCGCAATTATAAAATCTTGATTCTCAACTAACTAAAATGAAATTATCTCAAATAATTTTACTACGACTCGTAACATTACTTAAAAGATTAGGAAACAAGTTATAAAAATATGCTAATAAATCAGATTTTTCTGATTTTCACCTGCTAATCCGCCGTATTAGTAAACTTAGTTTGAACTAATAAATATACACTTTGAGCTTCGTGTGTTTACGTAACATTCTAATTTTTAAACGCCCTTATCATGTGTCCTATAAATTAACACTGACTTCCGATATGTATAAATCAAATTAAAGTACATCGCGAAGTAGAAGGTTCTTAAAATTAAATATACAATATTGCATAATTTTCCCATCAAGTTCCATTTTCAAAATAATGATGATGATGATGACAATATTGAAAGAATCTTTGCGAAATTCAACTTCCTATTTCTGATTCAATTTCGGGAAAAACAAGTGTTGTGAATGGGAAAAAAAAACCCGAAGAATTCATTAAAGTTGAACAGACACTTCGGTTATTCAAAGAAATAACGAACGACGAATGGATATTTCCACTTAAAATTTAAGACTAAAAACAAAACTAGGCCTTACACTTATTAATACACACACAAACACATACTAAAGTCCCTTTCGTTATACTGTACATGAAAATGAAGTCTGGATAAAATATTTTGATTGACAAAATGGAGGGAGTAAAAATTCTAAATAAATTATTTGGCTCGTACCGTCGAATTGAGTAATTCGGGTCTGGAGGGGGCTAAATGGGGTGGGGAAAAAAAAAAAAAAAAAAATTGGTACCAAAGTTATTTGACAATCTTTTTTTTTTAATTATTTTTCGTGTTTTTTCTTTGCTTTTAAAGTTTTTCTCGCTTCCAGAATTATTCGAACTTTAGCCCGAATTACTCGGGTTTACGGTATTCTAATAACTGTTTTGATCAGTTATAAACCACGTAAATGATTGAGGAGTGAAGATAGAATAATGAATTGCAAATACCAGACGTAAATATCTTATCACAATCATACTATTCACGTTTCTTGGGGGGGGTGGGGGCTGTTCATTAAACAGTTCACAAATGTATTAAGACGACTAGAACACTAATTCAATGGCATAAAAACAAATTGTGTAAATAAAAAAGCTATTGGAATTGTAACCTATAATCAGGCCTATTCCTTTTAAGCTATAATAATTAAACAGACTATACAACACTACTACTCGTAGATGTGATTCTGCGTTTATTTCCTTAAATATAATTGGTATGCGAGTAAGTGTATACCGTTGTTAAAACATCGATTCTAAATGACTTTTAATAATTAGAACTTACAACTTATTACATACATTAATATATTGCAAAGACATAGATAAATATAATAAGTTACTCGATGCTTAAGTATATTCTTCTTTAATGGTTAACGGAAAATAAAAGCATTTCTATTTTCAATATACTATGGTAACTTCTCATAAGGAACATATTTCCCGCTTCAGTATTTGACGAGTCTACCGAAAATGCTTCTCTGACGCAAAAGCTAATTTAGTAAAGTTCCGAGATGGACTCCCTTCGAGGGCCAGCCAGCAACTCCTCCCCTCACATCGGGGGATTGGCGGGGGAAGATGTAACTTTCCTAAATTACCCTTTGCCTTACCGGTTATCAGACAAACGTAATTAGGAGTTTCCTTTTATTAGGTGTTATTGTTTATAATAAAAAAGTACTTCGCTTTAAGTAACTATAAATAAAGTAATTCGAAAAGAATTACTTTACTTCAGCGTGGCCGCTGAAGTTGAGCCAACCAACTTTATCCTGAAATGTCCTTCGATGGCACTCAAAACAAGAAAAAAAAAACCCTCTATGAGTAACGACTAAATTCGTATGACTATACAAACGTATACTTATTTCATTACTTAAAACCCGTTCATATCACCAGACATGAATGAATCAACAGACTTCTCAAAACAATGCAAGTTTTTCAATGTTAAAATTAATCTGCAAGAATAAATTGCGGCTAAAGGTTAACTAACATTCTAGTTTAAATTATCATATTGCACGTTATATAACGTGTGTGTGTGTAAGGAGAGCAAGTGGCAATAAGCAAAGTCGAATGTGTGATAACTCACGGATGTACAGAGTTAATTTTGTGTAACGTAAAACATTTTTGGTACCTCGGAACATTACCAAAATCCAACTTACAAAAACCCTCGAAATATTTTAAGCGTCGGGGTACAAATAAAAATATTGCTCCTAATTGGATAAGTTAAGGGAGAATATTTTATTTTAGAGTTTCTCAGAAGTCACTTTTTTTTTAAATGCAGGAAGGAGGGGCCAAGGGCGAACGCCCGCAAAAACGCCCCCCCACCCCCCAATAGAGGAAGAAGAGAGCGACAATAAAGGTTCAAGATTTTCGAGATGCCTGGACACACTGCGTTTGAAAAATTGGAGGTCATAGACGAGGGGGAAGATTGTTCCAGAGTTGACCGGTTAAGTAAATGAAAGACTGAAAATACTGATTAACCCTTGCATTAGACAGTTGGACAAAAAAAAGGAATGAGAATGTGTCGAAGTTGGGTACTGCGTGCTCTCCTTAAAGGTGGAGACACGCAGTTAGAGAGTTCAAAAGAGCAGTGTCAGTTATAATAGCGATAGTAAAGAGAGAGGGATTGAAGAAAGTTAGTAAGAGGTGAGGAATTGACCAGAGGAAAAGCCCTTGATTCCACCCGGTGAAGTACAGCTGTGTGGGTTGAAGTGAAGAGTGGAATCATTGGTATAGGAGTGGACAGGACAGGAAGTGCGACTTAAGATCATCAATAAATAAGAGGAAAAAGAGTGAGTGACAGAACAGAGCCCTGAGGAACACCACTATTAATAGCTTTAGGAGAAGAACAATGGCCATCTACAACCGCAGCTATTGATCGGCCAGCCACTAAGAAATTAGAGATGGTCACAGATAGGATAGGAACCGAAGGAGGGCAGTTTGGAAATAAAAGATTTGTGCCAGATTCTATTGAAAGCTTTTGATATGTCTAGCGCAACAGCAAATGTTTCATCGAAATCCCGAAGGGAGGATGACCAAGAGTCAAAGAGATAGGTAAAAGGATCGCCAATCGAGCGTCCCTTACGGAACCAATACTGATGACCTGAAATAAAACTGAGAAAAGAGGTGCTTAATAAGCTTCTTTTTAAAGGTAGATTCAAAAACTTTAAAAGGGAAAGAAATCAAAGCAATTGGACAATAGTTCGAGGGTTGAGAGCGGGCACTCTTCTCTGAGACAAGTTGAATGAAAGCGAGCTTTCTTTTATCTGGTACTTTTCTTTCCTGCTGAAAGACGAAGAGTTTACATTGGCAGGGTGTCAGCGCAGAAGCACAGTTTTTGAGAACAGGAGGAGGGACACCATGAGGACCGTACGCTTTCCTAGAATTGACGCCAGAGAGGTGATAAAACATCTTTGGAAGAGATTCTAATTTCAGAAATAAGCTAGTCAGAGGGAGGAGGGTATGGAGGAACAGGAGAGCAATCGTCCAGGGTTAAGTTGGAGGCGAAAGTTTGAGCGAAGAGTTCATCTTTGTCAGGAGGAGAGACGGCAGCTCAGCCGTCGGAATGGGAAGAAAAGGAGTAGGGAAAGGAGTACGGTAGTAAAGTTGTTGGAGAGATTGTTGGCTAGATGCCAGAAAAAACTAGAAGAATTAGAATTTGATGGGTTTTCACATTTTTTGTCTGATGATGAAATTTTTGGCGAGTCGAAGAACAGATTTTTGCATGATTCCGGACAGAAATAGAAGCTGAGTGAGAGTCAGGAGTTGGATGGCGACGGTATCTTCTGAAAATCTCTGTTGCGGATAGCATTACAGCAAGCAGTCCTCCTACTAATGCAAAAGAAAATGGAATATGGAATGTACGCCTCCACGCACGAGAGAATCACCTCCGTGATATGCTCAGCGCACTCGGATGGGCCGCGGCCACGGAAACGGTAATCATTCCATGGGAAATCAAAGTAGCACTGCCTAAGGGACTCCCAATCAGCAACGCCAAAGTGCCCAAGATGCCTTGGATCGTCTTGGGAGGATCCAAAGGCTGAACTGTGCTCTGAAGAGTCCAACAAAGAAAAACGTTTGCCAGAGTAAGGAGGAGGATGCGTGGTGAGAAGTAAATCCAGAATATTAAGCCTATCTCTAAGGCGATCGAGGATACGAGTAGGGCGCTGTACAATCTGCCGTAGGTCATTCAGAATTGTGAAGTTGTAAACTAGCTCACCAGGGATGTCAATAAAATGGGAGGAAAGCCAAAGGTGGTGGTGAACATTTGAAATCACGTAAAATGGAGATTTCAGCAAAAGGAGTGCGTGATAGAATGTATTTCACTTTGGAAGTGAGGTAGTCAAAGAGTTTTGGATAGTCAGAAGAATTAGGAGAAAGGTAGACAGCAGAAATGTAATTAGTTTGAGATTGGCATGTAAACTGTAGCCAAGGGGTGTAGAATTCGGAGGATTAAAGTTCGGGAATAAGAGAGTATAGAGAAAGGAGGAGGGTACAGTAAAGGGGTTGCTGTCAGTTGTCCAACACACTCGAGTTTTAGTGAGGAAGACTACAGAAAATAGTCCTCAAGCCCTCAACTGTATCACGAACAATTGACACAAAAAGTGTTTAGCTTTTAGTATATGGTATTGAAAAAGACGGTACCAAACTTATGTAGAGATGGGTGTGGCCGTCTTCCAGGCTACCTTAAGGAACCGTGACAATCTTTAGAATAAAAACACAGCCCATCGGGACACGAACGTATGTATCACAACATTAGCAGTCGCCGTAGTTTGAATTTTTTAAAATTAAAATGTTAAATAACATGAAAAGAGGGGATATAATGAAGGTAAGGTTAGGTGTGTGTGTGTGTGTGTGTGTGTGTGTGTGTGTGTGTGTGTGTGTGAGGGGAGGGGCAGACACTTTTCATTGAGAAAAAACAAGTTTTTACATTAGGAAACAAAAGATAATTACACATTTTTGATAAAGCAGCAACGAGAGATTAAAGTTCACACGTTGCATGCAATATAGTTTAGCAAATAATTTCTTTAAATAAACTTGAATTTTGTATCTACAATTTTTTCACCTTATTAAATGCCAATTTTTCTTTTTTGCCGGTATACTCTGAATATTTTACTTTGCTCATACAAAAAGGAATAGTAAGAAACCGTATCTCGGGTTGTGAAAAGTTGGCAGCGAAAGAAGGTATCTATTGTGTATATATTTCACCCAAACGGGTGTCGCGAAATTTCATGAAAATATTAAAAATAAGTAATTGAAAATTGAAGTTACTGAAGGTGTGAAAATTTCAAATGAAACAAAACACTCGCGATTTATTATGTCCAGCCGGAAAGGGGGGAGGGGAGAAAACTGGATGTTAAACAGTGAGAGAGCCAGGGTTTCGCCAAAGAACGACAAATGACATTGTAGTGCTTGAGCCAGAGAGGTTGGGAGCCACTGGTATAGAAAATCATGATAGGGGGCAATCACGATTTGAAAAGAAACGACGCAATTGTGGTTCAGTGACCAGTTGACAAAAGAAACTTTGAAACTCGGCGGCTTAAAGAATTTGACCAATGGACTAGAGTGAAAGCGGAATGGGTGTTCCGATATTCCATCTTAAATCTCTGCATTATGATAATGTTAACAACTTGGTTTGTTCAGCTTCAAAAATAGGGAAGTCAATTGGTCAAATTACGAGTGAATCAACATTATTACAAATCATTTGAAATATGAGTATGACGAGACCCTAAAATAATTTAAAATTTCAATAATTTCCTAAACATCTTTAAGAGATTTTCCAATCCATATTGTTTGCGTAAATATCTAAGAAATGTGTTTCTGGTGTTAAGAAAAGCGCCAACTGTACTCTACATTTCCGCTGGATCTATCTACTGTACTACTATCAAGACTATTTCACGAAAGGAGAGCGTACCTATACTTATCAAACTCGCAATACGAATGAATTAGTGGGGGGAGAACCCCCTCCGTTTATGCGTACATTAAAATATGTATACATAACCTATTCTAAGTGCGGGACAAGACGGGGGGGATTCGCGAGACGCAACAGAAGCCAAACTCGCAAATATAAACCATCCTTCTACCTACTTATTAAATTCCTCACTATGTATATCGTATTCACAATGAGATTCATTTCGAGTGATCTGTAAAATGAAACCATTTTCAACGTAACTACGGCAACATTTGTAATCTACAAAGACGTAATGGGCTCTTCTGAAATGAAGTACATCCAGAGAATAAGTGTAGCTTCCTCTTTCACCAGATAATACTGAACACAATGCGGAGAAAAAAGAGTGGGTAAAGACAGCCAGAAAAATAAATAGCAGTAGTGAATCAGTAAGAAAAGGGTTGAACGAAGACTTCTGACCTTTAGGTCTATTTGTGCTCGAAGGAATTAAGGATCAATGCGTTAAGTAACGCGCACTCGTCGCTATTTAGGTTAATTACTCAATAAGTGACCAAAATTTATACCCAAAGGATTATTAGCTTCTCACTTTGTTAAAAGTAAAAGGAAATAAACTACAACATATATCAGCTAAGCTAAAAACTAAAAAACTATTTTTATACATCTCGATTGATTTTAATTCTTTAATATATATATATATATATATGCACTAGAATCACAAAATAACACGTGACCTTATTAATAAGCAAACAACCACAAGGAAAAGGAAACACAAAGTCCGAGCGCTTTCGTGATATATTCACATTATCAAGGAAGATAATGTGAATATATCACGAAAGCGCTCGGACTTTGTGTTTCCTTTTCCTTGTGGTTGTTTGCTTATATATATATATATATATATAAAAATTAGTGATATTCTTCAATTTACGGGTTTACAAATAACTAAAATATAGCAAGAGGCATTCCTCAATTGACTAAAATATATTCAATGACCCCACAAAATTTGTAAGGCCCCTCAAAATGAATTGTGGAAAGAAGAAGAAAAGTTTAAAACGTAGTGTAAATAAATTGAGCAATTTGAAGTACGTGTAATTTAAGTACTTTAAATAAAAACAAAAACTAATCAGTTCTTTACTCATTGGTCCCGTAATTAATAACAATGAACTGAACGAAATTAATACTTTGTATTTTGTTAAAAACTGGACTTATTATTATTACTACTACTACAGAGGGAGAGAGATAGACTAGTTGTTAACAATAATTCATAACAAAAAGGTTCCCACAAAGTTACTGTTATTACAACTTCAATTGCCGCTATTCCCCGAAACTAATTTGAGTGTTAAAACGATCATGTGAATAAAAAAGTGTTTCCAATATGTAGAAACGAGTCAATCTTAGTAAAAAAGTTCACAATGTGACCAATAATTAATTTGTTACCAATTTAGGCCAAACTACGTGAATCAGGTTAGACTTCGCGCCAAATTAATCTTACCTAAATGAACTATTTCTTACTTCCAAGTACATATGATTACATTTACAGTGCGAGTTAGTTTAATGTCATAGAGAATTCAGTCACAGACACTATCATGACACAAAGGGCAACAGATCATTGCACCAACATCTTTTCAATACTCTCAATCTCTAATTTTCTAACAAATTGTGATCAAACATCTCTGAAAGTAGTATCTGCTTTAAGTTACAGGCAAGCATTTTCCTTTGAAAAATGCAATTTACACACACACACACACACTATATATATATATATGGCGTGATATATTTACAATCAGACACTAAAAGTTAGTTATAAATAACATGAAATAACCCTGAACAGGTGTTATATCTTTTTGCGAAACATTCAAATGTAATAATGTAACGGGAGTACATTATCTGCTAAAAGTTATATTTCTGTACAATATCTTCAATCAAAGGACTATATAACGCTAAATGGCACATATCAATTGTCTTCAATGCATAATAACTAGGCAAGACAAAATTATACTTTGTGATAAATATTTTGACATCACACTCAATTACGCAGAATTAATAATTACATTTAATTACATTTATAAGTACACGAGTTAAAAGATAAAAAAATATATGTTAAGTACAAGTATTGTGCTCATCATTTTGATTATTATTTTTCTATATACATAGAATTAAACCTAACAACGACTTGCTGTGACCATTTGTAACTTTATGAAGTAAATATACATTGCATCTTATGCGCTCTTATAGTTTATTTATGGTGATTTTAATTATCATATGACTACGAAGACTCAGGGTCACCTTTTGAGAATATACTCAGGGACTATTTTATTATACGTGTGAGGCAAGTTAGTTCTTTCTCTACTTAAAACAGTAATTTGAAGAACTACACTACTCTTCTCAATGTTAAATACTAACGATATTATTATGCAGTAGCGTACTGTCTTACCGATAATGAGGAACATAAATTATGTTTGGAACCTTGATTCAAAGGAATTTCACCTCTCTTTTCCTTCCTTGTTGTTGTTGTCAAAATGGATGAGGAACACATTCATGTTGTCTTTTCCCTTAACGAACACACTGCCCCTGTGCTCGAGTTTGTACGGAGAACCCAAGATTTTGGCAGTCTCCTCCGTCACTTGAATCTTGTTCGGGACACCCGTCGAATCCATTCTGGACGCGATGTTCACGGCATCACCCCAAATATCGTAGAAAAGTTTCGTTGTACCGATCACGCCAGCCGTGACGTCTCCGCAGTTCAGACCGATCCTCAAGATAAACTTGAAACCGATCATGTTTTGGTTGAAGTTCTCGATTACTCTGAACAATTCGCGCGCGAAATCTACGAGATCGCACACGTGTTGATACTGGTGGGCGTTGGGCATTCGCCGCAATTCCGGATTCAGTCCTGATGCTGCCATGTAAGTGCTACCGATAGTCTTAATCTTCTCGATATTTCTAAACTGCTCTTTTGTGAGCAGCTCGTCAAAATCAGCAACGAGTTCGTTAAGGAATCTTAAGTATTCTTTACCGGAAGAGTAATCTTCGTTATAAAGTTCGTTGAAATTGATAATGGAAGCGAACATAACTCCGACATTTTTATGATTCTTCGAGTATTTTGCGGTTGTTTTGATGATGTTCGCAACGTGCTTTGGGATGATATTGTGCAGCAGCCACTCAGCCTGATTCTTCATGTTTTGTACCTTTACTTTGTCTTTCATAGCCATAATGTAGCCGTAAAAACTAAGACGATAGCTGATTTCGAATTCTCTATTAAGAAGCCAAACCAACAAAAGCAACATTAAGTAAGCGATAATGACTTCAAGGTGAAACCAATGATTAGCGGGATCCAAAGTAATTTTCTCACTCGAAGTTGCGTTAAACGTCGCATACGGAGACAACGTTATATTCAATGTAGTAGTAGTTTCACTGTAATTACGGTTGAGGAAAGGACATTTACACAACGGTGGGCCGATTAAAATAAGAAATATCGCTGTTCCGACTGACGCCAAAACGTTCTTCATCCAACAATTCAGTTGCGTAAAGTTGCAAAAGTGAATAAGGGACACTGCGGCGACGTAACAGAAGTAACGAATGGTATCGTCTACTTCTGCGACAGAATCGCACGAAAAGTTAGCGAACACGATAGTCATGGGAAGGCAGAGCAAAGACGCGCCGCAGACATGCCAAGCCTTCCACTTCGTCAGTCGATAATAAAGTTTCCCTATCAAAAAATTATCATCGTCGTCTTTCACCACTTTATAAAGACACAAAAACAAAATAAATAAATGCCAACACATCGAAAAGATAAACAGAATAAGCCATTGGGCGTTAAGTCCAAAGATCAGAAGGAGTGATACGGCAATATTTAAATAAACTAAAGCCGTAACGAGAATATCGAAGTAAGTATTACAAAGGGTAGAAGAAAGAGATCTCGGTTCCTCTTTCCGAGGTTGATGGGCTCTTTTGTGATACTTCTTCTCCAGTTCGGCGTCTACGAAGAATAAAGTAATCGGTGACAAGGGCGAAACCATCACGTCAGATTTGCTCTCCTGTTTCACGCATTTGATCATTTGAATATCGGATTGTTTACGCATCTGCAGTAACTGCTTTTCACACTCGTTCACCGTTGATGTTCCTGGATGAACCGTTGGTGTCTGTCCACCGCTGTTTTCTACACCAATGAAGAACAAAAATTAATCAATCAGATACCAATAATTGAAATAAAAATAACTTCATAGCCTCAACAATTGGTTCAGCACTGGATTTACAGAAGCAAAAAGATATAGCTAGTAATTATACTAATTCGGGCCTAAAAAAGTTATGTTGATTTCAGAAGCACGATTCAACAGCTTCTGTGGTGGCTAGGATGGTTGCAAATTGAACTCAGATTTTGAAGGTGTTGGGTTTGACTCCCACATCCGCTGGAATCGAAGATTGGGCCGGTCACCTACTCCGTGATTGGACGGGATCAGGTAGTTCTCGGAATCCACGACCAAACCCCTGCGTGGGGGAATGGGTCGGGAAATGGGTCGGGAAATGGGGTTCCTATATAATAATGTATGTACAGTTTCAGAAAAAAGTTCGCCTAGAAACTTTAAAATATTTAAAAAACATAAAAATTACTAATTAGTTATATTACGTTGTTGTTTGGATATTTCCTTCTTTTTGGTGATTAAAAAAAATTCATAAACAAAACTCTGTGATTAGTTACCTTGGTTTTGCTTATCCCCGAATTTTTCATTCTGACAAAGGTCAAGCTCGTTGCTCCGCCTTAGATCTACAGTTTAACGTGGAATCCGAACCACAACCCATCACGGGTGGTCAGAAATTACAAAGTCCTCGCCAGAATTCGATCTCGCAACATTTATCTACCAACCAGTTTTTTTTTTATTGTATGGAAGGATGAACGGCTGGGTTTGCTGCGCGCCGACTGCCGTCACCGGGAATCAAACCCGAGGCTGATGGATTCGTAGTCAGCTATTGCAACCACTACACCACTGAGGTGATCAGTAATTTTCTATGGTTTATAAATTTTCGTTTTTTTAGGCGAACTTTTTCCAAAACTGTATGTATGTACAAACCATATTTGATATCATTGAGTGAGGAATGACTGGCAGTGAAGTAGTCGCTGACTCGATTTATTAAAAGGTCTCCCGTATTCAATCCATTCATGGCAAAAATCTGAAAACCGATATTCTATTTAAAACTTTAAAACACAATAATGAAGTCGGGGAAAAAATAAAATAAAATAAAAGAAGCATTGGATGACACTCGTAAAGGCCGTTCAATAATACCTCAGCGTTTGGGTAATAAAACATTCAATGTATTTTGAACGTACCCATGAATTTGGGGTATGACTAAACCACCAGGATTTACGAGTCTATTTCACTAAATTTTATCCGGTCCCTCCCGCCTAAAATCTATGCTTACTTCCGAGGTACAGAGTCGTCTCGCAATGTCTGTCACTGTATGGGTCTTCTTCAAATTTCATTATACTACTGTACTAATATTCGATGTTAGTGCACCCACAAGCAAAACTTTCAATCAGATATACAGAAAAAACTTATAAGTGTCCAAATCCAGAAGGAACCGTCACCATCCAACCTCGTGGCTCTCACTTAGTTTATATTTCAGCCCGGGATCAGGCAAAATCTGTTCTTCGACTCGCCAAAAATTCTGTTATCAGACAAATATGTGAAAACCTATCGAATTCTAATTCGTCTCGCTCTTTCAGGCACCGTGCCTAGAACGTCTCCAACAACTTCTTCCCCTACTCTTTTCCATTCCGACGGCCGAGTTGGCGTCTTTTCTCCCGATGAAGATGAACTCCCTTCGCACAAACCTTCGCCTTCAGCTCAACCCTGGATGCTCCACTGTTGCTCCATATCCTTCTCCCGCTGACTTAATTATGTGCGAAATTAGATAGAAATCTTAGGAAAAGATATTCTAAGATTTTGTTCTGCCCAATCTGGGATCAACTCTACGAAGGCATACGCGGGGTCCATGAAACTCGGGTGTCTAGGAAGAATGACAGCAAATCCTTTTCCGTACACTCTTACAGTCTTACTTTCTCTATACTCAATTTCACTCCAAAGGTGGATGTTGCGTATATGTATGCAATGACCTACCGTATTTCCCGGCGTATAACGCGCTTTTTTTTTCCCCCAAAATACTCCAAAAATCACCCTGCGTTAAAATTGTACATGTGAAGTGAGGTAGGAGATATTTTTTTTCTAAATTTTTATTTTCCTAAATTTTCTCTTCAAAATTAGGGTGCGCGCGTTATACGCCGGGAAATACGGTAACTTGTTGTCGTATTCCCGAACTCGAATCTTCCGAATTCTATACCCTCTGGCTACGGCCAATCTCAACTAAATACATCTACACTGATAATAAAAACCCACTCTAATAGACAGTTTATTTCCACAACAGTTTCGATGCCCACTGGCATCCTCTTCGGGTGGATACAGAAAAACGAATGAACCAAAAACAAGAGGGAAAACAGTCCAGGGACCATTGAGAAATCTCTCACACAGGATAGATCCCGTTCTCCCGACACCGGAAGGGCATTTTATTGAAGGGTCCCGCTTATAAATACATTCGCACAAATTAAAATTATCTTCTTGTTCTATAGTCCAGGGGTGGCCAAGTTTCCTGGACCCAAGAGCCACATACGACGTTTTTCAGATGTACGAGAGCCCCAAAAAAATATTTTAAAAAGAATTTAATTATTAAAAACATATAAATATACATATAGTTATACTCACATTATTAAATTGTTTAATTACTGCTTGTAGAAGGCTTAGTTGGGGTCTTCATTTTGGCTGTTAATGCTTTAAAGTCTGGCTGATGTGATGTTACGGCGGTATGAAGCAGCTCAGTCAGGTGTTCGTTAGTGAAGGCAGCACGATGTTTTGACTTTACAAACTTCATTACCGAGAAGAATGCTTCACAGCAATAAGTTGCCCCAAAAAATGAGATAAGTCGGAAACTGGTTTTCCTGAGGTGAGGATACTTTGTCTCTGGTACTTGCTTCCAAAACTCAACTGCAGATAAGCTTTTATGTATCAACTTTAAACCCACGTCCTCCTGTAGCTCCAAAAGTTCTGTTTGTATTGAAGCAGCTTCCGTAACAAAAGGTGTGGTAACAGGACAGCCATCGTTGACATCATCAATCAGGAAATGATTTACAAGAAATTCGAAGCATGGTTTTAGCTTCTTTAGTTCATCGGACCTGAACTGAAAATCATCAATTAGTCCTTCTAATTTACCTTTGTATTCCTCCAATTTACTATCTTTTATTTCAATATCAGGAAAAGTGATTGCTCGTTTTTCAGGTGGGGAAAGTGGTCAAATTTTTTTGTTACTAGATCTTTTTGGAAGAGCTTTATTTTATTCTGGAAACTGAAAACTGTCTGTGTAAGGTCAGAAATCACTTTATCCTTTCCCTGAAGTGCCAAATTTAGATTTTGAAGGTGTATTACATCAGTAAAAAACATCAGATCCTGCACCCATTCGTGTTCTTCTAGTTGTGGGTATGACTTTCCCTTTTCTTTCAAGAAATCAATGATAGGCTCCAACAGTGCAACAAACCTATTCAGGAGATTACTAGTTGATAACCACCTTACAATATAGTAGAATGAAAGGTCATCTGGCTTATCTTGAAGATCCAGCTCCTCTATAAAATTTCTAAACGCTCAGTGCGTTTTTGCATTTGAACGAATGAAATTCACAATTTCTAGAACACATTTCATAACACTTGCTTCCCAAATGACCACGGTGAATGATACAGTGAATAAAGAGACACAGGATACTTGGGATCGCGTGTCAAGAGCCCAACTAAGCCTACATTTTGTCCTACCATAGCTGGTACTCCATCTGTTGCAACACTGACAAGTTTATTCAATGGTACTTGAGCATTTGATAATGCCTCGTCAAGTGCGTTCTTTATGTCAACCCCTCTGGTGGTTTCTCTTAGGGTCATTAAGTCCAAGAGGAGTTCTTTCACATTTCCATCGCCAGTAACATAACGAACAAATATAGCCAGTTGAGGGTTATCTTTAATATCTGTGGATTCATCGAGGGCCAAACTGAATGCAACATAATTTTTCAAATCACTCTGCAACGAGCATGTAATTTCAGCACTGATCTGGGAAATACGTCTCTCTGTAGTGTGGCGGGAAATAGAAATACTTGCTATTTGTTCTCGAAGCTTTGCGTTATCTGGAGCGAGAATTGCAGTAACATCGGCAATATTCTTCTTCACAAATTCTCCACTACTGTAGGGAAGTTGAGAACGAGCAATATTCCATGCCATAACAAAACTAGCTTCGGTAGTTGAGTCAGCTGTCTTACACAATGATGAAAGTATAGTTTGTTGGGCAACTAGGCTAGATTTCAACGTTGTTAACTTAGTCTTCCACAATTCTGATTTGGGAGGAAATTCCGTAATAAAATTTTTATGGTTAGTTTCATGATGACGCTTTAAGTTACTGGCTTTAAAGTGATTGAGTGCCGTGGCAGATAAGAGAGAGAGGTTTCCCATCCTTAACAGTAAAGGCAAAGCTCTCCTCCCACTCCTGTTTAAAAACTCTATTTTCTTCTTCATATTTCCGTTTCTTACACTTTGTCTGCTCAGTCATTTTAATCAACTAAGGGGTTGTATAACTTTCACTTGTATAGCTGAGAAAAATAGCCACTATTTGATCTAAGAAGCCAATTTTAAAACACACTCACTCGTTACTACACGCGACCCCCCGCAGGGTAGCTCGAGGGGTACTGGACAATGGTGAGTGGCTATTGGTGTTAATTACGTAATTATCCCGCTTAGTGACTGTCACGCAAAAGAAATTGTCGTACACATGACGCATTTTATTGTCAATTCAATTTTTCCTTGTTTTTTTTCATATTTTTTTTATGTGAACAAAAAATTATATTTGTATTATGAATTTTGTCTTTTATGATAAATACAATAAAAACCAAAATTGTCTCGCGAGCCGCAGTTAACAACCTCGAGAGCCGCATGCGGCTCGCGAGCCGGGGTTTGGCCACCGTTGTGAATCTATACATACAGATTCTATTATTTTTTACATAATTATTACATTTATTACATTTATTATTGCATTATTACAGAAATTATAAATTTATTATTACATTGTTGTTTATTATTACAGAAATTACAAACCGAAAAACGAATGAAGAAGGCGAGAAGGAAACAATTCAGATACCATTAAGAAATTCGCACCTAGGTTAGATCCCATTCTCCCGAAAATTACTCTAACCTAGGTGCGACTTTCTTAATGGTCCCTGAATTGTTCCCTTCTCGCTTTTGTTCCTTCGTTTTCGGTTTGTAATTTCGGTAATAATAAATAATAATGTAGTAATAAAATGCCCTTCCGGTGTCGGGAGAACGGGATCTAACCTAGGTGCGAATTTCTTAATGGTTTCTGGATTGTTTCCTTCTCGCTTTTTTCATTCGTTTTTCGGTTTATAATTTCTGTAATAATAAACAATATAGTAATAAATGTAATAATAAATTTATAATTTCTGTAATAAATAATAATGCAATAATAAATGTAATAATTATGTCAAAAATAATAGAATCTGTATGTATAGAACAAGATAATTTTAATTTGTGCGAATGTGTTTATAAGCGGACCCTTCAATAAAATGCCCTTCCGGTGTCGGGAGAACGGGATCTATCCTATGTGTGAATTTCTCAATGGTCCCTGGACTGTTTTCCCTCTTGTTTTTGGTTCATTCGTTTTTCCGTATCCACCCGAAGAGGATGCCGGTGGGCATCGAAACTGTTATGGAAATAAACTGTCTATTAGAGTGGGTTTTTATTATCATATTTTGACTTCACGTAGAAAAGAAGTTTCTTGCATTTACATCTGCACTGTTTACCTTTCCCCTAATTCTACTAACTATCCAAAATTCTTTGACAACCTCACTTCCAAAGTGGAATACATTTTATCCCCCTCTCCTTTTGCTGAAATCTCCATTTTATGGGATTTCGATGTTCATCGCCACCTTTGGCTTTCCTCCCATTTCACTAACATCCGTGGTGAACTAGCTTACAACTTCTCATCTTAAATGACCTGCAGTAGATTGCGCAGCACCCTACTCGTATCCCTGATCGCCTTGGAAATAGGCCCAACATTCTGGATTTATTTCTTACCTCTCATCCTCCTCCTTACTCTGTCTAACTTTTTTCTCTGTTGGGCTCCTCCGACCACAATCTCGTATCTGTTTCCCGTCCTATCGCTCCAATTCGGCCTATGAATCGTCCCAAGAGGAGAGACCTTATTATGTCTGAAATTATAATCTCTTCCAAAGATGTCTTTTCTGCCCTATCTGGGCTCAACTCTAAGAAGGCGTACGGTCCTGATGGTGTTCCTCATGTTCTTAAGAATTGTGCTTCTGTGCTGACACCCTGCCTAGTCAAACTCTATCGTTTTTGTCTCTCATCTGGTACTTTTCCTTCCTGCGGGAAGTTCGCTTTCATTCAGCCTGTCCCAAAGAAGGGCGACCGCTCTCACTCTTTCAACTATCGTCCAATTGCTTTGATTTCTTGCCTTTCTAAAGTTTTTGAATTTATCCTTAATAGGAAGATTCTTAAACACCTCTTTTCTCATAATATTCTTTCAGATCGTCAGTATGGGTTCCGCAAGGGGTGCTCTACTGGCGATCTTCTCGCATACAGTCTCTCTCTGACCGTTGGTCATCCTCCTTTCGGGATTTCGGTGAAATCTTTGCTGTTGCGGTAGACATATCAAAAGCTTTTGATAGAGTCTGGCGCAAAACCTTAATTTCCAAACTGTTCTCCTTCGGTTTCTATCCTTCTACCCGTGCATTCATCTCCGATTTCTTTTCTGGCCGATCTAAAGATGCGGTTGTAGATGGCTATTGTTCTCAAACCATTAATAGTGGCGTTCCTCAGGGATCTGTCCCGTCACCCACTCTTTTCCTTTTATTTATTAATGAGCTATTAAGTCGCATTTCCCGCGTTATCCACTCCTATGCCGATGACTCCACTCTTCACTTCTCCACCCGCTTCACAAAGCGTCCCTCTCAACAGTCAGTACAGGCTTCGCGAGGGACGGCTATGGTGCGCCTGACCTCTGACCTTTCTACTATCTCTGGCTGAGGCAGAGAAAACCTCGTGGCTTTCAATGCCTCAAAAACTCAGTTCCTTCATATCTCTACTCATCACAATCTTCCACACGAATATCCCCTTCAATTCAACAACAATAACGGCTCAATCCTTCTTCCTCTTTTTAACATTCTTTTGGTGTTTCCTTTTCTCGTGATCGTTCCTGAAAGATCACATATACTCACTCTCTTTCTAAAATAGCTTCTGAAAGGTTAATAGGTGCACCGTACTGGCTCCACGGTTTCTTCACCCCCACTCGGTTGCTGTCACTGTACAGGGGGGGTCTCGTCCGCCCCAGTATGGAGTACGCTTCTCGCGTGGGGTGACAACCCACACGGCTGTACTTGACCGAATGGATCAATTCCCCGCCTTTTAATGACTGTCTTCAATCCCTCTCTCTCTTCCCCGCAATGCACTGCCTCACTCTCTCTACTCTCGCTATTATAACGGGCACTGCTCTTCTAAATTCTCTGACTGCGTGTCTCCTCCTTTAAGGAGCGCACGCAGTACCAGACTTTCGACACATTCTCATTCCTTTTCTGTCCAACTCTCTCTAACGCAGAGGTTAATCGGTATTTTCAATCTTTCATCTGCTCAAACGGTCAATTCTGGAACAATCTCCCTCAATCCATCTTTCCCTCTGAATATGACCTCCAATCTTTCAAACGCAAACTGTTCAGGCACCTCGAAAACCTTTTACACTTTGATTTTGGCTCTCTTCTTCCTTTATGAAGGAAGGGACGCTTTTGCAGCCATTCGGACTTGGCTCGTCCTTCCTGCACAAAAAGATGGGGGCCCAATTTTTAATTAGCAGTTTAACTATGAATGAATACATTAAGAGAGAGAGCATGATAAATCGAGTGTAAAGGATGCAGATCAAATGGAGACGAGTGAAATGTGTATAAGGAATGTCTTATTATGAATGCAAGGTGTGTGTGTGTGGGGGGGGGGTTGTTAAGACACGCGCGATGAAGAGGGCAACAGCGTGGTGGGATGCCAAGGTTGCGTCAGCGGCCTTCGTGAAACGATGAATTATCGCAGCGAACATTTGAAAGGTTGAAAGGAGAGGTATAGAGAGACTACTGCGGCAGAAGAAACGGAGAATAAGTAATAGGTTTGGGAGGAGGATGAATGATAATTATGCTGAGAATAGAAAGTTGTTCTGGAAGCGAGTCGGGAAGTTCAGAAATGAAACTAAGAAAGTAAGTTTGCGAGTAAGGGATAAAAATAGAAGAATGCTCACAAGGGATGTGGATTTACGGAATAGATGGAAGGAATATTCCGAAGGTTTGATGGGTGAAACGGATGAGAAGAGTGTAAATATAAATATGATGGGATGGGATTTGGTGGCGGGAAGATAGGTGACAAAATGCCCGAGATCATAGCCTAGGTGAAGTGAAAGTGGCGGTTCGCGAGCTAAAAAATAAAAGCGGCGGGTGTGACTGGGGTATATGGGGAAATGATTAAGTATAGGGTATTGAAAGGGTTGTAGGGTGGTTGCGGGGGAAATGTCAGAGTGTATGGATAAATGGGAGTGTGCCTGAAGACTGGAAGAAAGCAATAATTGGTTCATTGTACAAAATGAAAGGTGAAATGAGTGATTATAAGAACTACAGAGGTATAAGTTTGTTGAGTGTAGTGGGGAAGGTGTATGATAGAATAGTTAGAGAACGAGTTCGTGGTATTACAGAATGCTTGGTTAGCGGCAGGGTTGTGAGTCGGAGTCGTGGAGTCGGAGTCGTGGAGTCGCACGTTTCAGGGCGGAGTCGGAGTCGGAGTCGAATTTTTACAATGTGTGGAGTCGGAGTCGGAGTCGGAAAATTTTGGACCGACTCCACAACCCTGGTTATAGCCACTAGGTTAAGAAGGGTTATTCAATTTTAAGTAGCACTACTACTGGTTACCTTAATTATGTTTAAGAGAATCTTTTCATTTATATATATATATATATATATATATATATATATATATATTATTGGAAAAAATAAAAATCCCTTAATATGATAATATCTACAAGTCAATATCCTTCTTAATATTTGAATGTTCCCTTATCCTAGAAAGTAACCTGACGATTCATGTGGTGGTGATGAAATGTCTTATTATTATGATAATTATAGAGTGAAACACTAGAGGAGTCGGAGTCGTATATTTAAAATGTGACGAGTCGGAGTCGGATTTTTAGATTTTTTACAATGTGTGGAGTCGGAGTCAGAGTCGGAGTCGAATTTTTACAATGTGTGGAGTCGGAGTCGGAGTCGGAAAATTTTGGACCGACTCCACAACCCTGGTTAGCGGTAAGCAATCCGAGATGGAAGAGGCTGCGTGGATCTTGTTTTTGCAGCGAGACAAGTAACTGAGAAAGCACGCGAAAGGGATTGCAAAGGGTACATTGTTTTCACGGATCTCGGAAAAGTGTACGACAGTAAATAGAAAGACCTTGTGGTAGGTCCTGAGTATATATATATATATATATGGTGGTAGACTCATAAATGCGTCTGTGGGAGTAAATAAAAAACCGAGTGAATGGTCTGATATAATGTTGGTGCGCGTCGAGGATGTATGATGTTTCCGAGGTTGTTCAATCTGTTTATGGATGGAGCGATGACAGAGGTGAAAGTGCGACTGCTAGAGAGAGGATTGAATCTGGTCTGTAATGGGAATTGGTGGTGCGTGTCGAATCTGTTGTATGAAGACAGAAGACTGTTGAAAGTAAATGTGGGTAGAAGCAAGTTACTGATTACGGAGATTGAGGAAAATTCAGACTGTCATGCGATGGTGAAACAATGGAGGTGGTCGAGTCTTTTAAGGATTTGGGATGCGTATTGAGCAAAAGAGGTACGAGTGCGGATGAAGTTAATAATAGTGTGAATCAAGGGAGGAAGGTGGCAGGTGCGCTGAAAGCGGTTGTGAGGAAGCGGAGACTGGATAGAGATGCTGCGAGATATTTACATGAAGGCGTGTTAGTACCGACACTTTTGCGTGGGTGTGAAACAAGGCGTTAAAGGGAGAAATCGAAAGTAAGAGCAGCTGAAATTGATAACTTAAGAAGTATATGTGGAGTGAGCTGGATTGATAGAGTGAAAAATCGTGTGGTTTTGGAGAAATGTGGTGTGTGCGCAAGTCAATGGAAGTGAAAATTGAGGAAAATGTTTTGAGGTGGTTTGGACATGTTGAAAGAATAGAAAATGACAGTTGTGAAAAGAGTGTATAAGAGGGCTTGCGAAGGTAGGAGGAGAGGGAGGCCGAGAAAATAATGTATAGACAGGGTGAATGATTGCGTGAGAAAGCGTAGATTTGATCTGGGTGACGCACGAGAGGAGGTAGTTGCAAGTAGGTTGGAATGGAAGGAGTTTGTTAGAGGTATGTAAGTTTGAGACTTTTTCTTTTATTTTTGACAGTCTGGAAGCACCTAACGCACATGGTTTATCCACACACAGCCATCTAACGGGGGCGGGGCTGGTCCACTAGGATGCCGGTATGAATGAATGTGTATAGCTTAATTTCTGCCTTTTCTCTTCCTTACCTTTATTTTTATATTCAAGCATGTCTGCCTTCTCACCCCAACTCATCGGGGAAATTAGGTTTTTGATGATGAATGTAGCTATGTTTAACTTTCCTATTAAATAAAGAGAAGGAGGGGTTGGCTATCCCGTGAGGGGTTCCCAACACTCGCATTCTCACCTGGTCTTGAATGCTAGACCTCCTGCTACGTATTCCAGAGTCCTTTCTGGGGTCTTTTACTACCACGGTGAGACGTTCTCCGTCTTCGGCGTTTTTGGGGGTTGAGGGAGGTGCCGCCGGGGATGGAGAAGGAGGGGAAGATGAGGAAGTGAGGGGGAGGGTGGCTGGCGAAAGGGTGGAGGCCTTAGTGCCATTATTAGACTCGTGGCACTCCAACTCCACCTAAACGATCAAGGTTAAAAAACACGACGAATCAATGCGAGAAATTAAATCGAATCATTAAACCCATTTACATATTTACTAAAAAATGAAACTACAAAACCGATAAACGGATTAATTAGACTATGAGGAGAAAACCTCCCTCAAAATTTAACATTGCAAATGAAATGCAACGAAAATGGGTGGTAGTGTCAGTGTATCGTCGATACAAATGTATCATATAAAGTAAATATGAAAAGCATCACTTATAAAATAGTCCTAATAAAGACAAGATGTAATAATGGGGTTGCTTAACCTTCTTAACATCTAAGGTCATATGACGGAAGGGACCTACAGCTTTACGTGGGATTCGAACCACGGATAAAGACACGATACAAAGAATAAAAACTCTCGTGAAATTTCATTAAATTTTAATCGAAATAAACGTTTCGAGACCTTTTTCCATTTCCATTTGGCAAGACCGATGATGATCTACAGATCTACAGAAGCTAAGGCTAACAAAAACCCTAAGATCTACTATAAGGTTAGCCCGAGAGAGAAAAAAAAAAGAGGAGGTAAAAGAAGAAAATAGGGAGTTAAGAGAAGAGAATAAGGGGTTAAGTAAGTAACAAAACCTATCATTCGTGGGTTAACATTCATTCAGAAAAAGAGAGAGAAAGACTCGCCATTATCATCCGCCGTCCACTGCCGACAAGTCGGAAAAATAGTCGAAGAGAATAGGAAAGGGGTGAAAGATGAAAAGAAGTAAACTAAGAACGCTTACATACCATGCAAACACAGTCTTAACTCAAAGAAACACTGTCATACTATGCGAGTAAAGAAGAGGAGAAAAAAAAGTATGAAGCGTAAACAAAAAGTGGGTTAGTTTACGCTACGAGTTACATCCAAGTTCGTGTCTAATTTTTTTTTTTTAAATAATATAAATTTAACACTGGCATGTCACAAGCTGGCATTAATCGTCAACAGACTCAAACCTTGACCACTACCCCTAGAGTTCCTGTTGCTATTTTGTTTTATTATTTTAAACGACGTTAATATTTTTAAAATGCCTATCTAAACGGTTTTTTAACATATTAACGCTGGTAAAGTTCACGACGGACGCGGGAAGATTATTCCATTTATCAATTACTTTAAACGTAAAGTTTTTAGCGATGTTAGTAATGAAACGTCTACCACGTAATTTAAATCCGTTATTACGAGTATTGCTATTATCGACAATGAACAATATCAAAATTTACGTTATCGATTTTATTAACGATTTTGAAAACTTCAATAAGCTCCCCCCTTAATCTCCTAGTCTCGAGTGAATGAAAGTCTAACTCTTTAATCCTACCTTCGTAAGACTTGTTGCGCAATGACGGAATTAGTTTCGTGGCGAGTCGCTGAACCCTTTCCAACCTATCAATATCCTCACGCAAATACGGACACCAAAACTGAACGGCATATTCTAAGTGAGGCCTGACTAAGCACTTGTAAAGGGGCAATATAATATTCTTCGATTTAAATTCGAAATTACGCGCTATGAAGCTTAACATCCTATTAGCTTTTGCGCAAGACTCCAGGCACTGGTTCCTAACTTTTAAATCCTTAGATACGAGTACGCCTAAATCTACTATCTCGTCAACGCTCGCTAACTGTCTATCGTCCATCGTGTACGTGTAATTATCGTTACGAGAACCTATATGCAAAACTTTACGTTTGTCTACGTTAAACTGCATCTGACACTTATTCGTCGACTCCATAATCCTATTTACATCGTCTTGGAGCTTATTTCTATCGTCCACGTTAAGAACTTTACCGCCTATTTTAGTATCGTCCGCGAATTTTGACACGTTACTGATCAAGCCTACATCTATGTCGTTAATGTAGATTACGAATAGCAGTGGGCCTAACACTGAACCCTGAAGGACACCGCTACCTACATCCAGCCACCCTGATTCCCTACCATTAACGACGACCCTCTGTTTCCTGGTACGAAGCCATTCCTCCAACCAGTTAGCCACCTGACCGCGTATACCGTGCGTTTTAACCTTCGCAATTAATCTTCTATGCGGAACTGTATCGAACGTTTTTTTAAAGTCTAAATAAATAACGTCAGCCACTCTGTCTATCGTATTCGCGCACTATTTCGTTATAAAACGAAAATAATAATAATGATGATCTACAAAAGCTAAGGCTAACAAAGACCCTAAGATCCTCTCTAAGGTTAGCCCGAGAGAAAGAAGAGAGTAGGGGGTTGAAAGAAGAGACTAAGGGGTTAAGTAATTAGCAAAACCTATCATTCGTGGGTTAACATTCATTCAGAAAAAGAGAGACAAAGACTCACCATCATCATCCGCCGGCCACTGCCGACAAGTCGGAAAAATAGTCGGAGAGAATAGGAAAGGGGTGAAAGATGAAAATAAAATAAGAACGCTTACAAACCATGCAAACACAGTCTTAACTCAAACACTGTCATACTATGCAAACTACAGACATGCAGCAAGTAAAGAGAAGATAAGAAAAGAAAAAAAAAGTATGAAGAGTATAACAAAAAGTGGGTTAGTTTACGCTACGAGCTACATCTAAGTTCGTGTTAGGCTAATTTTTTGGAGCTATTGAAGAATAGGGACCCCAGCCTTCTTTAGTTAGGCTTATAAAGCTAACTAACGAAAATATCACGACCCAACCTAACCAATCGTTAGGTTAACTGTACGCCCGTGACGATTGGTTAGGTTAGGTCATGATATTTTCGTTAGTTAGCCTTATAAAGCTAACTAAAGAAGGCTGGGGTCCCTATTCTTCAATAGCTCCAATTTTTTTAATAATAACAACAAATTGTGTAACCTTATTCATGTAACATCTACAAAGGTCACGTGATAGAGGGGACCTACGGCTTTACGCGGGATCTGAACCGACACCTCACCGAGGAAGATTCAGAAAAGAGCCTCTTCAATCGCTGAAACCCGAATTCCGAGCCGAGACTCGAACTAAGGAACTTCAAATCATCAGGCCACCGTTCTACCACAAAGTTAACCCTGGTGAGTGGATTCAAATAAAGATTAATTTAATTTAAGTTAATTATCATTTTAATGTAAAAGTACAGCCATAGTAAATGAATTAACTCACTTTATCCGCGCTTCCGTCAGTCCTATTTGCAGTAATCTTTGGTAATGAAGTGGTTTTTGCTTTTCCTGTAAACAAAAATTATATTAACAGTTAGTGCTACGTCGTAGCCAATGTCGTAACACCTCTTCCCATTGATCAGCGAAGTAAGCGACATTGAGTCGGATAGTAGTTGGATGGGAGGCCGCCCTCCGCGCCCAGACTATGTAACGACCCGTGGTTCGGATCCCGCGTAAAGCTGTAGGTCCCCTCCGTCATACGACCTTAGATCTCGCGAAGGAGGTTAAATAACCCACCCCATCATCATTACATTAATAATAACGTCATCCAAGAATGAACCGATAATGGTGACATCATCATACTTCCGTCAAGATTACATTATGCGCACTAGTTCAACACGAAAGTTACAGCTTTATGTACAATTCGAATCCAGGGATCGCCACATCATCCCAAAGTGAGGAGGGTCTTCCGTCCAA
This sequence comes from Bathynomus jamesi, assembly GCA_023014485.1. Lineage (NCBI taxonomy): Eukaryota > Metazoa > Arthropoda > Malacostraca > Isopoda > Cirolanidae > Bathynomus > Bathynomus jamesi. The sequence continues at coordinate 1,122,859 of JAJOZX010000387.1, forward strand.
CTACTAAACAGACCTAACGTCGCTTAGCTTCGCTGATCTAACGGGAAGCGATGTTGCGTAGGACCTAATTAAACTGACTTAACCTACATTAAGTTAACCGAATTAAGACTAACATCTTTCTTTTTAGGGGGAAAAAAAAAAAAATTGCTACCTCGTATAAAATTACCTCATAACATTTGTGGAATATAAATCTTACTTATGCCATATACACACGAGAGGAAAACGAATTGTGTAATTTACTGAACGCAACTCGAGAGAAAGATCTTTTGTTTTTCAATTTCAGAGAAGTGCTAATTTCCTAATTCATCTACCTATTTCTCTTAACAAAGTGTGACTTAAATTGTTAACAGTCTTACACACACTACATAGTGGATTTAATTTTTCCAGAAGAGTTCCTTATTCCATGCACGGTCTGTGTGTATCATGAAAAAACCTCAGGGGACCATTCTGAGTTCAATCATATATATATATAATATATATATTTTTTTTGTTCGGGAAGAACCGATTCGCCTCTATTTAAAAGGGCATATCTCGGTGGAAAAACAGAAAAAGTGAGAGGAAAGACAGAGGAAAAAGAAAGGGTGGAGGGGACAGTCGAAGTGGAAAAAGACCAAGGATGACAAGGACTGCAGGGTCGAGCCCCATCATCCTTGGGTGCTAGGGCCGGGAGGGCGCACATGAAACCTCCAGGAACAAGTACGTACAAACGAGCACAAAGAGCACTCAAGAGCACGAGCTTAGAACCCCCTTGCGGGGATATATATATATATATATATATATATATATATATATATATATATATATAAGCAAACAACCTTGTGGTTGTTTGCTTATTAATAAGGTCACGTGTTATTTTGTGATTTTAGTGCATTAGACGAAAATCGTCATTAGACGAAAGCGCTTGAGCACCCCTTTGTGTTTCTTTTTCCTTCGTGGTTTTATTCATCATAAATACTTTTCACGTGTCACTTTCGTGAAATAATTTTTCATATATATATATATATATATATAGTGAGGAATAAAAGAACGAGATGGTGGTACAGGTTTATTTACAGACGTTGAGGGTTGGCTTAATACTAAGGATATATACTACTATATAGGGATTCGAGAATGAGGAGGAGGTCGGTTAGTTGGTATGTTGAGTTGACAATTGTGAAGTTGGAGGGGAGTAGTGGGTGGTTGTGAAGGTGGCAATGATCCCTTATTGCTGATTTGGATGGTTTATTTAAAGGTTGCGATGTTCTGGTAGAACATTATTAAACCAACCCTCAACAACTATAGTTCCGCCTTTAACTTAAACATAACCAGATAAATTTTCATACCTTACCACTGAAGAGGAAATCTACCATCACTCCGTTTGGCTGTCCAACATATCTAATATGGATTTTTCCAACATCTAATCATTCCCAACCTTCGGTTTAATTACTTCGTCACTCCGATAATAATAACCTGGTAAGACACTGCTCTCAATTTTGTTCGCCTTTTAACCTTTGTATATTTTGACTATTAGTTCACCCTCCTATATCGTGTATACTTTTTATTTTTAAATACTTAATATGTACTGTAAATATACTATTAATATCATACGTTTATGTAAATATATTGTATACATTTTCTGTTCATCATATTTATTCATTTTATTTGATTTTAAATTTTTAGCACTGATAATGAAAATTGAAGTTTCTGAAACGTCCGTAAATAAACATGTACCATCTCCTCGTCCTCTTATTCCTCACTAAGTTACGGTACCCAAAGAACAAATCCTTCAGTCAAGTGTGTGTGTGTGTGTGTGTGTGTGTGTGTGTGTGTGTGTGTGTGTGTGTGTGTGTGTGTGTATAATTACTTTAATTCTTTTTGAATTGATATCTACCTTCTCCTTTTTTCAATCACGCTATTTTTTTTATCCTACTACACAACTCTTTCACGTGCCTAAAGAAAAACAACGTATTATTCTTATTATTATTATTATTACATCGTACGAACCTCTATCAGCAAGTCTGGTAAACTTTGGTAATCTAAATTTAAGGAGATCTTTATTTGTGTAGATGGTGTATCTCGATTTCGCTGAAGACTCGAGTGCCTCCGAAGATTCTCCCGTGGACTTGCTCACTACTTTCCCCTTGCCGTCCGTTTCAACGAGACAATCTATCATATTTGGAAGACTGCTGCACTTCTTATCTCCACTGCCGCTGCTCACTATTTGGCTCTACCATAGAACAAGTAGAATTCAAATAAGAAGTGTATCTTGAGTGTTTTCAGCCCCGAGTTCAAGAATCGTGCTTACCCCATTTTAGAATGGTTTTTAGGTAATGTATGTATGTATAATTGTATGTATTTGTAAAAGCCCCTTTAAAACTACCTACTGTACATATTTTAAGAATTATATCGTTATTTTGTTTTGTTTTCAATAACGTATTTGTCAGTTCATATTATATCAAGCGTGAGAAAATAGAACTAGTTTTATTAATGGGTCCATTGATTTTAAGTGTAGAAACTTTCATCATGAGAAAAGAAGAGCCTATAATATTTGAGGAACATTTAAAAAAAAAAACGTCAAGACGAATGAGCAGACCGGGTTTGAATGCGAGTTTTACATTATAAATAATTTCCTCAAACTTTGAAGCGTAAAATGATCCGCTATATATGATAAAAGGTATATATTATTATTATTTTGATATACTTTACGCTTCTTCACCTCAAAATACGGAATTCCTTTATTAGAAAGAATTCGTTTGATTTAAAAAATAAACAAAATTTACATTTTACATTAAAAACACCTCCAAATACGACAAAGTTCACAAATGAGAGAAAAAAATTAACTTTATGCAACGAAATTAAAAACGTTCCATTTCTGTAAGCGGCAGAATGGAAGTGCGACATAAATTACACCTTCATTATACGTAAACAATTATAATGGTACGTTAATACTGTAATATACTTTACAATTCACAATGCTAAAGAAAGTTTTTACAAAAAATAGTTTGCCTGTCACTCGAGTATTGCACAATCTTTGAGAAGCCGCAAAAACTGGAATAGTTGACTAAATATTTAATAAACTTTACTTAGGAAAAGGTTTGACGACGACACCAGCTAACAAACGGTTCGCCAGGCCTTTAGATTAAAAAATAACGAACAAACGAGGAAATAAGATTTACCTTTGAAGAATGTGAATCATCATTGTTCGCGTCTGATAGAAGGGAAGAGAGATTGGTGGGAAATGCTGACGTAGAAACCTTATCATCAATTTCCGTCTCTCCTTTACGGATTCTTTTAGATATAAAATACGTTTTGTGCTCTGTAAAAGAGATGAGAAAGAATTCTTCATTATGAAAACGAGGACTCGTTCACTGTTCATAAATATCTACTACTTTAATATAGGGATGTACCGATTAATCAGTATCGGCATTTTGCCGATTAATCTCTATCAGTAAGCAAAATATTGGCCGATACCGATACTTTAACAGTTTTATTCTAACATTAAGTTCCTGCCTCGCATTAGCTTCATTTACTTTGTGGTGTTTATTTACATTAACAAAACTAGGATTTGGGTAAAGCAGTGTACAGCGTATATGGCTCGAATCTGCTCTCAAAATCCTGTTTTAATTCAGTCAAAATAGTATGTATTCCACTAACATTGTCAATAGCACAAGTCACATATTTCTCTATTGACGCAATGAATGGTATTATTTATGATACGGAAGCGGAAGCAGCAGCAGCAGCACTACTTCTCTTTTGTAGCCTTTTCAAAGTGTTGAAGAACTGTTACTAAAGACTTCAGCAAGATGCCATTGATTATCTGTTAGGCCTGTTATCTTTGTTGTTAACGCAGAATAGAATGATTTTCTTTCTTTTGCTCTATCATTCGTTCCAGCATGTTAAAAGTAGAGCTCCATCGTGTTAAGACATCTCGGATTAATGAGTGCTCTTTAAGATTGATTTGTTTTTGAATATTTCTGAATGCATTAAGGGATGATTCTGAATGATTGAGTGAGTAGAAATATTTATCGCCACTGTAAGCGTATCTAAAACTAGTTGTTGTTGTTTAAACAATTTATCTTGAATGCATAGTTACAATGAACTGCGCACCCTAGAGATAACTTCAAAATTGCACTCTCTCATGACTGATTTCACGTTTGCTGCATTATCAGTAATGACTAAATGAACCTTCTGCTTCGGAATTTGCCACTCCTCCGGTGCTTCGGTTAGAAAGTTTGCAGTTTTGGCACCAATATGGGGCCCTAGGAAATGTGTAACATTCAGAAGTGCCGCATTCATTTTGAAGTCATCTCCTATCCAATGAGCTGTTAAACTGCAGAAAGAATGCAAACTATTACTCGTGGTCCACCCATTAGATCTAAAACTTATATTGTTTTCATTACTAAAAATAACCGTTTTGAATTCAGCTTTTCATAAATATATGAAAGTACATTTTATGTGAAACGCTTTCCAGAAGAAATTTTTTATCTGTTTCACATGATTTAAGTCTTAAAACCTGTATTTTCCACTACAGAATAAGACATGATATTTAAGCATATCATTTCTCCTATTTCTTGAGTAACAGCTCTCGCTCTTGGATCTTCAATTTTCCATTCAATTTTTTTTTTTTCAAAGATTCGATGCAGTGATTGTTGTACGTGTTGTTTTTGCTGGCCTTTTTGCGTTGAAGGCTGTGAATCTTGGGATGTTTGTGAAGTAATATTTGAAGATCCAGCAAGACCAGCATCATTACCATCTGTTTTGTCACTTTTGCGTTTTTAGCTGTAGCAAAATTGATTATACTTGGAATTTTATGACTTATCCCCTTTACTCACATTTCCTAGTTTTTGAAATGAATCTTTATGTTTGGCTTTTAGGTGATTTCTTATAACTACATACAACTTTTCATGCGCTTCATGGCCACCTCTTGATGCTCGAAGTCCACAAATTTTACAAATAGCTTTACTTTTGTCAGTATCACATTTATTAGAAAAATCTCATATTAGGCTAGTTGGCGGAGCCACTTCTTGATCATTGGTATTAGAATTAGAATCATTGTAGATTGATTAGTATTTGAAACAAAAAATTTTCAACTTTGCAGTGCATTTAGCTACAGATACAATAAGGTTAAAAGATTATTATTATTATTATTTACCTGTACCGTTATCCGAAACTGAAAAGGTATATTTAGTGATGATTAACAAAAAACTATCAAAGCTAGTTAGGCTAGGTCTGTAGAACCCAGAGTCTAAGTGGTTTATCCTATGTAAAAATAGAAATGAATCTCAAAGACTTTTGCCTGAAAAGCTGTCATGCTTCCCAACGGCATATTCACATAAGAATACTGTAATTAAAGTACAAAAATTAAACGTTAATCCCAACAGTGTGTGAACCAGTATGGATGTAATGTATATCTCATGTAATGTGTTCTTTCTCAATAAAGATTATTATTATTTTTTTACAAAATTGAAAAAATATAAAGTCAAAAAATCTACAAGGCCCAGATATATATTATATATAGTGCTGCCTGCTATTTAGACTACTGTACTTAACTATAATCATAAAAATCACAAAGGTAATAGGCGCTAATAAGGCCTCTACAGTTTACACTATATATCAGGTCATCCCATGACTAATGTCGTTTTTTTTACAGTTATTTCCAAATGAAAATAAAACATCAAAATAAATTTTAAGCAAATATATATTTTCCTTCATTTTCTATGGCTCTCTGCCACCTCTCTACAAGCATTTCAATTCCATGTTGATAAAATTCCTTCGGTTCAGAAGCAAAAAACTCGGAGAGGGCAATGTTGATAGCCTCGAAACTTTCAACCATCAAGATAGTTTTGAAGACTTCTGAATAGGTAGGTGGTAATCTGATGGTGCAAGGTCTGGTGAATATGGAAGATGTGGAATCTTTTCCCAACCAAGCTGTTCAATTTTGGCAGTGATGATTGGACAGTACGAGGCAGTATGAGGACGCGAGTTGTCCTAATAATAATGACTGGGGTTGTTTAACCTCCTTTGCAACATCTAAGGTCATATGTCGGAGGGGACCTACAGCTTTACGTGGGATCCGAACCACGGGTCGCTACATAATCTGGACGCGGAGGACGGTCTTCCATCCAACTACTACTCAGACTCAATGTCGCTTAACTTCGCTGATCAACGGGAAGCGGTGTTACGACATTGGCTACGACGTAGCCTGCGCATTGTCCTGTTGAAACACAATACCCTCGCGACTGGCCAAAGGAGGACGTTTTGTTTGCAATGTAGCGCTCAATCTTTGAAGATGCCGACAGTAGACTTCCGCTGTAATGGTTTGATTGGTCTGCAACAGTTCAAAATAAACCACTCCTTGAATATCCCACCAAATGTACAGCAAAACTTTCCTGGGGTACGGATGTCCTCTTGGCTGTGGTGTAGCAGATTCCCCAGCACTAACCCACTGCCAATGACGTTTAACATTGTGATAAAGCACCCATTTTTCATCCCCAGTAATGAGTCGATTCAGAAACGGTGCTTGAAGTTGCCAAGAATACAATGAAAAGCAAATGTTCACACGACCTCTACAGTTGTCTGCTGACAACGTATGGGGAACCCACTTCCCAAGTGTCGACACTTTTCCCAGTCATTGCGGGTGGTGGTGAACTGTGGAACCGATCGAATTTAGTCGCTGGGGAAGTTCTTCAACAGTTACAGCAAGATTTTCTTCAAGTGTAGCTATCGGAAGGTCATCATTGAACTCAACAGGTCGGCCCGAGCGCGTTTCATCAGTTAAGCTATAGTCACCAGACCTAAACTTCCGGAACCATCGTTGACATTTCCTTACATTTAAAGCTTCCTCCCCATAAATATCTTCAATATTTTTTGCGGCTGCAGTCGCGTTATTTCCTTTTCTAAACTCATAAAGCCTTATATGCCTAATGTGTTCCTCTGACAACTCCATCTTATCCATAAGGGTGAAATAAACGAAGATTGTTAGCGCGATGAAACTTCACTTAGACTGAGAAGTAATATGTCTAAACACATACAAATTCGAGATTCCAACAAAATATACACAGAAACACGTGCAAACACGACGCGAGTTTAGCAATGCAAAAAAACGACATTACCCATGGGATGACCTGATATATATATATATTTTTTTTTAAAGTTTGGGAAGAACCGATTCGCCTCTATTTAAAAGGGCATATCTCGGCGAAAAAAAAAAAGAAAAAGTGAGAGGAAAGAGGAAAAAGAAAGGGTGGAGGGGACAGTCGAAGTGGAAAAAGACCAAGGATGACAAGGACTGCAGGGTTGAGCCCCATCATCCTTGGGTGCTAGGGTCGGGAGGGCGCACATGAAACCTCCAGGAACAAGCACCTACAAACAAGCACAAAGAGCACTCAAGAGCATGAGCTTAGAACCCCCTTGCGGGGATATATATATTTCACGAAAGTAACACGTGAAAAATATTTATCATGAATAAAACCACGAAGGAAAGGAAACAGAGAGGTGCTCAAGCGCTTTTGTCTAATGTCTCGGGCTAGCCTTAGAGTGGATCTTAGGGTCTTTGTTAGCCTTAGCTTCTGTAGATCCTCAGGAACACTGAAGTAAATAAAGAGTTCAAGACTATTATATAGGTTACAAAAAAAAAAATTATATATATATATATATATATATATATATATAATAATATAGAAATAAGAATTGTGGAGGAGCATACAAATTTGTAAGGAAAACTACCAATTTTAGCACTTTGCCCGAATTCAACACAAGATCAAACGGATTTACAACCATTTTTATAGATAATGCCTGAATGATATACAGGACAAAAAAAAAAAAAAAAGTAATTCATTTGATCTTGTGTTGAATTCGGGCAAAGTGCTAAAATTGGTAGTTTTCCTTACAAATTTGTATGCTCCTCCCACAATTTTTATTTATATATATTTTTTTTTTGTAACCTATATACAGTCTTGAACTCTTTATTTACTTCAGTGTTCCTGAGGATGTCATTAGACAAAAGCGCTTGAGCACCACTCTGTTTCCTTTCCTTCGTGGTTTTATATATACAGTATATATATATATATATACACACAGGGTGTCCGAGAATTATCTGTACAATTTTTGGCTGTTATTAAAAGTCAACCATGAAGTGTAGAAATTCCAGTGTTGTCCCATTTTACAGAGAATCTCATTAAGTTTTTTCTGATACCAAGTTTTGACAAGTTTTTTAGAAATTCCAGTGTGTCCGAAAATTATCTGTACAATTTCATCTTTTAATAAAATTCTTGATAACACACGTAAAATTCTTAAACAAGATTATTTAGAATCTGTATTTTCAAAAGTTTCTTTTATTAAAGTAACGTTGTTACAAACATTCGATATGTGCACCATCAGTGATTCGCAAAACATCCAATCGATAATCCAAATGTTGCCATGTACGCTGCAGCATATCCACATCAATTCGCTCAATAGCAGCTGTGATTCTTGCTTTTAAATCATCAATGTCTGTCACCCGCGTATTGTACACAAGACTTTGACGAATCCCCAAAGAAAGAAATCACAGGGTGTGATGTCGGGAGATCTAGCCGCCAATGAATTGCACCTCCACGGCCAATCCACCTGTTTGGGAATGTCTCATTCAGGGACTTACGGACGATCAAGGCCCAATGTGGCGGTGCGCCATCTTGCTGATAAATGATGCGTGGATGCAGTGCTTCCAATTGCGGATAGACAAAGTGTTGCAACATGTCCAGGTAGGTATTGGAGGTCACTGTTGATTCACCGAAGAAAATGGTCCAATCACGCGATCACGTAACAGGCCACACCACACATTAACTTTAGGACTGTCTCTGATGTGCTCTTCTATGCAATGTGGATTTTGTGACCCCATATGCGCACATTTTGTTTGTTTACCTTGCCTGAAACATGAAAAGTTGCCTCGTCCGAAAACATGATCTTGCCAAGAACGCATTGTCCTGGTCGACTCTGTCAAGCAGAGTCATTGCAAATTCCTTACGGGAGACCTTATCTTCTTGCGTAATCTGTTGCAAGATTTGCAACTTGTAAGGATGCAACTTCAAACGTTTACGCAAGACATCATGCACTGTCGAACGAGGTATCTGTAACTCTCGTGATGCAATACTTGTCGACTTGCGTGGACTGCGAACAAAAGCCTCTCGAATGCGCTCGACATTTTCAAAAGACGTTCGAGGCCGCCCTGCTCCTTTCTTATGCTCTACACTTCGTTTCCTTAAACCTTTTATACCAAGCTCCACCCTTTCTTTTTCCTCTGTCTTTCCTCTCACTTTTTCTTTGTTTTTCCGCCGAGATATGCCCTTTTAAATAGAGGCGAATCGGTTCTTCCCGAACTTAAAAAAAAAAAAAAAAATATATATATATATATATATATATCCCCGCAAGGGGGTTCTAAGCTCGTGCTCTTGAGTGCTCTTTGTGCTCGTTTGTACGTGCTTGTTCCTGGAGGTTTCACGTGCGCCCTCCCGGCCCTAGCACCCAAGGATGATGGGGCTCGACCCTGCAGTCCTTGTCATCCTTGGTCTTTTTCCACTTCGACTGTCCCCTCTACCCTTTCTTTTTCCTCTGTCTTTCCTCTCACTTTTTCTTTGTTTTTCCGCTGAGATAGCCCTTTAAATAGAGGCGAATCGGTTCTTCCTGAACTAAAAAAAAAAAAAAAAAAAAAAAAAAAAAAAAAAAAAAAATATATATATATGATGAATTTCACAATAAAACACGTGAAATGATGAATGCTGCAAACCACAAGGAAAAAGAAAAACGATTCCAAGGCCTTTCGTGTATTCAAAGCTACACCTCGTCAGGTAGCTTTGAATACACGAAAGGCCTTGGAATCGTTTCTTTTTCCTTGTGGGTTTGCAGCATATATATATATATATATATATATATATATATATATATATAGTAGTCTATGAAGCTCGTAGAGAGAAACGTTGGACTTAATTCATTGGAGTGGTTGATGATGTAAGTTCTAAACTTCAAATTACCGAGTGTATCAAATAATCTTATTTAATTCCCTTTATGCATACATGCAATTTTATAAGTATCGATATCGGCAGGGCAGATTAGTCTGTATCGGTACATTTCTATTTTAATATATTAATTACAATAATAATAATAATAATAATAATAATAATTAAATACTTCATAAGGTTATTTATACTGAACAAAAACATCACTTCTTAATAATAATAATAATGATGATGATGATGATGATGTTTGGGAGCTGTTTAACCACTTTCGTGACAGCAAAGGTAACGTGACGTAGGGGACCTACAGCTTTACTTGGGGAGTCGAACCATTTATAGGTGGTTACGCATCTGAACACGGAGAACAGTGACCCATCCAACTTGTGAACAATCCGAACGTCGCTTAACCTCGCTGATGTAACGGAAAACGGCGTCGCGACGTGGCCACGAAGTAGCTTTCATTTCTTAATGAAGTTTCTCGGTATCGGAAGAAGAACCACCGCGAGCACCCAATTTTTTGTGGGGAATTAAGATACGGTTAACTGAACCTAATGCGATCAACTTAACCCTGGAAACCCGGGGCTTTAATAACGGGGCCCTCTTCGATTAAATAAGCATCCGGAGGTATAAACTGGAAAGTGACGTCAGTAATGTGCACTTGGCCCGGTTTCCCCGTCGACTCCATTTGGTTGGCGAAGGTCACGTCTTGGGACCAAACATCGAACTTGAATCTCATCGTCCCGACGATTCCACACAAAACCTGCGAATTGTTTCGAGACTAAATCAAGGTAAACGCACTTCAACATTCACTCCAACTTAATTTTAAGGCAATGAAAACTAGAAGTCAGTCAACAACAAGGTTTCACCGACTCAACACAGACGTTACAACTGTTGAATCGTAATGAAGCTTTTCAGAATACATAGTAGACAACTTTAATCTCAAACATACACTTCAGAATCATAAATATTAAGTGGCAACAAATTTGCTTAAATTATGGAAAAGCTTATCTTCATTTTTTTTATTTGCAATCTGACTACAAATTACAAAAGCTTTACAAATATGAAAAAAATCAGAATGGTAATTTTTCAATTAATAATTTTTTTTCCCTTAAAGTTTACCAAGACGACAATTAAACTGTTACGAGACAGTTTACTTCGACCTTAGTCGGTGAACAAATATTCACAGCATTTTAAAGGCAATTTCAGGTGGCTGTAAAGGTAATTCATAAAATTTAACAATGAAAGTAGTTTTGATAACTTGGCCAGTTTTAGATAAATTTCTTGGTTCAAGGTGACTAGCGAATATTATCACCTAAGTGTAAGAATCTGCGCGTTACTTTATTGTCTAAAGTAGTGGTTCCCAACCTTTTCTGGTTCAGGGCACACCCCGCGAAGACTTTCGTCTGCCACTGTTCATTATTCAACTCGCCCCACCCCATCAAAAACTACTAACTTCAAACTGATCCCAAACACTTTCCGTGATAAATCGCAAATATTTGGCTTAATTTTTAACCTTCACTTTTTTCACAAACTTTTCAATTATGTATTTTGGCAATTTTCATGAAATTTCGTGGCACTCCGGTTAGAAACAATGCTCAAGAATCTAGAATAACGGTAGTTCCCATAGTTGTAAGGAACTATCAGCATAGTTAACTAGGATCTGTGGCCTCATTTGACTCTTAAACCTTTAAATACCAGTTATGATGATTAGTCTAGAGAAAGTTTCAAAACATTACCTTTCCTGTGTGGACGCCCACCCTCATGTTAACGTCTTCGTTCGTATCTGCGTCAAATTCCTTAATGGCTTTGATCATGGCAAGGCCCAAGTTGACGCAACACTCAGCGTGGTCGGGACGAGGCTCCGGACATCCGCTGACGGCGTAGTAACAATCGCCCAACGTATTTATTTTCTCACAGCCATTTTGGGTGCACAATACATCGAATCTTCCAAACAGGTCGTTTAACAGACCAACCAAATGTTCGGCAGTCTAATCCAAATCGGATTTAAAAATAGCTAAAGTTAGCCATGGAAACAAAAGTAGTTTTGATGCTATTCATGATGAACACGATACAATGTGATGTACAGTTGCCTAAAACACGGTTTCAAACAAACGGTAAATTTTCTTTTTCTTTTTAATTTTACAGTTTCTCGGCGAACTTTTTTCCACAAGGCCACGATTACTTTCGATTTGGTTTCGCATCTCTTCCCAATTAACAGCGAATGCAGGCTGCTTATCCTCAAGCACCTTAATCGAAGAGAGTAAAAAAAAGGTGATATATGGAACCCTTATTTGCCCCCGATAGAAGGAATTGGGCGTGAACTCCCGAAAGTCACCCGAACCCCAGCAAACACAGGGTAGGCAGCGCGAGTCGAGCCCAGGCCTTCGCAACCAGAGCCGAATTTTCAGCCAAGCGAGCTACGGGAACTTTTAAGTAGGTGATGAATATTTTTTTTTAATTTTAATAACGAAAGACTGAAGTAGAGTACCACAAAGACATTTGAGATGACCCGCTTCGAACATTCACTTCTAGAATATGACTACTTTCATCATGAAATGTAAAAATTGGAAGTGTACTTTAATTTTTATCATTTATTTCACTCTTTACCAGCTAAACACCAAAATATTCTCCGTTAAGAAAGACATTTTACGCAAAAATTAAAATAAGAACATTTTAGTTAAATTCGAAAAAATTCAGAAATCTACTCGCAGAAACCGAGTCCACAAATACAATTTTAAAAATATAACTTGAAATACCACAACTAGAAAGGTACGGTTTCGGAAAAAAGTTCGCCTAGAAACAATATTTAAAAAACAACAACGAAAAGTTCCTAATCAATAATGATTAAGTTTTGTTTTTAAAATTTCATTATCATCACCAAAAAGAATAAAATATTCAAAGGAAGACCAATTGGTAATTTTTTAACCTTTACAACTAGCTATAATATTTAGTATCTTGCCTCGTCATATATTTTACTCATACCTGATTGACAAGCAGCGTAGTTCAAAAAGATTTATGCGTGATGTTATTTCTGGAAACACCTTTTTTGGTTCGCACTGTATTTACGACGAAAGATTTAACCCTTTCAGGACGACCGGTACAAATTGGTAGTTTCACATACGCACATTCACAATTTAACAATACGAAAAATTCCGGCCTTACAGGGTGAAGGGTAACTGATGAAACGGAGAACGCACCTTGTTTGAACTCATTCGAGTGAAACCAACGATGTCGGCGAAGAGAATGCTCACATTATCCATCACATTCATGTTGAAAGGGCGAAAGTTCTCCCCGTGAAGGTTTGGGTCACCGGCATTTGAAGGTCCTGGTGATGACACCTTACAAATTGGAAATAAGCAGCTTCAAATAATGGACATCGATATAACTGATGAACAAATCCTCCACGAGTGGAAGAAACACTCCACTTTATAATGCATTTTTTTTTTAATTATTCAACGTATGGCCCGAGAGATGATAATAATGATAATAATGATAATAATGATAATAATAATAATAATAATAATAATATAATAATAATAATAATAATCTAAAAATTACTTCGTTATTTTGAACGAATGTTCATCGAACAGATGTTAAACAGAATGAAAATTCATATTGATATATTCCACACTTCATCAAAACACTAAGAATTCGTGTTCTCTACATCTGCAGTTCGCCTCCCGTAAGCCCATCACAACACGCCTGCCTCAGTCAGGGTTACAATCTTCGGGAGCGATGAGCTTCACGTCTCGGTGGCGAGCACAAATTACTTAATTGTATATACTATTATAGAATAATAGCGTGTGTGGTGATGGACGAGGTGGGAGCCCAGTCAGTGGTGACGAGCAGTAGCAGTAGCAGTAGCAGCAGCAGCAGAGCAGCGAGCGCTGCTGCACCACCCACCTACCAGTGGGGTATACTGAATTAACCGTGAAATCGAGCTATCCGTGATCATGCACGACCCCTCAATCACGGATAACCGAGTGTACATGGGTTAGTGAGAAGTTTATACTGCACTTTCTTAGTCTCATGCAGTGATGTTTAGTATGAGTATTTGACAACCAAATAGCAATTTTTTTTTAAAAACATTATTTCTCTGCGAATATACTTACAACTGTGCTTTTTCAGATTACAACATACCCAAACTTTCAGAATTCTATTGTAAGTTAAAATAAAGGTTCAAAGTACGAATAATCTAATAACAAGAAATTTGTCAGAACGAAATAAGCTCCATTTGACCTTTGATGCAGGGACCCGACTCTTGCTTATGACACACCATTGTTATTTTATGTAGGAAGAAGTGGGCAAGGGCGAGTGTCCGCAAAAACGCTCCCCCTCCACTATATAAGGAAAGAGCCAAAATCAAGGCCTCTGAGGCCCATTTTATTTATTAATTTTTTATAAATTTTGAAAAGATTGTGTAGTGTGTAATGCATGTTTGTGTAGTGAAAAATGGAGGGAGAAGTAAGTGTGTGTGTGTGTGTGTGTGTGTGTGTGTGTGTGTGTGTGTGTGTGTGTGTGTGCTGGATTGCTTACAGGGTAAATGATACATGGAAAAAGATCAGCTGAAGAGGACAGTAACAAAAGAAACGGGAGTTCCAGCATTTCCTGTCTTCTGACTAACGTCTCCCCTGGTCGATTGGTATCTACAATCTCCTCCTATAACGATCCATATGCGTGTGAAATTTCATAAATTTTTGTTGAGCAGCTCAAAAGTCGTGGCATGGACCCTCCAAATTTACTTGGTCAGGGCCATAATAATGAATTTTTTCTTTAGCTCTTCTTTAAACCCATTTTTGCGCAGTTTTCATACCAATTTTACTAGTAATACTGGCATTAAAATATCCTAACTCAGAAACTGGGTTACAAAACTTGGGTTTCACTTAGTAATACAAAAAGCTACGAAAGAGTAAATTAAGTATGAGAAGGTTGTAATTGGGTTGCGCGCTTCTGGTCTTTATTTCTACTGTATGGAAACTAGAGAAAAGACTTTTGATAATGGACATATCTCCGAATAACACCAATAAAATATCATTACTGAATTAGCTTTACTTACCCTCCTGAGAATGGGACCTTCCTCCGAGAAAGTTGCGTAGTCATCTACATCTTCCGCATGAGCCGTTTCCATCAGCCAATTAGCCACCTACAAAGTCCATCATTACGATCATCATCATAGTTCTTAAAAGGTCTCGGGTATAAAATATCAAACCAAATGGAGTTGGTAGTTTCCTTCATTTTAAATCCTCATAAAAAAGGTGAATACTTTCCCCATTTCAATATCTATAAATTACTCGTTTTTTTTTCAACTTTTAAAACTCTACACCTTTCCCTAACTCCACCCTGAAAATCTTATGCTATTTTTTCTGTTCCCATTCAAGGTCCTATAACGACCTCTAGTTTAAATCTGAAAGCTTTTCAATGCAGGGATACAATTCAAAAATACTGGTAAGAAATATAAAATAACAGAATGGGAAATAAGAAAAAAAATAATGGGAAATTTATGGGAAATTTCATAATCAAAGTGAAGAATAACAGAGTACAAATTATGCAACTTCTGAGTGCAATAATTTCTCGAGGAAGTCAGTGTGAGGAAAAGGTTTTTTCATAACGAGCATTTTAATCCTATAACTATCATAATCTTTGCTTTTCAATTACTAGCCATAAAACTTAATAATGGTTACGCAGCTTAACTGTCTAGGAAAGGAGTTTTTGGTACTGTTAGAGAGTAAATTTATTACAGTACCACTAATGTTCCAAACATAGCTACAGTGAACTATTTTTTAAATTTCTTATACAGGATATTTTCAAAGGTCAATCGGCTGTGTTACGTAAAACACTTTTTTAATAACTTAATATATTTAATCAAAACTGAACAAAACAAATTTTTATTCAGGAAAAGAATACGGATGACAGTTTTTAAATACTTATTTTTCTTCAATTTGGATAGTTGATATGGCAATAATATATTTATAGTATTCTAATCTGAATATGCCATTTGGAAGCATGGAATCTTTTTAGGTAAAAACAGTATAATGCCAAAGAAACACGCATCACCTATGGACAAAAATGTTGTAGGAAGTGTTGGAAGTGGCCACCACATTTCTGTAAACAGATCACGACACACTCAAGCATGTTCACAGAAACATGATGTAAGATTGCGGGAGTAATGTTAGCAATGGCCCCTGCAATGCTTTGTTTTAATGTTTCCAGGTTGTGAAATTATTGACAACATAATTTTTCTTTAAGTTATCCCAACAAAAATAGTCGAGTGAAACCAAGCTGGTTTCGAGTAATAATCCCTGCAACTCAAACATTAAAGCAAAACACTGCAGGGGCCATTGCTGACATTACTTCCACAACCCTACATCATTTTCCCATGAACATGCGCAAATGTGTCACAAACTGCAGAATGTGATGGTCACTATCGAAACTCACTTTGACACTTTTATCCATAGATGATGAGTTTTTCAGTGTTTAAGAGTTTTTATTAAACTCTCAAATTAAGTTACTTATGAAGTATTTTATATAACAGAGTTGCATGACTTTTGAAAGACTTTCATAATGGATAGGTATATAATTCTTTATTCTGTCATTAATTTTTAATTAATGATGAGGAAGGATTTCATAAATATCTACTAGTGGTGGACCGGATGCCAGTTTATCAACATCTGCGGATGCGGATATTTAGTTAATCTATCAATATAATATAGAATTATGAATAGATGACAATTTTTCAAATTTTGTGATATTACTATTATGGCAGGCAATGCATAAGAATTAAAATTAATATTAATGTTTTCATTATGATAAAAATAATAACTTTCTCAAGAGTTTCAGCCACAGAAAATTCAACGAAACAAGTTTCATTCAATTTTCTGTGTTACAAGGTATTTATATTTTGAGGTTTATATATTTGTTTGTTCATTAATAATTAATACTTTACATGAAATGTGCATGACTGGGCCTTATAAGCTACTTTATAAGCTAATTTAATTGTAAATTGCATAATTTATTAGAGGTAATATCTGCATAACATTCGCAGTCAGAAGTGTGGATGCAGATATCTGGTCCACCACTAATATCTACCAAGGTATCAGACAACTTGCTCTTCTCCTAATTTATCTTGATTTTTTTTAAAGTAGATTTTTTTGGTAAAATATGAAATTTCAACACTAGTTTCCTATTGTGATGAATAGTTCAATACTTTTTATCAATCTCTAATATCACTAACCCATTAAGTCTAAAAGTCCATAGCAATTCTTTTATACAAGTACAAATATACAAACTGGAAAAATTATAAATTTTGTGTATTGTGAATAATATAAATACAAATTCCCCAGATTTCTCCAAATTTTACAAAATACCAACATTCTGTTAACATTTAAAAATTAAGTCAGAAAACTGTTATAAGTAACTTTTTATTCTTTAAAAGTTCTATACAGTTTTAATAGTTTAAAAGTGCCATAAAGGGACTGTTACAGCTTTAAGATTAATTTTTAAAAAAATCTTTAACGTATCGCTTAGTAAATTTTAGTATTACAGTAAAGTTTTTGAGAAATCGTATCCTCTTCAATACTATTTTCTACTTTTAAACTTCCAAAGAAGGAAACTTTTTTCCACTTAAACATTAATAATAATAATGAAAGGGAAAAATGAAAAATTTTACCTGCTGAATTACAAAAAGAATAATTTTGTAGTGATTTTATGAGTCATTTTAAACCTCAAACAAAGGTGGGAAAGGTAAAGCGTCCATAGATGTTGACTGTTGTTTGTGGAAAAACCTAAAACATCAATTGATGTTGACTGGCATTCTCTAATGAGAACATCAATAGATGTCAACCAGTGTTTAAGAGTTAAATAAATAAACAAATACAAATGCTATACAGAAATCCCAAGCGTTAACAACCTTCACATTAGCGGAAACTTCACTTGGATGGACTAAATCGCTGTCTGGTTGTTAACATTCAGTTTAACGTAATACAGGTTGTTAAAGTGAAGATTTTGCTAAAAAAGTCTGTTAGCATCACCGAACTTCACTGGTGAGTACATAAAAATAAATATTTACATGTGCATGTGTTCATAAGTAGGTAAGTCTATGTATGCATTTTCACGTTGTGTGTTGAATGTGGAGATTCGAGGGGTATACATAGATACATGTGTAACTGTACTGAAGTATTTTGGTTACAGAAAACCCCACTTTAATGTCCCATAGTCCGGTAAAGTGGGGGTCATCCGTACTTCACTTTAACGTTCCCTGGTATGTTAAAGTGGGGGTCATCCGTACTTCACTTTAACATTCCCTGGTACGTTAAAGTAGGGGTTTTCCATACTTCACTTTAGCAACCCCCCCCCCCCCCCCCCCAAAGTGTATGTTAATGTGAGGGTCTACTGTATACCTAAAATACATATTATTTAGTTTAAAATAATTTAAATAAATAAAGCCAATCAAAATTTTGAGAGAGAGAAATTTCATTCACTTTTTTCTTATTTTTAATTCATAAATATGTTTAAAACTTCAACCATGAAGTTGGCAGGTAAACAAGTCTAATAATTTCATATACATCTCCTGCAAAGGAAATAAGTAAACTTTAATCTAGCTTCCGATCTACAAAGAAAAACAAAAAAAATTCTAAATCAACTTTAGACCCATTAAAATGGTAACTACTAACTTACTACTAGACAGTATTTGGCAATCAGACATATTCTGCTACACTTTTATGAACAGAAATTTAAAAATTATTGAATTGGACAAGTATGAAACTGCAAAATAAAAAATGTAGAGTATAGAAAAAAAGTTTGCCAAGAAAAAGATTCTAAAAATCATAAAAATTTACTAATCAATAATGATTTTTATTAGTCACCAAAATTATCAAAATATCCAAAGAAATTTTTTTACCAATTAGTAATTTGTTATGATTTTTAATAATTTTATGTCTCTAAGTGAAATTTTTTCCAAAACTGTACATTTACATTTCATGATGCCTAAATTTCATGAGAGAGTCATTGCTGCAATACTGGTTACCAATCAATGTAGTTAAAGCAAATATTAATAATACTATTAACTAGGAACAGACCTTTCTTCGCATATCTACAAACACAGAAACTACTTTTTACTCCCGTTTGAAGAGCTTTCATCTCGCATTTGGCAGAAAGAATTTCATAGTAACTATCTCCTACATAAGTGTCAATAAGAAGTGACAGAAATCTAACAGAGTACTAGAGACTGCTAGCGCTAACCTTGGGAGGCATGACAGAGAGGATCATCTTTTCCTTGAGAGCCTTCTCTATCTCAAACTGTCTCCTCACCAACAGAGACTGTCCCACACTCATAAAAGTGCCTCTCATGCGCACCTGAAAACAAAGGCTGCAATCAACTAATTCTTCTCTACAGAGAGTGCAAAATGAAGAATGTGAAGAGACACACTAATTACCAATGGCCTAAATAAGAGTGAAAGGGGAGGAAAAGGTTAGCGAGAAAACACGCAAAAAGAAAAATTAGAAAAGCTTCCAAGATGGTTAGTCATTTCTAATAACTGAAGATGATAAGCCTTCACAAACAATTAACTGTTAGTCATTCTATGAATTACCATGATACTAAATTAATACACACAGAGAGGTTAAACGCGAGTACAAATATATTTTTGCTTGTGACATACCTCTCTTCTTAAAACTTAAAAACATCAGCAAAAGAGCTTTCTGAAGTTTTAGTTAGGAGAGTTTGCGAAATCAATCTTTGGCCAAAACTGGTTTTCAAGACAGATTATCATCATTATTATTATTATTAATAATATATAAGTAAATAAATAAATAAATAAATTAAAAGCATATTAAAAATAAAAAGAAAATTTAATATGAAACAATTAAAACATTTTCCCACCAATCCACTTTCCCTTTCTCGAATCTTGGAAGATGCTAAATTAAAATCTATTTTAAATATGCAATTTCTGTATTATCTGTAGTCAATTACTGAATGAAACAAATCCCAAGCAACCCTCTTATAATGACCTATATCTCATCTGGAGTGCCACACTGGTCAATTGTAATCAAATTATTGACCACCAACCATGTTTTAGTCAATTGCGAGGAGGCAGAAATGGGCATTTAACTCGCGTACATAATTCAAGAACATTTTTAAAATCACTGTGCTTAGAATATGTGCCCCATTTGAAAAGGTTGCAAGTTTGTCCTTTCTTTTATGATTTAGAATAGTAAAAATAATGTGGTGGGACATGATTATGACTAAGGTATGGATGTAGGAAGAGGTGGGAATGGAAGGGATGGAAGGCAGTTGAATATGGGGAGGACTAGGTAGATCACTCTTCTTGGCCAAAGTTTAAGAGGAGCTCCATGAGCCAAAAAAAAGGTTGGACACCCATGATCTACATAATTTTTAATCTCAATTATTTTAAAAACAATAATAACAGTAATAATAAAAGCTTTAAATACTGTTTACTGGGGGTTGGATACTTTGCGATTGTTTTTATAATTTAAAATCACCCATCTCTAATGACCAACACTACTTGCCAACTTTAAGTTTTGAAGATGACATATATAGCAAAGTAGATTTTGTCCTACTCAGCCATTTCACACTTAAAGCTACATCTTCTATTTAAGAGAAACCTCTGACAACTAGTTATGCTGTATTTGTTTTAAGCAATTTGCTTTCATAGACGCAATAGTACACCAACAATTAAGTAATATATACATTCACTTCATTCATTCAGTGTTCAAAGTAAATAAAGAAGGAATCAGCATTTAAATGAAGATTTACATACAGTTCTTAATATTATGCTGACCATCGTGTATAATGAGGCTTGTGTCTAATCTCCAATCACCCCAAATTAAGTTATAATATCCACGATTCTTTTATTTTTTATACTCTCCATAATCCTATATAAATAACTTCATAAAGAATACTACTGTAGTTAGACCTACGAGAGATTCTTCATCCAACAATTCAGTCAGTAACAAAGTATATTTTGGAAAGGAAAAAGCAAAGTGGAAATATAGGGCCTTGAACCCATGTCACGCTGCTTCACAATCACTGTTCTTACTGATCACACCCTCCAGAACTCCAGAAAAAGGTTCTCAAGTGAGGCCAATATTTATTTAGTTTCATCACATTCCATTTTGGGGATTCTGAATAGTGTGATTGGTAGCAGCACTGACTGTGAAATCTCCCAATAGCTCCTTGTTTCCCCATTTGAATGAATTTTTCCTTTCCAACTTATTGAAGTGTAGTTATTGCGCTTAAAAACATCCAGTGTCTTATCTTACCTACGCGTGACCAAATGAAAGAAAAAAAGTCTTACTTCATTCATGATCATAATGTGAGAGCCGATCAAGTGGATGCTTGTGTGAAGTAGAACCCTGACAATAATCAGCAGAGGTTCTGAGTTATTCAGAAGCACTATGTTAAGCGTTTCGAAGATGATGGAATAAAGAGTGCATAAGGTGATAGCTAAATACAAGGGAAGAGGAATTATCGTGTACACCAATAACAACACCTGAAATAAAAGGAGTCACCAATATGTCATCAGCAATTTTGAAATGAGAGAGAAATCATTTCTTAAAAATAAAACAACATATGACACAAACTACTAATAATAATTTCACTGAAGATACACTAAACTGCTTTTCATTTTCAACTTATTTGAGACATGGTCCTACACATCCCACGTTTATACTTCACAAATAAATGTATAGGGCCTATGGCTATTATGAAATTAAAAGTAGAGTAACACAAAATCAAGGTTGATAGAAAGAGAATAACATTTCAGTAAGTGAAAATACTAATGATAGATAGAATTTAAAAAGAAGATTTAAGTGAGACCTAACAGAAGCTAACAAACACAAAATTCCAATGTAAGAAAGTTAAATTAATTATCAAACTACTAATAAAGACAGTTTTTTTTTAAACCCAAAAGCATGAGAACTATATAAAAATTTTATAACTGAATTGGCCTATATTTTGACTTATCTAACAATACAGTGTATAGAAAATTTTTTATGAACTGTATTTATGTGGAAATTAGTTATAATCTCTATATCAGCTGAAAGGGCAAAATTAAAATTTTTATATAACAATTTTCATATGGAAACTGAGGATTACAAAAAGGTTAATAAATAAATAATGCAATGCTTTTACCTCAATACAGAATGTGAAAATAGTAGGGGCAGAAAGATCATCAAATAGAGTTGTGTTTGGAACAATGCTGCGGTAAGATTTAGATACATAAATCCCAAAAGGTAGGAGAGAGGTCACCATAAGAATGAGAGAAGCCACGCAGGAAAGCAGGAACTGGTGTTTCTGAAGTGAAAAAAAGCATTTATTAACTAAAAAATACCTTTTATAGCTCTCTAAATAAAAATCAACTTTATATCATTATGCGAAAAAGATTATTAGTTAGCCATTACCATAAAGTGAAGTTATAAGACCCGCAATTTTCCCTTTTAAAAATCTAACGAGAGAATGCTAATCACGCGTACAAGTTACTAGAGCTTTAAAATGTGTCATTGACCTTATCTGGCCTACGCAAGAATTCCAGACCTGGAGTATCTGAGGAAGTTTAAGTTTGAACCTTCACTGACAAGGTGATATTTTAAAGAAGCCATGGAAAAAAGGTAGACAGGGGTCCCCAACCTTTCATTTTGTTCATAAGATGGCTTTAAATAGTTAAGTAAAGAACTTCCTTATACAGTAGACTGACGATAATTCACAATTTTATAATTAGATTTTTCTAATTTGTGATGACCTAATTAAGTCCCTTTTTTTGATGTGTGCCATAATTTCATAATTCGCGCTCAAGTTCAGATCTATAATTCCACATCTGGACAAGAGATGTCAAAGGATCACATCAAAGAGCTCATCATCACCATGAATGAGCGTCTTACTGCTGAGGAAGTGCTTCAGATGGCAGAAAATTCAAAGAGGCGAGAGGAGGAAGAAGAAACAGGTAAAGCCAAGGATAAACAGGCAATGAGGCAGAAGAGTAACTGGTCTATAGGAGACCTGCGGAATGCGGATGTTCATGTTCTACATGAATGAAGCAAAGAAACTCACCATAGAGAAGGATCCTGACATGGAGAGGGCATTGGGAGTGATTGAGAGCATCACAACCATTTTTCAAGGCTGTGGTGTACATATTTCTAGATATTAAAGTGTATTTTGATTATTTTTGGGTGTATTCTTTGGCCTCTGGAACCAAACTAATTTTTCCCATTTAAATATATTAAACTATAATTCGTGATTTGATAATTCACAACTTCTATCAATCAGTCCCTAACTCGCGAATTATCGCGAGTCTACTGTACATTTAAAAAAGTTAAATACTCGCTTTAAAACTTATTTTACTAGGCACATGGGCAGAAAGTGTCAGTGATCCCAACTGAAACCAAAATCTACCTAATAACTAGTCTGTCAACACTCACAATTTTCAATTATAACTTTTTATACACCTGAGTGAGTTAAACATTCAATAACCTATTTACAGAAAATGGAAAAATTTAGAAAAAATGGAAAATGATGAATTTTAATGTTCAACTTAAAGAAGTATGTTATATATGTGTGTGTGTGTGTGTGTGTATACAGCAATCCCTCAATATGTATGAAGGATGCATGTATGAGAAATTCATACGGTACATATTGAATACTATAATACACGATGTCAATGGGGATACGTATGAGTAAGGTACAATTTCATGAAATTATTGTAGAAAGTACAAATTAAAATTGTTACATAATAATACCTACATAAACCTGTAACAAATAGAATAAAATGTAGAGTGCTTATTTAAAAGGTAAAGAACCAGGAGAAGTTGAAATAAGACTGGAGGACAGTGGCCATGATACAGACATTATTTTCAATAATCAAGAGGAAGATGAAGATCCCAAAAGTGATGACACTATTGTTCTTTAGGTTAATATACTATGTATGTACAATGTATATACATAGACATACTGTACAGTACGGTATGTACTTTAGTATGAGACTGTGCAGCCTTAAACTTCATATAGGTTGGGGATGATTTTAGTATGTTTAGGAGTGTACGCATTGCATTTTTGACAATTTTTTTTAATTTTCTTAATTTTCTTAGAGAATAAAATTTTTTTTTTCATACATTAACAAATTCATACATATTAGGGGATTGCTGTGTGTGTGTGTGTGTGTGCGTGTGTGTGTGTGTGTGTGTGTGTACAGGGCGAGTCAAAAGTCTAGAAACATAGGAACTATGCTTTTCAATGCAAATATATATGTATATTTGCATTGAAAAGCATAGTTCCTACATTTCCAGATTTTTTACTCACCCTGTATATATATACCCTAGGCTAACTTAATCAATTATTATAACCACACCTAAATTAGAAGTTTCAGGAAATAGGCTAAGTCTTATGATGTCTGGTACTGCATCCATTTTTAATTTTAAATGTTTATTTGAAAAATGAAGGCTACATCACTGATAACTTTTGTGAAACTGATCAATTGAGTTTTATAAAAAATCTGTCATTCCACATTTAATTAATCAAAAATAGCAGGTTTTTTTTTTACATAGAAAGTAATGAAATTTAATGTTGTCCTCATGGTTGAGACTGAATAGAATTACATCCATAATAAGCGCATTATCTAACCATTCCTGGTCTCAAACTTAGGTTTAATTTTAGTTTTGGCACCTTTAATTGTTGAAAATTTATTTGAAATATAGTACTGTACTGCATTTCTGTTCTATGCTAGTATTTTGTAGCATCATCTGACTGAAAAAATATCATCAGTTTCAAAAATTTGTACGAGTACCAGTTATCAGTTAAATAGTCTTCATTTTTCAATTAAACAGTATTGCAATCTATTACTTTTAAAATTAAAAATGGATGCAGTACCTGACATAAGGCTAAGCCTATTTCCTGAAACATTTAAGTACAGTAATAATTGACTAAGTTAGCCTAGGATTACACTGTA
The DNA here is from genome assembly GCA_023014485.1 of Bathynomus jamesi. NCBI lineage: Eukaryota > Metazoa > Arthropoda > Malacostraca > Isopoda > Cirolanidae > Bathynomus > Bathynomus jamesi. The sequence goes on from JAJOZX010000387.1 coordinate 1,147,778, forward strand.
TATATATATATATATAAAACATACTGAATATTTGAATGGGTCATTAAAATTCATTATTCTCCATTTTCTGTAAATAGCTTCTCAGCTGTTTAACTCGTTTAGATATATAAAATATTTGAATGGCTTTACCAGACTAGGTATAGGTAGGTTTTGCCGAAGCCTTCCATAAGAACTCAAGTAGGCAATAAATATGCAAATACAAAAGACAGATTATTTTCATTAAGTTAAATGTGGCATTTAACTTTACAGTTAAAATCTGCTGAAACACCAGTATCCCTCTCTAATCTTATTTTACTTTTCTTCCACTATGTTTATTGGGTCATTCCAAAGTAACAGACATAACATCCTGGAGGAAGTTTTGGTCACATTTCTTTGTATATCTCTGTTAATTATGTCACAGTGATGTTTTCTTTACTTTGTGTAATAAATGGATCATAAAGGAAGATGGCAATACATATTTGGAAAAAAAACCTTGGATTCCTATTTTTATAATGAGAGTGGAAAGTGGTCATAATGGACATAACTGTGATGCATCCTGGGACTTCACTCATACAGTACTTACATTTGGTCAAAAGTCTGTGAATTTAAGTTTACTATGAAAAGGTAGACCTGTGTGTTTTAATTTTTTAGTCATTTTCATATATTAGGGAACTTTTTCAAATAGTGCAGCCAGTAGCAATAGCAATTTTCAATTTAGCATGACTTGGAAATAGAAAATGGGACCCACCAACACAGCTGTGCATGGGTGAGATGCGCCATATGATCAATTTCACCAGAGGGCACCTCATGGTAGCATTGTTTTGTACATATTTTGGTGTTATTTGCATTAATTGTGTTTATTTCAAAGTAAACTGTATTATATTATACCAGTACCATGTATTTACAATATAGCCTAGGTTAGTGCTTCTCAACCTTTGAGGATGCCATGTACCCCCATAGCCAATAGGGTGCATCAAACGCCCTTAGGTTCTTGGATTTTAATGTCTATTCTCTCAAATGTTACACTTGTTGCTAGAAGTGTGTATGCCAAAAATTAATTAAATCGGAGGTGGTCCTGGGTGGCCACCGGTCACTTTTATATTTTCACGGCAATTTTCGGGGGCCGCGCTATGTAAAAATATCTATTTTTTTTATTTACCAACCAGTTGATTACTTACATTGTTTCTTTTAATATAGAGTTGCTAAGGGGTGATTTACATAACATTTGAGAGAATAGACATTAAAATCCAAGAACCTAAGGGCGTTTGATGCACCCTAAAGGGGTGATTTACATAAAACATGTACCATAAACGAAACTTCACTTATAGTCTAATAATATCCTTTATTGTCTTTCAGAAACAATGGAAGCTGTAACAATGGAAGCTAAGAAGACCAGATTAGCAAGTGCCATTTTTGGTCTTGGCAATGCTCTTACAGAAGGAGATGGTACATTGACAGGAGTCCGCCTCCCAACTTGCCGGCAGGTTCTTCGATGCGTGATGTGGCACATCCAGAAAGAAATATGTGAAGGCAAACAAACACAGCCACTCAAATGGAAATCTGCCAGCATAGTCCTTATCCAGCTGAAAACATTCTACACTAAAGCAAATATTCCTATGCTTTCAGACCATCAATGCTGCAAACTAATACTTGACCTTCTTAATGACAATAACAAATTGCGTCAAATACCTGTTTCTCGCAGAGAATCTCCAAACACTTTGGCTAAGTTGCAATCCATGAATGAACGTCTTGATAAGACCTTTGGTGTATGGACAAAAGATGCAATGACAAACATTAAGAATGAGGAAGATAGAGCATTTTTAGAGTCAATGAAATCTGACAGAGTAGCCTCATTTGGTAGTGTTGACAAGAAGAAAGCTGATAAAGATCGTAGAAAAGAAAAACGCATCTTAGCGGAAGCTTCAAGACGAGAACGTCATGAATCATCCAGTGTACAAGAGATGAAAAGTTCTGTATGCTCTGATGATAGTGCCTCTGCAGATAGCTTGGAAGAAACTGAAGAAGAGGCAATTCCAGAGCTTCAAAGGAAGTGTAGTCACCACAGATCAACATATGCAGGTATGTCTGCCTTTATTCCTCATGATATTCTGAAAAGGCCTTCAGTCGTGTCTGTTGCTACTCGACTAAACATAACTCCTGTTCAACAGGCTGTGCTCACCGAAGCTGTAATTCAAGAGGCAGGAGGTGATCCACGTCGTGTGGCCAAGTCGTATTCAACTGCTTATAAGGCTCGACGATCAATAACAAGTGCTATCGCCAAAGATATTCAAGAAAATTGGATCGCCCCAACAGCTGCAACACTTCACTGGGATGGCAAGCAGATGCATACGCTCACAAACAAGAATGGCAAGGAAGAAAGATTGCCAGTGTTGGTTGGGAATGCCACTGATGTAAAGCTACTGGGAGTGGCTAGATATCCTCGTGGAAGTGATATGTCATCAGGTGACATCATTGCCGAGCACACTTACACGTTTCTACATTCATGGAAGTGCAAACAGTCAGTTGTCAACTTATGTTTTGACACAACAGCATCAAACACTGGACACATTACAGCTGCCTGTGTTACCATTCAATCAAAACTGGACCGTGCTCTTCTGTGGTGTGCATGTCGCCATCATGTTGGAGAGGTAATCCTGGATCATGTGTTTGACGCTCTCAAAATTGAGACATCAAAGTCTCCAGAAGCATCTTTGTTCCAAAGATTCCAGAAGAATTGGGAACGCATATCGCATGCAAAGGATGAAAGTTTAACCAAAACTGACATTTCAATGTACAATGACGATGCACAACAACTGCTTTTATCCTGCAAAAACAAGGTTTTAAGCACAATCCGCACAAGCGCTTCATACTGTAGGGAAGACTACAAGGAAATGGCACAACTCTGCCAGGTAGTCCTCGATGATGATGTCACAAAACAAGGAACACTCCACAGACCTGGGGCCATGCATAAAGCAAGGTGGATGTCAAAGATTCTTTATTCCATCAAAATATGCCTACTTGAAGAGCAAATTTCTGTACTACCTCGAGGAACTGTAACACAACAACATCAACAGGAAAAACTGAAGGAGTTTGTTGTTTTTGTTGTTTATATTTATTGTGATTGGTGGCTCATATGTCAGTCTGCTTCAAATGCCCCATGGTTTGATTTGTGCTTATACAAGACTCTGCTCAACTATAAAGCTGTCAACTCAATCATTTCAGTCAGCGCTGTGAAAGCCTTTGATAGACATTTGTGGTATTTAACCCCAGAACTGGTTGTTTTGGCACTGTTCAGCAATGCAGTACCTCAAAAGGAGCATCGTGCCCTTGCAGATGTGTTACTGGCCATACAACCAGATGAAATGCCAAGCACTCCAAAACACCGCTACGGTTCTGGATATGGCAAACCATCATTTCCAAAAATTACAGAAGCGACAACCCTGGCTGATCTTGTGAACGAGGACTCGTGGTTTACAGTGAACCTTCTTCACCTGGATATGACCTTCCTAACAGAGGATGTTGACAATTGGCAGAACAATGACCACTTCAAGGCAGCCAAGTCCATTGTGGATGGGTTAAATGTTGTGAATGACCCTGCGGAGAGAGCAGTAAAGCTCACAAACTGATTTTGTCTCAGCTGCAAGAGGAGAAGACCACTTCCAAAATCTTCTTCAAGTGGTTGAATGTGACGCAAAGCGAGGCCAAATTTGCGGAAATGAGCAAAGTTGGAGTAGTGACATTGGCGTTGTGTTTTATACATTTTCAACTTTCAATCAATGTAAGTATAGTAATACCGAATATTTGTATATTAGTATTATAAGTAATACCGAATATTTGCCGAATATTCGGTGCATCACTACTAAATATATAAAAGTGGCCGGTGGCCACCCAGGACCACCTCCGATTTGATTTAATTTTTGCATACATACTTCTACCAACAAGTGTAACATTTGAGGGAATAGACATTAATATCCAACAACTTTTTGAAAATCATGGGGCGTTTAATGCACCGTAATAGCCAACCTTCAGTGAACTTATGCACCCTTAACTAATCTGCTTCTTAATCAAATAGAACTAATAGATTAATGGAGTCAATAGACTGAATAGCGACTTAATAGTGAATTGACTGAGGATAGACTAAGTAAAACAGGAAGAGAATAGTACTGTATATATATTTACATAGATTTATCACATATCTATATATTCTATATTTCATGTGTTTGATTTAGTGACTTTAGTTTAGTCTTCAGTGGCTTGTTTGCTGCTGTAATCGTGACAAGATGTGTCAAATCTTGGCTCAATGTCTTTCTTCAGTGGCTTGTTTGCTGCTGTAATCATGACAAGATGTGTCAAATCTTGGCTCAATATCTTTCTCCAAGGCACCCCTCATCAAAAAATCCACATCTTTCAATGAGTTTCGTTTCTTGTTCTTGATCTCCAGCAGGCACGAAAATCCTTTCTCGGACAAAAAGGTTGTTTTCATTCTCACGAGGTACATAAGTGCTTTCTGCGATAGTTCTCTGTACTCGGGAATTTCATACAAAGCAACCCAAAAGTTGCCATAGTAGTTGGCTTCTTTGAAGGATGACTTCTGAGCGATATCAGTGGAAAGTTCCATTAGCAAAGGCATGAGCTTTTCCAGATTTGCTGCTTGCAGGTGCTCTGGAATGAATGGTTTCACTACTGACATACATGTATCTGCTTCTTTCACCTCATCAGCAGGAAAGTAGAGCTGAAAGTTCTCTTCCAAAAGCTCAAGATGGCGAAGAATGAATTGCCTGATATCTTCCTCCAGAGTTGGCATCACTGCTTCCAACCTACATTCTTTGAGAAAGCTGTCAAGTAGAGAAAAATCCATGAAGTCCTTCTTTTGAACACAAGTCTTCCATAGCTGTAATTTTAGCTTGAAACCTTCAACTTTGCTAGTAACATTGAATATATCTCTTCCTCTGCCTTGAAGGGATAGATTCAGTCTATTCAGGAGTTCAAAAATGGCGGCCATGTATGACAGTCCGACAACCCAGTAGTTGTCCTAAAGCTTGAAGGCTTTTTCATCTCCCTCCAATGAAAGAACTCGGTTAAGCACTTTTCCTCTTGACAGCCAGCGTACTTTGGCATGAAGCAACAGCCTCGTAAACTCAGCATCCATCTCCTTGCAGAGTGATTCAAACATGTGTGACTTCTTTGCCTTTGCACATACCCCATTCACTATCTTTACCAAATCATGCATGACTTCTTCCAAATCCTCTTTCAGTGGACAAGTTTTATGCCTGGCTATTTTCTTGGCGGTGAATGCTTCACAATGTATCACACAGTGAATTGCGGAACAGTTTGGAGCCACACTTTATATTTTTTTAATGACACCATTTCTACTTCCAGTCATTGATACAGCACCATCCATCGTTACACACACACACACACTTTCCCCACTCCCCAGTGCAATCCATTGGTACTCATGAATTCATTCAGATTGGAGAAAATATTTTCAGCTGTTGTTTCTACTCTGATGGGCCTACAGAACAAGAAATGCTCGACAAGCTTCTTTGACGGGAAGTCAGGAACACGACAGTACACCAATAGCTGAGCCATATTTGTAATGTCAGTGGACTCGTCTAACTGAATACCAAAGCAAGGTGCTGATTCTGAGCTTAAAGATCAGCTGATCCTTTCAAATCTTCACTGACATCAACACACCAATGTCTCACTGTGTCATTAGAAAGTGGAATTTTTTATATCTTCTTAACTGCTTTTCTTCCTCCATGGATGTTCTTGGCGGCAATCTCCAAGCACGGAGCAATGAGCTTTTTGGCATCAGTCATGGGTTTCATATTCTGCATGATCACATAGGCAATTTCAACTGATGTTCTCAGCAATGGCTTTTCTTCTCACTCTCGATGGACAACAGTACTTTCAAATGCATTCTGCTACTTTCAAAACTCATTCAGCATTACCTGAAAGAATTCTTTCAACTTGTGTTTGTGATTACCATGAGCCAACTTCAGATGTGAAAGTAATTTTGACGGGACCAGAACCTTATGAACCTTATGTTGTTTCGTGCGTTGGTCTCTCTTCACACGGAGGTCAAGCTGGTGGCCCTGCCTCTAGGGAGCTCTACCAGATTCTGGTTTTGATAGCTAACTGAGCAAAACATGCACTGAGCAGCAAGATAAGGTTTCTGTTCTTTGCCATTTGGCAGAAAAAAGCTGAACTGGATGTAATCATCACTCCATTTTCACCGCTTAGCGTTAGAAACCTGTCCAGATTGTGTAGTAGCCTGTTGCTTCGTTTCATTCTCATTGGGTGGTAGAACCACAGTGTTCTCTTCTGATGTCTCAGGAACAGTTCTTTTGAAATACTTTAACAGTGACATCTGTGAAGAAATGGAATGATAGGCAAAATTAGGTTACCATAACATATGTTTCAGCTTTCAAAATAAATCATCCAATTAGCCAAACACTAAACTGTTATGTAAATTGTAAATTAGGCATTGATATAATTTTCAGAAAATTAAAAGAAAAAATGAACTCATTGGGCATAAATATTTTCATAATAGTTACTCTTTTAAATACCATTTTCTCTTTTCATATGATGATAATGATATCAGCGTAAGCTATTATATAATTCAACACAAAATAAGCTTCAAGTTCAATCACTATATTGATAAATTTTAAAGCATAATTCACTGTAAGCTTACAATTATTTGGTTTTGTTTAACTGCTTATAATGTTGTAATTAACATAGGAATTAAATATTTACCCTGAGCACTGTGGTTTGATGCAGTAATTTATGTCTTATGACAATTAATTTAGCCTGTTGGGCCCTGGTGGGTGGACCTTCAGGCTCTAATTCTCATAATAATAAGCACAATTAACTCACCTAAGCATAAGCCACACTGCATATCAAGATATCAATTATCAGATTTGATTTGATAATAATAAATGAGAAATGGGTACACTTGAACAGGTATACTGTGAATGACTAAGTAACTTAAGGTTTCATTCTACTTCTATTTGTACATACACAGAATTTTCTAGAAACAGGAAGTTATGTCAATGAAACTAGAAAATTTGAGAGTACATTGGAAACTGAGCCTCATGGAAATGTGGGAACATTAATTACTTCATCCAAATATAAAATTTGAAAATATTACATACACATACTTAAAATTAATATCAAGCAGAAATAAGTTATATGAATGACAGAGAAATGGTTAAAAAATGGAAAACCAGTAAATTTATAAAGTGCTGTTGTTGCACTTTGTTGCCAGATCTTACACTATTAATTATCTTTTATATTTCAAATGTATCAATCATGTTTTCTCTTATGTTTAAATATCTAATTGTAATCTCTTTTATTAATCTCTCACAATTACCATTTTCATTCCTATTTACGATAAATAACCTTTTTCATTTGATAGGTTTTTACTTCAGCCCATATGCTTCCCATTAACCTCATGCACCCTGGTTGAGAAGCACTGGCCTAGGTTATTCACATCTAGGTCATTCTTGAACCTCTGTAATTCTTAGTCATTTATTCACACAAGTTATTCTGAAAACCTCTATTATTTTGAGACATTTATGATCAATATTTTAGAGAGAAATGGACAGATTTAGAGTGGAATTTATTATATGGAGAGGAGGAGCAACAAGCTTGACCTTCATGAAATGAGGAATCAGCACACGGAATATTTTCAAACATCAGTTATTCTCAGTAAGCTCTGTCCTAGGAACTGTGAATAATTTAGGCTTTACTGTATACTTAAAGCACTGTTCAGTAAATAACAGCTATAATATTGTGATTTTGTTGTGATTACAGGTTTCTATGTCCAGAAATTTTTTTATCAGAAACACACCCCTCCTTTATTACATATACAGTATTCTTATGGGAAATTTATTTTCATTTAGCACATCATTTTTCAAGAACACATTAACTATACTAAATGGGGGATATATATATATATATAAGCAACCACAGGGAAAAAGTTAAAAAGAAAAATTCCGAGCGCTTTCATGATATATTCACATTTTCAAGGACAAAAGAGAATTTCTCTCTTGTTCTTGAAAATGTGAATATATCACGAAAGCACTTGCAATTCGTGTTTCTTTTTTCCTTTTTCCCTGTGGTTGTTTACTTATTAATAAGATCATGTGTTATTTTGTGATTTCACTGCATATATATATGGGAATTACTCAGAATGGTTCCCTGAGTTTTTTATGATACACACAGACCATGCATGGAACAAGGAACTCTTCTGGGATAATTAAATCCACTATAGTCCGAATAAGTAATGGTAAATGACAAGTTTTGGTTTTGGTTAAAAATATAATAGTTACCCCTTTTTCTTTGATTTATTCAATCTGACGTGAATGCAACGAGTCTTTTACTTATATTGAGGTTCTAAATGTAGTGGGGCTAGGCTGCTTTACCCTAGATCCATGTCCCAAAGCTGGATCCTGTCTACTTTGCAGATAGCTGGTGAGGGAAGCTATATTTATGGGACCTCTTTGCGAGAGACCCGTTGCCCACATCGGGCTTGCATCATGAAAAAGAAAAACTATGGTATTTGTCATTTACCATTACTTATTCGGACTATAGTGGATTTAATTATCCCAGAAGAGTTCCTTGTTCCATGCATGGTCTGTGTGTGTCATATATATATATATATATATCAGTGGCGGCTCGTGGTAATTTTACTTACGCATGCAGTCACATGCATTACAGTGTAGTACATATTAGATAAGCTGTATTTTGTCTTTTATGGTATTCTTATGAGTTATGTAGTAACCAAGGATAGAACCAATATTATATTAATAATATTAATAATAATTTTAACTATTTTTTTAACTTAAATAATAATTTTAAATTCATTGAGTATATTATTTACGCATGCAGTGCATGCCTTGCATTCATTAAGAAGCCGCCCCTGATATATATATATATATCAGGGGCGGCTTCTTAATGAATGCAAGGCATGCACTGCATGCGTAAATAATATACTCAATGAATTTAAAATTATTATTTGTTAAAAAAATAAAGTTAAAATTATTATTAATATTATTAATATAATATTGGTTCTATCCTCGGTTACTACATAACTCATAAGAATACCATAAAAGACAAAATACAGCTTATCTAATATGTACTACACTGTAATGCATGTGACTGCATGCGTAAGTAAAATTACTACGAGCCGCCACTGATATATATATATATATATATATATATATATATATATATATATATATATATATATATATATCAGCAGAAGCCTAACACATGAGAGCAATGTTCCTTGCATGCACAAACAAACCACCTCTTCAATTTTAAGGAAGCTGATCTGTAAACACATTGAAAATGATATCATGTGACTGGGAGAACTGTAGCATGGATAAGAGGTTGGTGCATAGGTTGAATGTAGGCATGTGGGTGTGCAAGGTGTGGCATACATGGAATGCATGAGTATGGTTGTGTGGTGGATATTGTAGAGTTTTGCTGATTCTCATTTCTTGAATCTTTTTATGTTTAAATTCATGTATTTTTTTCTTTCCAGCCACTGAGCTTTTGCTGCCTCTAGTTAAGAGTATTAAGTCAATCTAGTCAAGCATAGGCAGATACTGTAGTTAATGCAAAAGTGCTCAAATCAGTTTAATAGGGCATCTTGCTAGAAACAGTGCTGGGCTAGTGTTAAAATTAGTGATGCACTGATGGCAAATTTTAGCCGATGCCGATGACTAGCAAATTGGCCAGTTATTTAATAAGCAAAAACTTAAAATTTTTGAAGATTTCTTATGTTGGTATCAAATTATTAATTTTTTATATATCCTTCTCTAGCCAGCTTACCATCTGCAGTACCCTAGTGTACAGTAGATTAATAAATTAATTATTATAATGGAGTAATATCATAATATCTGTAACCTGATTTTGAGTCTGAATTTTTCGTTTTAACTGGAATTTTGTTTCAAAACTTTGAATAAAAAATAGAGGAATAGGGAACACCTAATAGGCTTACTGAAGTTCTGATTAATTCAGTTATTTGCCCATTTTACTCAAAGAAAGTCGTTTTTACATAAAACCTTCATTACAACTAATTTATGACATCTTTGTTTCATTTTTCTCATTTTCATAAAGGTGAAAATAATTTTATGTATGGTGCAATAATACAGTAGGTACCCCCTAGCTGTCTTTCAACAAAGGTCATGAATATATACACAAATCTAACAAGTGTGTTTATTATACAATATTTTTTAACTTTTTTTTTTTATAATGGCCTCCTCATCACCCCTTATAGCCATCCGATCCTCACACATTAAATTATTTATTTTTAAAAATCAAACAAGAGAGAACACAATTCAGAGGCATAACTAAACTTAGTGAGTCTTTACAGTTAATTAAACAAATTATGGCTTCAGAGAAGCATATATATAAAATTCTAGTCATAACTCATAATGCTCAGTACACTAAATGAATCTTTGCAAAAAAGACCCTATTTGCAAAAAACAAAAATATGAAAAGCTCAATTAGTTTTTAAACAAACTCGTATTTCCTTAAAATACTGTTCCTCATCTCGAGTCCTTTCAATATTTAAAATTTAGTAATGGTAAATTATGATGCAAAAACATCACCATTTCCCCAGTGGATGTACTTAAGCTCGTTTCTTCTGGGAGAGTAAACCTGGCCACCACAGCTAAATAATCGCTCACTCTCAACAGATGATGGAGGAGATGATACCAGTAAGTATTTAGACACCAAACAAGACAAAATATTAAAATTTGACCCATGTTTCTTCCACCAAATCAAAGGGCATTCTGTTGGTCCAATGAGATTGTGTTCTAAATACCTCTTTATTTCTGCTTTTATTTCAGTGATTCTTCAGAATCTTTAAATTCAACCTTTCTCTTGGATTTTGGTGTCGTCATCTTAGCTTTTTCCTGAACAAAATCTGCGTAGCATGATGAAAAATCAAAACTGAAACCTTCAGTATCACTTATCTTACCTCAGATTGCCCCAAATTTGTGGGTGAAGTACCATTTGAAGAATCACCCACAGTGTTTGAGTTTGATTGATGTATTACTCATACATCCTCTGTTCATCCAAGTAATCAGTGTGTCATTGATGTCTCTTTCAAAATCTTCCTTTTCAAAGAATTTAGTCATATATCTAGGATCAAGAAAAGTGGCTAAAATGGTATTTCTATCTTTTATGTATTTATGAAATCTTTCCTTTGATGAAGTTTGCCAAACAGAAATAGTTGAACCTAATCCTATAAATTGTTGTGATTTTTCAGCTTTCTTGAAATTTAAAATTAAGCTATCCATTATCTTTATGGTAGGAATGATGGAAGAAGCTAATGCTTCTCATTTACTTAAAACCTTTGTCAAATCATTGAATTTTTTTAGAATGTGAACCAATTTCTCCAGAAGTTGCCATTGGTTATTTTCCAAAGATCTCAGTTTAGGGTGATCATAAAGATATGGAATCAAAGCTCACTTTTGTTCCAAAATTCACTCTAACATAAATAATTGATTATTCCATCTTGCTGATATGTCCTGAATAAATTTGTGATTGGGCACACCATATTGATGATCTTGATACTTTTTCTTTGTGTCAAATGCAGATGGAGAATGGTTGAAATAACCAACAATAGCTTTGCACACTGAACATATGTTCAAAACATATTTTTGAACAAATATGGCATCATTTAAAACAAGTTGTAATGCGTGCAAAAAACAAGGTAATGCGTAATATCCAGTTTGATTTACTCCTGCCACCATGTTTGCAGCATTGTCCAGAGTAATTACATGAACTTTTGAAGATGGAATTTTAAAGTCATCCATAGCATTTTGAATGCACGCACTTATATTTGTTGCTGTATGGGACTCATCAAACGGAGTTACCTTTAAGATGGCTGTTCTTTGCTCAAAATCTGTAGTTAACCAATGATCAGTTAAACTTATGAATGATAAATTAGCCGTGGTAGCAGTCCACCCATTCATTGTAAATGAAATAAATGATGCCTCATCTACTGCATCTTGTATCTTTTTCCTAACCTTATCATATATATTTTCAAACACAGTCTCTGTTATGTACTTTCAACTTGGAATAGAGTAGTTGGGGCAGATATGATTGAAAAGTCTTTGAAACCCTATATCTTCAACTATAGAAAAGGGCTGGATATCAATGGCAATCATTTCTCCTATCAAGTTATGAATTGCTGTTGATGGTCATTAATATCCCAAATTTTCTTCCTTTCAAAAGTTTCAAAAAGGGTTTGTTGTGTAACACTTGTACTCGCAAGTTTCTTTTTTAAGTGTTCTGCGGGTGGATTGGTATTTTTCCTTTTCTTTTCATCTTCCTTCTTTTTAAGTTGCTCTTCATAATTTGCGATGCCCTTATGTTTTGTTTTGATATGTTGTAACATATTTGTGGTTGTGAAAGTTTTCCTTGCTTTTCCCTCGATTCCTCTGGATAATTTTTGGCTACATTCACCACAAATAGCAAATGAGTCATCTTCGCGACTGACAGTAAAATGCTTCCACACCCAACTCGTAGTTTTTGTTAGAATTGAATAGTGATGGGATGATTAATCGGAATTGGAATCGAGAATCGGAAGAATCGAGCATTTTTCAGGAATCAGAATCGAGAGAATTGTACCATGATTTCCGATTCTTAAAACGATTCTTTAACTTTTAATTGAACCAGTTTTGCAATGTAAACTTTAAAATTTAAATGAAAGAGGATAACAAATTTTATTTTTATTGTATTGTAGCTATACATTAAAACATGTATATCCATGATGTGTAATCAAGAAGATTAAAATGAATTGTTACAACTTACAGTTGATTTTTATTTTTAAACCAATCTATTATAATTTATAATTTATATTACCATACTCATAATGTAAATAGTTAATCTTACCAGAGTAAAATATGACAATTTCCAGAAAAACAAGTATAGAATTATATTTAAAAATATTGAGAATCGGAATCGGAATCGAGAATCGTATCGGAATCGAGACTTTTTAGTGGTATTGGAATCGTTAAAAATTTTGGTATTGTCCCATCACTAGAATTGAACCAGTGGAGCTTGTACCAGCTATTATCACTTTTCAGCTTTTTAATTATAGTTACCTGACCAAATTTATATTATTAAATATTAATTATTATTATTTGCTTATTTTATTGTTAATAAAAAGTTATTGATTATTGCTACTCAGTTTTCAGCATTTAATATGCAAAAGAATTTAAATTGGAAGGGAATGGAATTTACAAAATCAAATAACTAATGATATATTTTCCAAGCAATGAAATATTTCTCATATCTTGGTGCTCTGCAAAAACAAAATCAAAACAATAGTAATTAATACAAAAATTCAGTAATCAGTATTTCATGATGCCTAGGCTATTGAACAACTATTTTATTCTTATCTAACACATTTTGGAAGCTAGCCTCTCTTACACATAAGCACATTAGGATATATCTAGCAGAGTATCTAATATCTATATTCCAAAGCAAAAATATTGTTCATAAATATAATGTGTAATATTATTTATAACTTTCATGAAAAGTCTTTGGTTGAAATTTGAAAAAAAGTCATATATCTTCATATAATCAGCTGCATCATCGGCTAAATTTGGCCAATGCCGGTGCCAATGGCAAAAAGCTGGCCGATATAGCCGATGCCGATTAATCAGTGCATCACTAGTTAAAACCGTGTCCAGTATTTAGCCCTGATAGTCCCTGTTGAACTCAAGAAAAGGCGAGATCACAGTCCATTACTGAAGCCAGAAGGCATGTTTTTGAAGTTTAACACAAAGGATCCAGAACTTAAGCACTGCTCCTCAGCCGATAATCCAGTGTTGTGCAAGAGTCCAAATTACTTGAAGCATTGCCAGTATGTACCCTTTTCTTGCAGCTTTGGTTTATAAACCTTTAATTAAGCTATTGCATGCAAATTCATTAAGTGCCTGTACATTTGAAATGTACCGATATATCGGTATTGGCTGATATTTCAAAAGTATAATTTTTCCAAAATTATGAATAAAAGACTATTTAGAGGATGAGATTTCCAATATTTTATTGTTTTATCACTTCACACACACACACACACACACACACATATATATATATATATATTAACTGCAAACAACACACAGTATAATTCATGTAAAGAACGACGCTTGTGTAGAAGAGCATTCCGCACAAGATGAGGAGGGAGAACGAACAAATGAAAAATGAGGTACCACCCGGGAATCAAACCTGGGATCATCCGACTGCTGGTCAGATATGCTATCCACTACACCATGGACCTTGATCAGTCAGTCATAATTCTCCTACATACGAGCAGAAACCAATGCCCTGAGGGGGCACCTTCGCATGCCGTACATATATACATTTTAACTGCGAACAACACACAGTATAATTCATGTAAAGAACGATGCTTGTGTAGAAGAGCATTCGTTTGTTCTCCCTCCTCATCTTGTGCGGAACGCTCTTCTACACAAGCGTCGTTCTTTACATGAATTATACTGTGTGTTGTTTGCAGTTAAAATATATATATGTATGGCATGCGAAGGTGCCCCCTCAGGGCATTGGTTTCTGCTCGTATGTAGGAGAATTACGACTTCTGACTGATCGAGGTCCATGGTGTAGTGGATAGCATATCTGACCAGCAATCGGATGATCCCAGGTTCAATTCCCGGGTGGTACCTCATTTTTCATTTGTTCTTTCTCCCTCCTCATCTTGTGCGGAACGCTCTTCTACACAAGCGTCGTTCTTTACATGATATATATATATATATGCTATTAATACACACATCTTTAAATAGGTCAGGATATAGATATAGACAAGCGTAAATCTTTTGAGAAATAGGTATAAAGCCTAGAAACCAAACAACTATTTTGTAGTCATAGCTCACAATATTAACCCAGCTAGCTGGTTAAAAACAAATTTACTAAGCCCAACATAGGTCTGCAGTCCAATTGTATAACAAACAAAACTATGACATCTAATGCAGTGTTGCCATCTTTAATGAAAAGGATTATTGCTTTGTTGCCAAATTTTCAACGCAGAAAATAAATTATGAATATGTTACAAAAATATGACACACCCATAAACCCTAGCCGGATATCGATATCGGTTATTGGGCAATACTTTTTTTTTATCATCAGCATTGGTTATCGGCTAAAAAGCAATATCGGTACATCCCTACTGTGCATGTTGTCTTGTCCAAATAAATTAAGCAATAAACAAGAGAGAAGAGTTCCAGTGAATACAGTACAGTCAAAATTTAGGAGAAGTTAAGACCCTCCAAATTTTAAGATAAAGTTACAGTCACTCCTTGCTTTAATAAATTAATTGGTTCCTGAAAATGGCTTTTATATCAAAATCAAGAATTCCATAGAAACAATGTTGTAATTTATTAATTTGTACCAGTCACCCCCATTATGGAAATAATCATAAAAATGTACACAGAAAACACAATCAAAGACATCAAATAATACTGTACTTACAAGCTTATTAGAGAGCAAACAGCTAATTGGAATGGTCTTGAGGATGGAGGAGGGGTAAATTACTGGAGATTACACATTTGGGTATTTTGGCATGCATTTGTACCAGCAAAAGCCATTCATATCCACAGGGAATGGTGTTCATTGGGTTAATTCATATGAGCAAAAATTTGTATAGTGAGCATTCGTAAAGTGAGGACTGACTGTATGAGGGGTGGTCAGAAAATAAGTTTATATGCTGTATAATTTTGTAACTAAAAGACCTACATTGATTATGTTTGTATCAGGTGAATTCATTAATCATTGTTGGCAACACTGCACATCGATTCAGCTGCCATCTACCATACATTGGTTATACGAGTCAGTTGAACATAGCGGCTCAACTGGAGCAGTGCCCTGTCATTTCTGCAATGATATTCCAAGTCTGTCAGTGGTCAAGAATTTCTCAAATGCATTGTCACAGGAGATGAGACATGGGTTCATTACTGTACTCTGGAAACAAAATGTGCCAGCATGGAATAGAAACACCCTGCATCCCAGCAACCAAAGTAGTTCAAGATTGTGAAGTCTGCTGGCAAAGTGATGGTTACCATGTTTCAGGACCACAAAGGCATTTTGCTCACAGACTTAATGCAAAAAGGCACAACAATCAATGCAGCTGCATATTGTTCAACACTGGAATGTTTATGAGCAGCCATTAAACAAATGTTCTGGATTGCTCCATAGGGCAGGGCACTGTTCCAGTAGAGCCACCACATTCAACTGACTCATATAACCAATGCATGATAGATGGCAGCCGAATCGACATGTGCCAAAAATGATTAACAAATTCACCTGATACAAACATAATCAATGTAGGTCTTTTAGTTACAAAATTATATGCTGTATAAACTTATTTTCTGACCATCCCTCATATTTAGAATTCCAGTGTTTTGTACATAAATTATCTTTATGCTCATTATCATAACTAACCTTATTAACCCCATCATTATTTAATTTAAGATTAAAGTTTCTTATTGTCTAGAACCTCCAGAATAAATTGTAAATAATTACTGTTAAGGTTTTTGGTTCAAGTTGTTCTATTAAATCAAGTTATAAATTAAACTGAAAACTTAATTTTCTAGTTTGCTTTCAATAAATCATTAAATATCAGTTATGGTACATGATGGGAAGATCAGTTTCACATTTGTTCATCACAGGGAATAAGACTGGATAAAAAGTCATACACAGGAATAAGGTTTACTAAATTTGGTAATATCTTCAAGTCAAAGGAAAATTCTTGAATTAATTTTCAGTAGCACAGGTCTTGCCTGTACTGTGCTTTTTATTCCTGTTCATTCTTGTTTATCTTGAAGTCCTTTCTCTTCCTTTATCTGCCTGAACACCTTTTCCTTGCACCTACTCCTTAACATTCCAGCATATACTGTTTGCTTTCTATTGTTTGAATGCACTGTGGTGGTCCTGCGCTTCCTGCTTGAATTTTTGGGAATGATCCTTGCTTATTTGGTGCTCTGCACTGCTTGGGAAAAGATCTTTGGGTACAGCTTCATCCCCTGCCTTCCAGTCCGCTCAATCTGCATTTACTTTGTGGCTGGCCAGTAGAATTGGATTTCTACCACAGGAAGAACTGCTTCCAGAATTAAATCCAGGTGGGTTCTCTAGTTTCCCCACAACAGTATGAGTGAGTGATGGTTCTGGGTTCCAGATGTCACCCTTGGAACCTTTGTGGGGCCATGACAATCCTCATCCCTGAGAGACTACACCATCTTTAAATGTACCTTATAAAAGTTTGTGAAGTCTCTCCCCTTATCTCAACCTAACCTATCCCCTACATCCCACTCAAATACATCAATTTTTTTTTTACCCTCAAATACATCTCATAAAAGGATGTGAAGACATCATCATGCCAAAATTTTCCATAAATGTAACTCATAAATGGAGTTATGTCCATTAACCCTGTAATGGACATAACTTTTACATTTTTTTGCTCCCAAGTAAATACCCTATGGTAATTCTTAAAGGTGATTGGGTGTAACCTATGTATACCTACTAACAAACTAAAAACAGAAAATGAAGTGGTTTCAAATTATTCCTAGTATTCTAGTAGTTACACAAAAAACTAAAAAATGTAACTTTGACGAGATACAAAAAGCTTGTTTGGAGTAGGAAACAAGCAACAGGTAGCGATTTTCAAAGACCATTTATAGGCTTATATAACCTATGATAGGAATCATCTTGGAGCATTAAGTTTCTGCTACTTAGCTATATATGTAATATTGGAATTTTGGCAGTAAAATTTTATGCATGAATACCTTTAAAAAAGTGCCTACTATTTTTTAACCAAGAGAGGTATCTCAAATCTGTAAGCTGATCCGTAAACTAGAGAATTTCCTCTTTCTAATGGTATATTACACTTTGTTTTTTTGATAGATTTTCAATTTTGGACCTCAAGATGACAGTTACATGGAATGACCCTATTGGCTAAGCCTATCCCACTACACTATTATATTAAAGCCTTCTCTTCAAGAATACAGTACTCTACTATGTTATGAGATCTATATCCTGCCAATGATGCTTATCATTAAAGGTAAAATAAAGTAGAAATGTAGAGTGGGTATCAGGTTGGGGATGCCTGGCTTAGCTGATAAGTTGTTTACCTAAGGGTACAGAATTATAGGCCTAAGCCCTAACTGACTCTTTAGGCAATTGAGAGAACATGCAACCATGACCAGAAGTTTTGCATCAACTGAAATTTTTTTCTGAAAAAAGGTCAAATGAAATCTGCTTTTGAATACAGACATCCCTTGATATTCAATCAGGTTACATTCTCTGAAAACTGATTGGATGGTGAATGATTAGATATCGAAGCAATTATAACATGGGGTCAATGTGGATACATTCCAGGGGGTCCAGAAGGGGGCTCCTTGGTTTTTTTTTTTACCAAGACACAAAAACACAGTTGTAGGCAATTGGTAAGTCAGGAAGCATGGTGAATAGCACAAATCAAATGTAAGAATTGGTCACATGGCATAAAACTGTGGAGTGCATCACAACTCTTCTAATGCCAATGGAGTGTAGCAAGAGAATAATGCTTGGTGGTGGGTGGGAAGCGTACCTTGCATAGGGGAGCAAACATGCATCCATGCATGGTGGCCATTTTGGATCTACAGTACTGTACAAGTGAAGGTAGAGATGCGCATGGTTAGGTTATCAGATAACTGAGAATTTGTGAATGGAAACTGATATCAAGGTGTTAATTTATTAAAATTAGATAACTGAATAATTGGATAGCTATTGATTGGATATCGAGGGATACCCGTAATGATATTTCAGTGACGTATTAAATTTCATACTAATTTGTTGTCTTAATAAGCCTCAGTATGGTAAAGTTGCCAATGGTTGCTCATCACTCCTAATGTCATGCATTTAACTTAAAAATAAGCTCCCCACAAAATACTGTTACAGTGAAGGAAATAAAATTAATGAAACATTACTTCTTTTAACTTTGTTACTAGAAGTAATGTTTCACATAATTTTATTTCCTTCAGTGTAACAGTATTTTCTGGTTTTTTTTTTTAAGTTAAATGCATGACATTAGAAGTGATGCATGACCATTGGCAACTTTTCCTTACTCCTCAAAAAACTGCCAAATTTAAAAAGTAAATAAATAAATTTATCTAATGTAATAAACATAATTTATGAAAATTACACCAAATCTTTCTCTGGAAAAGTTCACAAATCTTGACGAGCATTACTACATTATCAGAACTCAAATGATGTTCAGAGTTAATTTCTGTTGATACCTCAATATATCTTATTCAAAAAAATTCTAGGCTGTTGCAAAACTTTTTTCATAGCTGTAGAAACTTTATTCTTTATATTAAAATGAAGATTTTCTCCAAGAAGCTTATACATGAAAAAATAAAATTTCATACAAGAGTAATAACCATTGTCAGCCAAAGAAAATGTAGGGTATTGGGGCTTATGTATTAGCTAGGGCCTACTCTGATTTTACCACTTTGGCTAATGTTAAGTTTAACCACTTTACAGTAACATTTTTTTTACCTCTTATTATATAAAATCCTTAACCCTTTAACCTTCTCAGAAATTTGTCCTCATACGAGGAAAAAAACAAAACCCTAAATATGAAATAATACATCTCTATATAATTATTAAAAAAAATATTAAAAAAAATATTAAAAAAAAAATTTGACTCCCCCCCCCATGACAAAAAATCCTTAGTACTGGATGATTTAAAATTTTTTTTTAACAATAATAATTATATGAAGATGTATTATTTCACATATAGGATATTTTTTATCCACTAATGAGGACAAATGTCTGAGAGGGTTAAGACCTAACTAGCCTATGTACAATGTACAAATGATCACCATAGACTATCTACTCATACATACATTGTATGATTTAATTTTTATGCTCACATTTGAATGGGCATAAAAGAAATGCTATCTGTAAGACATACATTCCACCCACACATGCAGTGCTGAAAAGGTTGTTTTTCTATTAATTTACATCATAATCCAACATTTTAAGCAAAAAACTGTGAAACTTTTAATTTTTGGCCCCAAACTGCAGTCTGTGTGGTATACATTTTGCTCCAGGCCTCCATCTCAAAAAGATTAAAATAGAAATAAAATTTACCAAATAGAGATTTCAGTATCATACAACAAAATATGGGTTAAATTGTTTAGTCATTCTCTTATTATTGGCAGACCATAGCCAACAATGATTATTCTAAAACTCAGGTTTACTGTAACCTGTAATATAAATTTTCTTTAACCCTTTAACCACACTGTACAATTTCAGTGATATTCCCATGGATGTGCATTAAGTCACTAAAAAGTGAGTGCCAATAGGAATTTTTCTATTACTTTTCTAGTATGAAAAGACCATGAGAAATCTATAACTGATAATAAAATGCCTCAAAAATGTGATTATCTAAGAGAAATTTATGATTTTATATAAAAAAGTGAAAAAAAATTATTTTTGCTTTTGCCATAATTTGCAGATAAACTTGCCTGAATAACTGTGTCAAAATGTATCCCAAAGGCATAAATCTTACCTGAAAACCTAGTTAAGTATCACTACTAATCATTTTTACCTGTAAAATGCAGCCCATATTTGAGGTGAATTCTAGTAAAACACACACACACATCATCTGGATTCATACTGGGTAAAAGAAATAAAATGGCCATGGACTACAGTCGCTTTACATGGTTAAGGACAAAAAAATGTCAATGAATAAAGTTGCCAAATGCGGTTAAAGAGTTAAATTACATAGGCCTAAGTGAGGTTAGGCCTTCAAAACCTATGACAAAAGAGTAGGCTAAGTTATACAGTACTCAAATTAAGTACCTTTAAGACCTAACAAAAACAGGATAAAAGTAGTCCTTACTTGATAATGTTTGTGATGAGAATAAACAATTAACATGAGTATTAGAAAAGCAATGGACACAGATGTTAATACGCATGTTGCCCACAAATCAGTGTCCGTTGACAACCAATAAACAGACCAAATGAAGTTGCTCAGAAAAGCATATGAAAGGGCATATCTAAATCTAATTGTGAGTTTTGGAAGAGAGGACTCAATGTACTGATGTTCAAGGATATCACTGTCAAATCTGAAAAATAAACAAGATAGAGTACAGTACTCAGCTCCTTACATTTTACTAACTAGGCCTATACAGTACATGCCATAATCTTTTCAAGATTGTTCTACATTGCAAATATGGCAAAAATTACCATATGGCCTAACCTAGTTTTTCACAGGCTAGCTATGTCTAAGTCTATATGCTCGTGAGCTAAGCTACTCCAAAAAATGTTTTAGGTTTCAATAATGCTAAATAGTAATGAATCAAAACAGTACGTAATGAATTTATTCATATCACTATATATAAAAAAATAAGTTTTGGCAAACCTTGCCAATATATCATGTAGCAGTACAATATCCATTGTACAATACCCTGCTAAGCGCAACATAGTCTTATTTTATGTATTAGACCTAATAATGGGAGTAGGCTTACTCTATCTCTAATGCGTAACTTTCTGGGGATAGCTTTCATTGATAAGAGACACGAGAGGAAATATAGTTGAGAAAGGAACTAAACCTAGAGGCCTAATTACATAAAACCAGAGATACAAATAGCATAGAATTAAAAACATTTTAATCTATGTTCAACCATCAAATAGGGCTTAATAATTATTTCTCAATATAGCTAACTAGTGGAGAAAGGGGCAATCATCTATACTTGTTTCCACACTTCTATCAAAACAAACGGCGGGGGTTATAGGTCCCCCCCCTCCTCTCTAAGAGGTGAGGAATTTATGAGATGAAAAGCCTTTGATTCCACCTGGTCAAGTAGAGCTGTGTGGGTTGGGCCACCGCACGTATGATAAACATACTCCATACAGGGGTGGACAAGGCCCCTGTACAGACAAAGTCTTCAACCTGCCAAAAATTTGTTTATCAGACAAAAATGTGAAAACCTGTCTAATTCTTCTTGTTCTTTCTGGACACCTTGCCAAGAACCTCTCCAAGAACTATACTACTTCTTTCCTGCTTCTTTTCTGTCCTGATGGCTCAGTTGCTGTCTCTTCTGATAAAGTTGAACTCTTCACTCAGATTTCTGCCACCAACTCGACTCTGGATGATTTCTCTGCTGTTCCTCCATATCTTCCTCCCTCTGACTTAATTATGTCAGAAATTAGAATCTCTCCCAAAGATGTTTATTCTGCCCTATCTGAGCTCAACTCTAGGAAGGTGTACAGTCCTGATGGTGTCTCTCCTGTTGTTCTCAGAAACTGTGCTTCTATGCTGCCACCCTGCCAAAGTAAACTCTTTTGTCTCTCTTTCATCTGGCACTTTTCCTTCCTGCTAAAAGTTTGCTTTTATTCAACCTATCAAGAAAGTTGACCACTCTCAACCTTTCAACTGCCATCCAAGTGCTTTGATTTCTCACCTTTCTAAAGTTTTTGAATCTATCTTTAATAGGAAGCTTCTTAAACACCTCTTCTCACACTCTTATTTCAGTTTGACAGTAGTGGTTCTGCAAGGGGTGCTCTACTGGCAATCTCTCTGACTCTTGGTCATCTTCCTTTTGGGATTTTGGTAAAACCTTTGCTATTCCACTCAACATATCAAAAGGTTTTGACAGAGTCTGGCACAAATCCTTAATTTCCAAATTGCCCTCCCTTAGTTTTTATTCTCCTATCTGTGCCTTCATCTCTGATTTCCCTTCTGGATGATCTACAGCTGTGATTGTAGATGGCCACTGTTGTTCTCCTAAAGCCATTAATAGTGGTGTTCCTCAAGTTCCCCCCCCCTTCCATTATTTTACCACCGACTTGTACCTAGGGAGAGTGGTACATATCTTGGTGAGACAGTGGGTAAGTGGTGTCACTGGGTTGGGGATGGTAGACTAGCAGGGTGAGTAAGGTTCATTTGCTGGATAGGCAGTAGGAGGGATATGGAATTAGATGCGCTGAAGCAGATGAGAATGGGTGAGGAAGAGGAAAATCACTTCTACTGAGAAGTGGGGGCCTTCAGTGAGTATGGATATACTGGACAAGAGAGGGAAACACCCATGATGAAGAGCAGACAGGTTCAGTTATTCAACCAGGAGGTGTACAATGGTGATAGGGGTATGGCAGGTAGGGCAGAGCAGGCTGGTGATTTAGACATAAGGTGACCATGTGTAATGCGTATGTCCTAGGTGGAGATCATCCAATGGGATAAAATCACTTCTTTATGGCAGGACTGGTGGAATGAGGAGGCATAGTATCCAAATTGCAATTTGATCTTGTAGAGTTTGTTGTGTGTGGTCTGGTCCCATTCCCATTGCCAGATGGAGCAGAAGTGGGAGTGGAGAGTCGGGAAGAAGTTGGAGAAAGGGAGGGGCTGGGAGGAGGCCAGCAGTAAGCAGGCCATCTTTGCCATGCAGTCCACCTCCTCGTTACCCTGGATGCTGACATGTGCTGGGACCCAGTAGAAGGCAATTGTCTTGTGTTGGAAAGTTGTTAAAAAGTAGAAGTTTTGCTGGATGGTGTGGATGAGTGGGTGGGTGGGTTAAATCTCTCTCTCTCTCTCTCTCTTGAGAGAAGTGCGCTTTGGGAGTCTGAATAAATGATAAAGGAGCTGGCAGGGTGGGTGTGAACAATGTCAAGGGCCTCCATAATCGTGAAGAGTTCTGCTGAGAAAACTGAGGCATCACGGGGGCAGGCTGACACCTTGAGAAAGTGGCTGGGCCAGTGATAATTATGTCACAAATGACATGGCCTGAAGTTGAAATAAAAAATAAATTTTTCAAGTGTATTTTGGTGTGCTCTGTTCAAATATAACCATTTCTTGTGCAAATAAACAGAAATACATGTTTGGGTCACGCAATGACAACTGTATTTCTGTTCATTTGCACAAGAAATGAAGGTCATATTCAAACAAAGCACACCAAAACACACTTGAAAAATGTATTTTTGACTACATTCTATACAATAAAGCATAACCTAACATGTTCAAGTTACGAGATTTCGTAAATGACACATTACCACAGGAAACATGCAAAACACCTCAAAATTAACCAGAAAAGTTTGCTCTCATCATTTTCATTTAAACTAACGAAAATATCATGACATAACCTAACCAATCATCAAGGGTGTACAGTTGACATAACCTAACCAATCATCAAGGGTGTACAGTTGACCTAACCGGGCATTCAGTTGACCTAACAGGTTAATATTGGTTATTTCACCTAAATATCTTCTGATCTTTTCGTATTATCATCTAGGGCACATGATGAATCAGGTTCTCAAAGTTGAAACCACACGAACAGCACGTCATAATTCTATCACAAACACCACCAAACTGAATCCAATTAGAAAAAAAAAAATAGCCAGAACAGAAACAACAAACTAATTAAGTCTCAGAGTAATATGACATCATACCACCCCTAACTACAAATACACTAAATACATATACTCTTATATTTATATTATTATTTTCTACAATAGTTTGCACAAAAAATGAGTGACAAATTTGAATAAAGCGACTAAAACTACCTCATAAAAAGTTATTTTGATTTACAGGCCCAGCCCATGTCATTTAAAACATATTAACCAGGCCAGTATCACCGCTGCAGTGGCCATACCAGCCTCCAAGCAAGAACCATCTGTATAAATGGGAACAGTGTCCAGGTGTTGTGTTGTGCTCTGAAGAGTGACCTGTATACTGTAGCAATCGTGGTAGTCTTTGGTAGGGCACATAGGTCCCGCAAAACTTGATAGGGGTGAGAAGCCAGGAAGGGTGGATGTTGTACGAGATGGTGATAACTGAGGGGGGCAGGCATGTTGGCAAGGTCCAGGAAAGAGTAGACTGCTTCAGTGAAGTGCCATCTTCGTCCCTGTGGTGGGAGTTCAAAAATCGCCATGAAGGTTATGTCCTCATGAGGAGCAAATCCCATCAGAGAGCGAGAGGGAGGTAATTGAATTCCGCTTGGAGGCTGGGGAAGAGCAGAAGGCACCAGTGGTGAGGCAGAGGCCCCTATTCAGTACCGGGTCCAAGATACGGAGGCAGGCATTGGAGGCTGAGCCATATACAACACTGCCATAGTCCAGCTTCAACTGGACCATGGAAGTGTAAAGGTGAAGGAGAGAGAGTCGGTCTGTGCCCTATGTGGTGTGGAAGAGGCGATCTAGGAGAGCGATCTATGATTCACATAGGTTGGCTATGGTGCATCCGACCTCTGATTTTTCTACTATCTCTAATTGGGGCAGAGAAAACTTTGTTGCTTTCAATGCCTTAAAAATTCAGTTTCTTTATCTGTCTACCTCTCACAATCTTCCACATAACTATCTTTTTATCTTCAATAATATGCAACTCAATCCTTCCTCTTCTTGATCAATATTCTTAGTGTTTCCTTTTCTCAGGATCTTTCCTGGAAGGAACACACAGGCCTATACCCTCTTTCTGAAATACTGTATTTTATGCCTCATAAGATGCTACAAGTAGTAAGACACCCTATATTTAGCAAAGAATATTTAGGAAAAAAATATTTCAAAGATTTATCAGCCTGACAAAAAATATATTCTCATAACTTTATTAAAAGAACATTAAACAAAACAATAACATATGAGCCCTGAAGTGATTTTTGGAGACATTTCCCAGGAAAAAAGTAGCATCTTATGAGGCGTAAAATATGGTAGCTTCTAAAAGGTTAGGTGTGCTGTACCAGCCAGGCATGGGGCAATTACTTGGTCAATGTACGGTAATTAATTACAATTACTTGACATTCTCAATTACAATTACTGTAGATGGTGAAATACTTAATTACAATTACTTAGTGAAGTAATTAATTACAATTACTTAGTGAAGTAATTAATTACAATTTAAATTACATTTACAAAGAATTGCATTGTTTTCATAAACACACACTATTTGATTTGTCATGCTTTTCTACCTACGTATTTTGATTCCATTTTCAGTTTTGACCATCATCTTCAATGAAAACTAGATGATATTAGATCAATAAAATGTACTCTTCTTTTAACATTGCACAGAACTGTATTTTTCATCAAGCAGTTCTTGCTATGGACAATTGGACATATGTATGGCATGTGATATGGTCTAATGAAACCAAAGATAAGGCACTCAAAAAATACTAATACAAGACAAAAGAACTGGCATTTATTTTGTCAAAATAATAAGGACAAAAATCTGGCACTTTAGTTATAAACATTTGAAATAAATGGAACATTTTATTTCAAATAAAAATAATAACATCTTATTCCAAAAGAAAGCTCCCTGAAACATGATGAGTGAGTAGTTTAAATTATAAATATGACCCATTAACTTTAATATTCATTTAATTCAAAGTAATTAACTGTAACTTTGTTTCTTAATATAATTAATTACAATTACATTTTAGGTAGTCAGTTACAATTACTGGCCAATTACATGAAAAACTTTAATTAATTATAATCAATTACAATTACTCCCATGCCTGGTACCAGCTCCACAGTTTCTTCACCCCCACTCAGTTGCTACTCTCTGTACAGGGGTCTTGTCTGCCCCTGAATGGAATGCGCTTCTCACATGTAGGGTGGCTCAACCCACACAGCTCTACTTGACCAGGTGGAATATCAAAGGCTTTTCATCTCATGAATTCCCCACCTCTTACTGTCTTCAATCATTTTCTCTTTGCTACAATGTTGCCTCTCTCTCTTTACCATTGCTATTATAATGGATACTGCTCTTCTAAACACTAACTGTGTGCCTCCTCCTTCAAAGAGAGCATGCAGTACCAGACTTTTAATGCATTCTTCTTCCTTTTCTGTCCAACTATCTAATGCAAGGGTTAATCAGTATTCTCAATCTTTCATCTACTCAACTAGTCAATTCTGGAACAATATTCCTCAATCCATTTTCCCCCCCATCTATGACCTCTAATCTTTCAAACACAATGTCCAGACATCTCAAAAACCTTGGACCTTGATTTTGGCTCTTCTTCCTGTATGGGGTGGCAGTTTTGTGGGCATTTGCCATTGGTCCCTCCTTCCTGCATAAAAGAAAAAGGGTGCTACTATAGCATGCAGTCTACAAAGATATTTACACTATAGTATGTGGTCTACAACATATTTACAAATTCAATTACATTGAAACAAAAAATTTAAAGGACAAATAAAACAAACCAATTCATTCTATGGGATATAATACCTGGTTAGGTCAACTGTATGCCCTTGACAATTGGTTAGGTTAAGTTGTGATATTTTCGTTAGTTTTAACGAAAATATCACAACTTTACCTAACCAAACTAACGAAAATATCACAACTTTACCTAACCAAACTAACGAAAATATCACAACTTAACCTAACCAATTGTCAAGGGCATACAGTTGACCTAACTAGGCATTCAATTAACCTAACTGGGCACTATATCCCATAGAATAAATTGTTTTATTTGTCCTTTAATTTTTTTGTTTTAATGCAAATGAACTAATATTTGTCTTCATGATTCCCCCTTGACTTCACATTCATCCCCAAAGATAAAGTAAAGTCATTTCAGGTTGGGTCAGCACAAATTCAAGTCAGGTCAGGTCAGGTCACTTCGGTGCAAATTCTTTTGTAGACTGCAGATATCTTTGTAGACTGCATGCTATAGTAACACCAGAAAAAAGATTATTAGCTGAGCAAAGAAGACTAAAGTGAAGTTTATGATGAAGGTATCATACCTAGGATTCCACCATGATTTTGATGCTCTTTCAAAAAGCTGAGGACAGCATGAAGATTTTCTATGTTTAGCCAACATCATGGCATATAATTGAGGGGTTAGTGCGAGGCATATTACTTCTTCTTCCTCCAGCATACTCTCCCCTTCCTCTCCATTTCCTATGTCAGTGTCACCCGACAATGTGGTCATTTTTAACCAAAACTTTTGTCAAGTTTTATGAAACTTCCTGCCCCACTGAAATAAGAAAAAATTAAAATTAAAATAAAGTAGGCCTATGACACAAATTACATTATACTTGGAAAACATGAAGCCAGTGGGGCCTATCAAGGTTATCCAAGTCATGAGCTATATTTTTATCTAAATTTATTCTTGATTCTACACCCTTGAACTTCTTATGCAGGTTATTTTCTACCAGAAGGACCTAACTACAAAAGTGAAAGGTTTCAGTATCACTTTCGGATTGCCTGAAGATCAGGGCCCCCAGCCTTCATTAGTTAGCCTTATAAGGCTAACTAACGAAAATATGATTTACCCTAACCAATCATCCAGGGCATACAGTTGACCTAATGATTGGTTAGGTTAAGTCATGATATTTTCATTAGTTAGCCTTATAAGGCTACTAAGGAAGGCTAGGGGCCCTGATCTTCAGGTGATCCTAACTTTCAACTGAAAATTTATAGCCTATTCAAATTTCATAAAACTGATTAAATTTTTAATTTAAACTTATATCCAAGTTGTTAATATGGGAGTTGTGAAGTGTATCTCAAACCCCTAAATTACTACCTTTTTTTTTAAATACTTTGCAAGCTTCACTCGTGAAGTATTTTTAAAAAAAGTAGTAATTTAGGGGTTTATGAAGTACAAAAAATCATAAATTGCGAAATATCACGATCCTACTGCATCAGTATTTCATATAACGTGGGTGATCTCTCAGTGACATTATACCTTTGTAACTAATATTCTTCATTTTGTAAGTTAATCCTTTTTTAGTTTATATATATATATATTTCTTTTTCTGTAATGGGCTGGTGACAGCCAATAATCCTGTAAAATTATTTATGGCTGACATTTTTTGGATGGTATGAGACTTTTTTTAATTGTTAGTAGGGTCATTCCATGTCAACTCAGCCACAAAATGGCACTTTTTGCACTCACCCCTTTCAATTTTGCTCATACTTGGCACAATAGCAGATATACATGCCAAACTTAAATTCCCAAATTATTAGAGCTGACTGACCTTTGGTTACTGAGATACAAGGTCACAAAGTTGTGACATTTTGACCTTTTTTGCGTTAAATGACTATTTTCAAAATGGTGTAACTAAAAAACTATTAAAGCTAGAGCATTGATTTTGGTCTCATTTTAAAGCTCTTTAGTAGCCCCTTGTTTATTGTCTCTTGTTAAATATCTCTACTGTGAAAAATAAAAAAATCCCTTCAAAAGTTGACCTTTGACCTTGAATAAAAAAAAAAACCTTCTCCTAAAAAATTCAATTTTTTTACATTAATACCTTGAGTCATGTACAACAAAATCCCAAGAAGCTGTAAGTGGCTGATAACTAGTTCAATGTATAAAAAATAAATGAAGTTGGCATCATTCTTCAATTTTAGATTTTTTTTGTCAG
Source organism: Bathynomus jamesi (assembly GCA_023014485.1). Lineage (NCBI taxonomy): Eukaryota > Metazoa > Arthropoda > Malacostraca > Isopoda > Cirolanidae > Bathynomus > Bathynomus jamesi. The sequence continues at coordinate 1,177,127 of JAJOZX010000387.1, forward strand.
TTCATTTATTTAAAAGTTCTGTTCTGATATAGTGTCAGTGAAGACTTAGTTCAACTTAACATTATTAGTTCAAAAACCTTTTTGTGACCTGTGCCAAAAGAAGTCTTTTAAAAGACAACCAGGGTTAAACCCCTCGACAGCCCCAAATCTACTGGAGTAGCGCTGATCCAAAGGCCCAACTAGTATATAAGTACTGTCAACTTTACAGAGTTGACTCCTGACTTCAAGTTAAAGTTAATTTATTTTTACTAAATACATGTATAAAAATTTATTTAATAATTCATTAATTGTTCATTGTTTTCTTTTCAGGATTTTCTTTGTGCTTTTGTGATTTCAGAGTACAAACATGGAACATTTAAAACTGAAACAGAAGTGTGCTGATCCTTTGCTGCGTCACAAAGGTCAGTGTCGAAAGAAGAGTTTGAGAATTGTACCACAGGAACTTGTAAATAAGTTTCCCGATCTGCACTTAACACTACATCACAGACTTTGTAAGCAGTGTAGAGAACATCTTGAGTCCTTGCCTGAGAAAGGAATAGGCACTTTGAATTCAGACATAAATGATGATTCTTCTTGTAGTAGTGAACCACCTGAAGATCTTGAGAAAATTGAAAATGTTGACAATAGTGATGCATCAACTTCAGAGCAAAACCATGAGATGTGTACTTTGAATGCTTCTTTTGTTTCAATTGGTGAATCACCCATAAAAAAGAGAAAGCTTGTAGAGCAAAAGTCATATGGAGCTAAAAAACTAAGCAAGGTGACAGAGACAGTTAAGAAGAGAATGGAAACAGTTGCAGGAAAAGAGATTTCTGACTCACAATTTAAGGAGCCATCTGGAGATGTAGACTGTTTAGAAATAATAAATCAACTCAAGGAAAAATTCAAAAATGAAAATACTAAAAGAAGTGATAAAATAAAAATCCTCACTGTATTGCCCAAAAGTTGGAGCATTAGGAAAATTGCTTCAGAATTTAACACAACAAGGCATACAGCATCTATTGCTAAAAAAATAGTTGAAGAAAAAGGTGTCCTTTCAGACCCAAATCCAAAGGGTGGGAAAAGAATTAAACAGGATACTGTTGACGCTATTAAAGCATTTTATCTTTCAGAAGACATCAGTAGAACAATGCCAGGAAAGAAAGACTATTGTAGTATCATTGACAATGAAAGAGGAAGGATACATTTGCAAAAGCATCTTTTACTTTGCAATTTAAAAGAAGCCTATCATATTTTCAAAGAAAGAAATCCTTTGGTTAAGGTGGGATTCAGTAAATTTGCAGAATTGCGTCCAAAGCAGTGTGTTATTGCTGGAGCAACAGGAACTCACTCAGTATGTGTCTGTACAATTCATCAGAATGCCAAACTTATGTTTGTAGGAGCTGAATTAGAAAAACTAACTGCAAATGATGACACACCTATTAAGAATGTACGTCATTGTGTTGCCTTTATGGAATGCAATCCTGCCTCACAGAAATGCTGCCTCAGACAATGTGTGGAGATCCATCAGATTTAAAAAACAGACTACTGGACATATTTACAAACAACTTCATTGATATCATAAATTTTAAAAAGTGGACCAATACAGATCGGTCAAATCTTGAATCAGTAGAACTGAATACAGATGAATATATTGACCAATTCTGTAACCAACTGAAAGAATACCAGATACATGACTTCAAGACAAAGATGCAAGCAACTTATTACCGTGAAACAAAAATGTCTTTGAAAGATGGTGAGGTCCTTGCTGTGTGTGATTTTGCTGAAAATTATTCCTTTATTCTTCAAGATGAGGTTCAGAGCTTTCACTGGAACAATGAGATGGCTACTCTACATCCATTTGTTATTTACTATAAAAAGGAAGATGAGATTGCTCACCTTAGCTTTGTTATTATTTCAGAGTGTAACATCCATAACACAGTTGCTGTACATTTGTTTCAAAAGCATCTGATAAAATTCCTAAAAGATAATATCTCATCCATCGGTTCCATCCACAAAATAATTTACTTTTCAGATGGGTGTGCAGGACAGTATAAGAACTGCAAAAACTTTTTGAATCTTTGCCATCACAGAGATGATTTTGGAATTGAGGCAGAATGGAATTTTTTTGCAACAAGTCATGGAAAGGGACCCTGTGATGGTGTTGGAGGCACAGTTAAGAGATTAGCTGCAAAAGCTAGTCTACAACGACCTTATGATGAACAGATCCTTACTGCAGAACAGTTATATACATTTGCAAGTGAAAATATTGTAAATATAAAATGTCATTTTTCAACCAATAAAGAGCATGAAGAGGAAAGCCAACTTCTCCAAGAAAGACACTCAACTGCAAGGACTATTGCTGGTACACAGAAATTACACCATTTACAGCCAGTTTCATTGACTTCTCTTAAGGTTAAACATTATTCATTATCAGATTATTCAAATATTGAGAAAGTTACTGAAAAGGAAGAAGTTGTGACTGAGGAGAAAATACATGGTTTTGTTACTGCTGCATATGATGGCCATTGGTGGGTGGCATATGTGCTGGAAAAGATACCAGAGAATAGAGAAGTAAAAGTCACATTCCTTCATCCTCATGGCCCAAACCCATCATTTGTGTATCCTGGTCGACCAGATGAATTAATCTTACCATATTCAGATATTCTAACACAAGTTGAGGCATCTACTACTAATGGACGAACATACAGGATTTGCAAAGAAGTTACTTTGAAGGCATCCAAAGCTTTGGCAGATCTACAGCACAGAAAGGTAAGAATTCAAAATTAAAATGGTCATGTAACTATATATACACTGCATACATTTTAAGTTGTGATAAATGGAAATCAATGAGCACTATACCTATACATATTGTATGTACATTTTAATATGTTACTTGTATTTGTTAATTAGGTAGCTATCTAGGTATACATTAAAAATTGTTTTCTCTTCTAGAAATCACAATAAATTGGGTGGCCCACAAGAATCTTGTCAACTACTGAAAACCATCATACATGCACAACATACAGGTGAGGTGGGTAAAGAACAAATATTTAAAAATAAGCATTTGCTTGTTTGTAGAAGGCTGCAGATAGTATGTAGATATGGGTTGTATTTGTAAGAGATTGAGCTGACCTTAGACAAAAATGGTTACTGACATACAAGGTCACAAAGTCATGACTTTTTGACAATTTTTGTATAAAATGACTTTTTTCAAAATGTTGCTTGAATTCATTATTTTTTATACATTGAACTAGTTATCAGCCACTTACAGCTTCTTGGGATTTTGTTGTACATGACTCAAGGTATTAATGTAAAAAAATTGAATTTTTTAGGAGAAGGTATTTTTTTTTTATTCAAGGTCAAAGGTCAACTTTTGAAGGGATTTTTTTATTTTTCACAGTAGAGATATTTAACAAGAGACAATAAACAAGGGGCTACTAAAGAGCTTTAAAATGAGACCAAAATCAATGCTCTAGCTTTAATAGTTTTTTAGTTACACCATTTTGAAAATAGTCATTTAACGCAAAAAAGGTCAAAATGTCACAACTTTGTGACCTTGTATCTCAGTAACCAAAGGTCAGTCAGCTCTAATAATTTGGGAATTTAAGTTTGGCATGTATATCTGCTATTGTGCCAAGTATGAGCAAAATTGAAAGGGGTGAGTGTTTTAGGTGGCTGACTTGACATGGAATGACCCAGTAATATTTTTTGTAAATCCAAGTGTACAGTAGTTTTAGATGCAGAATCGTACAGATAAAGTGTAATTTCATTATCACAACCTATTTAAATGTATTTGAAATCAGCTACTAATTTGCTTGCTATGTTTATAATTAAAAAAATTTGGTAGGATAAGATCAACAGCTGACCAGTCAGTTAATCATAATTTTTGGATTAGCAAAGCTATTTCTTTTTACTTTACTTACAAATTATTTGAAAGTGTTGGTGAGCCTCTAAATAACTTCTGTCTAAATATGTCCAACTGGAAAAAATACACATTATGCCTGACAAGTCTGACAATTTTATGATTTGTGCCAAGATTCAGTGCATGGTCTGGCATAATATCAGGTGCTGAGACAATAAACTCAGTGCATGGCATGTGCCATCACCATTCACCACCAGGCACAAAAAAATGTCATTCAATTAGATTAAATATAATCTAAGTTCAAAATACCCATTTGGTACACATTCATCATAACCAAATCAAGTTCCAACTCTGACTGGGTTCAACACTTCATCATCATCCTAAAAGAAAAAAAAAAGTCCCAATAACTATGGCCTAATTTATAGACTAGACTAAGGTTTTATTCAATAGTCTAACCTCAGGGTTAAACTGAAATAGGACTAAGACTTACCTAAAATAGATTTATCACTTGCATATTATTTACCTTTGAGTGGGCTAAACCACGAGAAACAAATTAGAATGTCTATAAAACTTGGTAAGTAGGCTATGATAGGGTCATAAGCCCAAAGAGTATACATTACATTTCATTTGAAAAACATGAAGCCACTTGAGCTTATCCAAGTTATGGAAAAACTATATATGCCTGTCATTATAGGCCAATACCTTCTTAAAACTTCAGTGGTCCCCAGGATCTGGTCTGATATAATTTGGGAATTTTTTCCAGACTCGTAAGTATGTACTACAATATGCACAAAAAATAAAATTACCGTAAGATTCTTCAAGTTTTATATGACAATTTTTATTGAGTACCATCATCCATCATTTTACATCAGCCTAGTTTGAGTCTTTGTTTTTAAGTTGTCAATGATTTACGAAACATTTATGGTTTGCATCATCTAATGTATCAAATTTGCGTCATTTTATTTCACCCCCAACTACCCAAATTTCCCTTGTGGCTAAAGCTTCTAGAATGTTCCCGTATGCTTGAGTCATGACTCAGCACTTCTCACTCACTGAGTATAAAAGAGCATCTGGGACAGCATTCACTCAGTATTCACCTGTCTCCTGTCCAGTAAAGTTCTCACTTATCACTCTCAATTCACTGCATTCTTTGTTAAAGAAAAGCACAATGGCTGAAAAAAGAAGTTTGTCATCATCATCTCCTGAAAAGGAATACCAGAAGAAGATGAGGAAGTCTATTCCTGTTGTATGTACTATTGAGTTTCTATATCCAAGAATGCATTCTTACTTATTGCATTGTTTTCAATAGGAAAATTATTTTCAGTCTCTTTTTTTGTTTTATGTTATAGTTTTAGGAATGCATCCTTGATGCAAAATGAGGGATGACTGTATAATATTAGGGGAAATGACAAATAAAGGTTGTAAAAATTAGCCAATTTTAATATTTTGCAAAATCTAAATCAAAGTTTTGGAGATTTTACAAAATCTAGTGAATCTTTATAAATCTTGATATTATACGAAATCTAGTGTAATTTTACCATATCCCTATTTAGTTAAAAAATGGATAGCATTTATTCCAGTTGTGCTTCTTCACTGTGCCAAAGGATATCATATCTATATATATATATATATATATATATATATATATATATATATATATATATATATATATATATGGAACTCTATTCAATGCATGATAATCACAGAGAGCCTGATGCTAAGTGCTGGGGGTTCAAGGTTGTTTGAATAGGGTTACCTACGTAAGGTTAGGTTAATCCATGTTGCTAGCAGTTTTGGGTGTTTTATATTCAAATATATTCTATTCTCGTGCAAATAAGCCAAACCATACATCAGTATTAATTTTAATCGATTGATTAATTTTTTTGCCAAAACTTGGTTTTGGGGCATTTCCCTGAACTGAGACCATCTAAAAAGCATTCCTGATATAAAAACAAATCCAACAATATAATTTATGGAGAATGAAGGGACAGGAGTTTATCTTCATATTTACCAAAAATATTGAAATGGGTGGTGACAATTCTTGAGTAGATCTCTGAATAGGAAGAAATAAATTTCATTTTGATGGATATCCATACCTAGGATACCTTAGTATGAAATAAAATTCATTTGGCTTAAGCCTTTGAGGTACAAATAAACTTCTGGCAAACATTTCTGTTCATTCTGCAAATCTGATACGAGTAGTTAGGGTCCTAAACTTGGAAATTTGCATAATTTTACCTACTTTACGTATGAATTGGAGTTAATTTATCTTTTTAAAATCTGAGCATCACTTCTGCCAAACTTCTAAGTTACTGAGCCATTCTTAAGAAAATTTGGATTAACCTTTAGCAATGTGATTCAATTAGATTACATTTCATTTGTAAAGCATGAAGCTACTGGGACCTGTTAAGGTTATCCAAGTCATAAGATAGGTATATTTAATAATAATAAAATCTTGCAAAACATCAATCTCAAGTAAGCTAATTAACAAAAATATTTTTAGAGCTACCAAATTAGCCTACATAACTTAAGCTAAGAATATATACTAACAACCAACAAACTATTTCATCCCTTTCATTCATGAAAGCATCCACATTTTTCTTAAAACTAATTAAGGAACTACTATTGACCACATCATTTGGCAAGTTATTCCAAAAATCTACTACTTGACTAATTTTCTCTTTATAATTTTTTTTATTATGCCCTAGAGTTATTTCATCAGCCATTAATGAGAAAAAGTTACATTGAAATTTTCCAAACCTGAAAACATTTTCAACATCTGTATCGTATCTTCCCTCATACAATGTCTCTCAAAACTAAACATACCTAGTTCTTTTAATCTATCCCTGTATTCCAATCTTCTTAGGTTAGGGATAAATTTGGTTGTCCTACATTGCACACCTTCAAGCATATCAATATCATGTCTAAGGTGAGGGGAACAGGCTTGAATGCAATATTCTAAGTGAGGCCAAACATAAGAATTATATCATTTACAGATATAATTTACGGTAAATTTATAGTATTACACCTGTCTCCCTTTGGAGGTGAAATTCATGTTTTTCCTATGGTTTTTGATGTGTTTTGAACGAATCTGACCTTCAAAACCGTCGGAAATGACTCGTTTTTGAGATAACCCCCCCTCCCCCAGCCAGCAATAAAAAACCGAGTCATTTCCGATGGTTTTGAAGGTCAGATTCGTTCAAAACATCAAAAACCATAGGAAAAACAAATTTCACCTTCAAAATTGACCTAACTAACCTATCCTAAAAGAAAAACAGGAATTACCTTATTCACGTGCAGGGGCAGGCTGAGGCTCTTCCTGGAGTAGATTTCACTTATCTTTAACTGAAGAAATGAATAAATACCTTGCCAGGTATTGGTATAGATATTTTGACCGAATACCTGGCCTCTTAACCCATTCCTTTAAATCCGCCAAAATCTTTCGATATTGTGTGTGAATTTCGATATTCTCATTATCCACAAAATTTTTAGAATGAATAATAACAAAATGCTTGTAACCTAAATCACTTATAGTCTTGTAGGCAGCCCAGGAATCACTATAAATCACAGAGCCAGGCCTAATGTACTTCTGAATGAGTGGAACGAGTGTTCCATTCCAGTAGCAAAGTAATTCAAATTCAAAATGGATGGAGCACAGTGATTGGGCAGACGTGTAACAGTCACACAAACGAACGTATGAACACACAAACGAACGTATGAACATGCACTAGATACACACCAAAAAAATATTTATATATCGAAAACGAAGCATTTGCGACAGAAACGCTATAGAAGGAAAGTGTCTTAGAATTAAAAACTCTACTTAATGAACATATAATAATTGCTGGATGTTAGACGGGTGTAATACTATAATAATACCTAATTTACTAACCTAACTCAACTCCTGATTAGATTAGGTTAATTAATAAAAAAAAAAAAAAATTGGCAATGAAATTTGGCAAGTGGCATACGAATCTAGCAAAAAGTTGGGTCTGGGATAACTAGGGTGACCAGATTTTTATGATCCCAATGCAGGACAGATCCATTGGTATACTAATATACAGTCATACCCTGCTTTACATCGGTTTTCAAGAGCAAGATTTTGTTCATACTACGTCGTTTCACTCGACTTTACGTCGCTTTACGTCATTTTTCGACTTACGTCCTTGGAACCAATTACCGACGTTAGGCATTTATTTATAGGCGTTCACTGTGTTTTACATTTGGTGTTTACATGGTCTTTCGGTACAGGTATACTAAGGCAATTTTCCCTTGTTGCTCTTTATACTTTTTTTTTTATGTACAATAGGCTATTTTTACTTTTCATTTTCATATTTATTATCTATAGTATTGAAAACATATCCATAAGTGTTTATTTATAGTTGTATCTAATCGCTACCGTCGTCTGAGTGTTTTACAGTGTTTACAATCGGTTTTCAGTAGACTTAGGCACCTCTGTTCGCTTTAAGTCGTTTTTCGACTTACGTCGGGGTCCTTGGAACCAATTACCGACGTTAGGCAGGGTATGACTGTACTCGTATGATATCTTGATAACACTTCACAAGTCAACCAATACCTTTTAAAAGCATTTTGCAGCACTCTATAGGCATTTTACTTTATCTTTCAAAGATATATAACTGACAAATAATTGTACTACCAAAAAGTAATTTTATATAGTTTACTTACCAGTACCTAATTTATTGAAAAACATTTTATTTAATTGTACTTGGCACTGGAATGTATTTTCTTAAGGAGAGGTATTTCTTTGTTCAGATATTCACAAAATTCAAGGCAACTCATCTCATAATTACATATTGTTAATAATGCTACTTTGAGTATTTATATTTAACCAACTTTTTTCTTCTGTCCAAAGTTATTCATTATGGAAAATACCCTCTCTGTTGGAGCATTTGATCCAAGTAAACTCAAATAGAATTCTATTACCTTGGAAATGTTTTCAAAGAGAATATTCTGACTCTTGAAATGTATGGGTACTCTTGACATGTTTTAAAACATTTATGAGGGGATGCGTGGATGCCAGATCTACAATAATGAATACAAATTACATTTTATTTGTACAAAAATTGCATAAATACAAGAATGCGGGACATTGCATTGTCCCGCATTGATCAATGTTTTTTTCGGGACAGAAACTCTACATGCAGGATGTCTACGTCTGGTCACCCTAAGGATAATAGGAAAGTACCAATTTTTGGAATGACTTGCCATATATGGAAAACAGTAGCTCATTAATTTTAAGGGTTCTTTTGCATTATCCTCCCAACACTAATTTTTTTATATAATGTTAGTTTGGTTTTGGTTATGGTACTTTATTTTCCTTCCATTAGAAAAAAATTAGTGTTGGTATTAGGTTAGGTTAGGTTACGGTAAAAACAGCCCGCCGTCAGCCGTTATAAAAAAAAATAGTGTTGGGAAGATAATGCAAAAGTACCGTACCATTTTAAGAAAAATTTACATACTTTCAGGAGTGAAAGAGATAGTTTGTAGATTGTATATATATTCTTGGTTTCAGTTATATAGGCTACTTTGGTAGTAGTAAATAGTTATATATTGATTAGGTGACTTAAGATTGACATTTTGGAAGATTTTATTATTAAAATGTAGCTCCTGATTTGGATTATCTCCATAGGCCCCAGTAACTTCACATGTTTTCCAAATGAAATGTAATATAACAAACAGAATGAATTACAAAAATTGAGGGCCTACAAAGAACTTTTAATTCATATATTAAACAACCTGATGAGTAAAAATAAAGGTAATTATATAGAAAACGGCGCAACCCCAAGTATGATGTAAAAAACATTTTATTAGGTCAATTTCGATGTGCTGAAGCCAAATCTGTTAACCATTTGGTGTGCAAATGCTTCAAATTAGAGTAAATGTTATTTATATTTTACTCTTATTTTGAAGCATTTGCCTAAAAAATGGCTAACAAGCACATGAAAACTAACCTAACCTAACCTAACCTAACCTAAGAGTAAAATAATCAAATCAACTTACGTACCTTTAACTTAAACATTGGGAGGATACAACTTTGCCGCAGCTTTGAGGAAAAAATGAAGTCTCTGATCACTAGGGACGTTATGTAAAAATAGACTTCATTTTTTCCTCAAAGCTGCAGCAAAGTTGTATCCTCCCAATGTTTAAGTTAAAGGTAAGTTGATTTGATTATTTTACTCTTAGGTTAGGTTAGGTTAGGTTAGGTTAGTTTTCATGTGCTTGTTAGCCATTTTTTAGGCAAATGCTTCAAAATAAGAGTAAAATATAAATAACATTTACTCTAATTTGAAGTATTCGCACACCAAATGGTTAACAGATTTGGCTTCAGCACATCGAAATTAACCTAATAAAATGTTTTTTACATCATACTTCGGGTTGCGCCATTTTCTATATAATTACCAAAATAAATTAAACTACTGGGTTAGGCTCGGAGATTTTGGCCTTTATTCCAATGAGAGGAGGTTTGAGAGATACAGTCTGATCTACACCTGGAAAATTCTAGAAGGGCTTTTAATCACCCGCAATACTGAACCAATTGTACCCACCTCAACAAGAACTGGCAGAATGCGTCAAAAACATCACCTCCCACCAAACAGCCTGAAAAGGATTCAAACTCTTCACTATAATAGTATCTCTAGGCAGGGTTCTCGCCTGTTTAACTCCTTGCCTCAGTACCTTAGAGATATAAGTGCAGTCCCAGTGGATACTTTCAAAAAACATCTAGACCATGTTAGCCAACATACCCGACCACTCGACCAGGGTTGCCAGATTGGGCAATTTTTCGCAAATGGGGCTACTTCTGAGGACCTGTGCTATCAACATTTATGATTTTGCGATTTTGCGAATTTTGTGCTACTTCCCCCCACAACTTCGCGACATTGGGATATTTTCAGAAATTTTATGTAAGTGTACAAATATTTGTTATACGATGAACCCTTTCTTTCTTAATGTGTAATTTTTTGAAGCGACAATGCAAAACCCCGAAATTATGAATAATAGACCACTAATATAATGTAGAAAACATTCTATTTTCACCTGAATTTAATATTAAACCTTATGCATTAGGACATAGAGTTCAAAATAACTGATCTCCGACAATTTTCTTTCGATTTTGGACCTTATATAAGTAAAATCTTTCTTTGAATTCGTATTTGGATTACAGGAAAAATAAGGAGCCTGTTTTAAAAGACATTTCTGTATTCACATTAAAGCTATACAGCTTGCCAATAAGCAATGCAACTGTGGAACGAGTATTTTCAAGAGTTACATCAAAAAACAAACTTAGGAATCGGATGGGTTTAGAACTTTTAGCTTCTGTACTTCGTATAAAAATGATGCTTGAAGAAAAAAGCATTTGTTGTGTTAATTTTGAACCTTCACCACCTATGCTTAAATATAATTCTGGCATTTACGAAAAGTCAGAAAAGACCTTTACAAGCCATGATGAAGGAGAAAAAGAAGACGACGAGCTATTGAATTCACTACAATTTTAAATAAAAACCGTAAGTAAATTTTATAGTATAATAAAATAATGAAATTGGGGTTGGGCTACTTTTTGCTACTTTTCGATACGTTCCTCGCTAATTTTGTTCAAAAGTATCTGGCAACTCTGTACCCGACCAACCCACAGTGCCAGGATATACCTCTGCCAGAACAGCCCTCACAAATTCGATAGTGGACCAAATCTTATGGCAAAAGGAAGTGAAAAGAAGAGCGGCGACTACGTCGTGGCACCGCCTCGGGAGACGCTGAACGGATTTCGTGGGAGCAGCGTACCCTTGAGGTAGAAGCGCTTCAAGTAAATTCAAGGTAAATACTAGCCTAAGTTACCCAGACGGTCTCTACCGCAGGCCAGTTTTTAAATAACATCCACTATTCATTTTTACTAAAACACCAAGGACTGTTATTGTTAAAATAAATAGTCTTTGATTCGCCAATCTTCTGTAATATATTTATACCACACAAATTTGCCTAAATTAAGTTTCATCAGGTTATTAAATTACGATCTATCCTTGGCTTATCCTAGGCAGCTTAGTCGTTATTGTTGTCCTGCACACTCATAAGTTAGTTGGTTGATCTGCTGAAGGTTCTTTGATACCCTTTAGTTCTAAGATGTTAGTAACATTGACTGATTCATCTGTTTAAAGACCATCTATAAGACAAAGAAGCGACAACGCAAATTAGAAAACGAACAGGGTTCCAAACTAAGTGAAGCAATGACGGTTTTCAATTAAATTAACTATTGTCTACTCAATAAGAAGTTCACACAAGCTAATTACCATCATTCTTGTAAGCAATTTTACCATTGTTAATAAAAGTTTTACTACAATAATTTTTTATTCGTGAAGTAAAATAGGGGTTCCTTAATTAGTTTGAAGGAAAAAATGTACGCTTTCATAAATGAAAGTTTTTAAATTGGATAAATAATGTATATTTTAGCGCAAGTTACGTATGTAGGCTAGCTGTGTAAATAGCTTTATATTAATTAGCTGACTTGAAACCAACATTTGCAAATTTTTATTATAAAATATAGTTTTAGATCATTCATGACTTGGATAACCTCAATAGGCCCAAGTATATGGGTAACATTCAAGTCTATTAATGAGTATATATTCAAGCACTTTGGACATAATACTGGCCAAAGCTATTGGCCTATAGTTATCTTTACTATTGATTTTGCCCTTCTTATCTTTTAGTATTGGCACCAAAACAACGGATAACATTGTATCTGGCAAAACACTATGTATAGTAAACTTGTAAAGCACAAAGCTAACAGAGGCACTAATCTGTCACTACTAAATTTCAAATGTTCAGCAGAAATACCATCACTACCATATGATGTGTTACAATCTAAACATTTGATGACCTGGTTAGTCTCAAATACACTAACTCTTATATTTGGTCTATAGGTAGCATCACAATTAACATTATTGCTCTTACGTACAAAGTTGAATAACTCACTGTACTGTTCTTTCCATAATTTAACTATATTCTCAGTCCCAGTTACATTTTCAATGTTAGCAGGGAGAGCCATTGCACTATTATTTATTGTTTTTAATTCTTTCCAAAAGTCTCTTCGATTCTTACTGGCAAGCTTTCTAGCCAGCTAGCTTTCTGGCTAATTGGTAGACAGTTGAAATCGTATCAAGTTCTGATTTGAGGCATTGTTGTAAAGAGAGCAGCTGAGCAGGAAATTCTGAAGAAATGTCTTTTTTATATTTATTTACTAGAGTCATTGCTCTCTCATACAATAATACCTCATCAGTAGTAGAAATCAAGTTTTCAGGGAATATAATATTGAAACTTTCAATTACTCGCTTTAGACCTTGAAATCTATTTTTCAGTTGAGCAGTTACGATATCTAAGCAACTGTAAAATATTTTTCTGGATTAGTGAGCCTTTCATCTTCATACAATTCATCAAAATGGTTTCTCACTTTTTTATGAGCTTGCGATGAAATTTAGCGTTCATACCCCCATTTAATAGAAATTTCTAGCTCGTTGTTTCATTTCATCAAAGTTGTTCCTGATGCGCATTAAAGACTCAATAGCATCATGTAGTAATTTAACGGCTTTGTCAAATATTATAGTTTCACTTTGCGAGCATTTAGAAACCACATTAGTAATTTCAAGTAATTTGGTTTGAAAAACAATAAGGAATATGAATTCAAACTTTTCTAATTGCTTCATAAGACCAGAAGTTTCAACACGTTCATCAGGTTTTTTGCTAAGAAGCATTATTTTTTTCAAGTTCCTTTACGATGTCTAAATAACGGAATCTTAAAGCAACTAGAGAGTCATGTCTAGACGACCACTGACTTGAGCATAGTTTTTTAAGTGTAACTTTTCCAATTACCTCAGAGACAGAAGCCAATTCTTTTAATATTGCCCACCGTTTTATGCTATGGCCGAAATACGTATTGAGGTGTTCAACTGGATTATAAACATTCTAATTTCAGGTGTGTTTTGAACACAATCGTTAAGCGCAAGATTTAAATTATGTGCGGAGCAATGCACATACTCAGAGGATTTTTTTTTCAAATTCTTGCTTGTACTGTACACTCGAATAAATACCGCTCATAATCTTATTAGCAGCACCATCATACCCTTGATTAAGACACTTTATTAAATCTATTTCTTTCTCTTCAACAGAATCAACAATTTCCTTTTCTAGCCCGACAGCAGTTTGATCGATAATTTGACGAAATTTAAAAAGATTCCTTTATTTTGATGTGATGAGGAAGTCCATCTGTATTAGTATTTATTTTAACACATCGAAAAATTAGACTAATTTGATAAATTTTTGAAGTGTTTTGCGTTGTATCTATAATCACTGAGAAAAATGGACCAGGACAGTTAGGGTGATTCAAAAAAATCAAAATTTTTTTTTTAATTGTTCAACCTGTATTTTTGTTCCCTATGACAAAAAGTAGTGTATGCCAAATTTGGTGAATTTTAAATAAAATTTACTATGTGCTATCAGGGGTCAAAGTTTCCCTTTTTTTCAATTTGTTTGTTTTTACAACTTATGATTTTATGTTTAATTGTTTATATTTCAAAAGTTTTAATTAATGGTTTATATATATTAGCTTGCTTTTAATTGTTGTTTGGAACTCGTAATTTTGATACCAATTAATCGATTATGGAAGCTAGGCCTAACTCACCATCACCTAGTTGCTCAGTTGGGAGAAGTTCTACAAGAAAAGAAACTGAAGTATGGCTAATTGGGCAGCCCTCTGCAGTACTAAAACATCCGTATTACCATCAGAGAAGGAAATGATGGCCCTCTTCATGCACTACAGAAATATTAAAAAGCGAGGCATTAGAGAATCATGCTACTCTACTGCAGATGATGTGCTAGCAGTTTGAAAAAAAACAGGAATACCAGCAAAACAGAGTACATGTATATATAAAATTCAAGGAATACGGAAGGAATGGCAGCTGCTTAAGAAAAACAAAGCAAACAAATTGAAAAGATCACAAAATTTAAATAATAAAGAGGAAAAATGGAAAGATAAACTGGAAAACTTATTCGACATTGCTCATGAGAATGCTATGCAGCTTATAAAAATAGAAGATGATAAGAAATTCTTGAAAATGCAAGGTGAGAAAGGACGTCATGGAAAAGTGGGTACCATTGATAAGGCTGTTGCTAAAAAAGAGCAAAGAGCAGCAGAAAAGCAACATTATGAAAAGAGGAAAGCAGAAGAAGAGATCAAAAGAAAGAAGAATGAAGAGGCTGTCATACTCATCAGTAGTGAGCTGGGCATTTGCGGCATATTTTGCGGTACTGCGGTACTTGCGGTACCACCGCACTACCACCCCTGGCCCCCATAACGCAGTACCGCAAAGGATCGCTGAAAGTACCGCAGTACCGCTACCGCATTCAAATTTCCGCGTACCGGTTTGGTACCGGTTTGGTAGTGCAGCAGTACCGCAGTACCGCAATATGCCGCAAGTGCCCAGCTCTGAGTCAGTACATCATCAGAATCAGAATCAGAGGAGAGTAAAAGTGATGAATCTGGTTTCTGTGCTGCACAACCTTCAACATGGAAAAGTAAGGTAGGCAAACGTAGAAAATTGTTTGATGATAAATTATTAGGAAGTCTTGATGTTGCAAAATTGAGTGACAGAAATGCGTCTCTAGTTTTAATGCCAACAATCAGACATCGCTTGAATGGGGCATCTGCGAACAAATAAAATGCATGTGTTTCGATACAACGGCAGCCAATTCTGGTCCTAGAAATGCTGCAGCTATTCTTCTGGAACAAAAATTCGACAACGATTTATTGTGGCTGGTATGTCGACACCACATATTTGAAATTATGCTGGAAGCTGTTGTTTCAGTCTTCATCACCATCTTCTGGCCCAGATATAGTCCTTTTTAAGAAGTTCAGAGAAAAGTGGTCAAGCATTAATAAGGAGGACTACGAAACAGTATTATCAGATCCAGATATCTATGAAAATATTCATGACATCAAAGATGACATAATTATATTTGCAGCAAATCAACTAGACACATTCCAACCAAGAGACGATTACCTAGAACTATTGCAGTTAATTATTTTTTTGGGAGGTGAAACAAAAGGTGGAATCAAATTTAAACATCCAGCGGGACTTCATCGGGCTAGGTGGATGTCCAAAATTATATATTCATTAAAATCTTTTGTTCAAATCTCAGTTCAAAATTTCAGTAAAAGACAAAAAATGACAAAGACATCTGTCTATTTGCTACTCGGTTATATGTAAAGGCATGGTTTACAGCTCCTGTGTCATCTTGCGCTCCTCATCTTGATCTGGAATTATTACAGAATCTTGTAGTCTACAAACAAATAAATGACACAATTGCATTTGTTGCTATTAAAAAACTGTTAGGTCACCTCTGGTACCTATCAGAAGAACTGGTAGCGTTGGCCTTTTATGATGATGAAGTGCCTACTGAAACAAAAAGCAAAATGTTAAAGGCCTTGCAAAATACAAAAGAAACTCTTCCTGCAAAGCGGGCTTTTCTAGATCCTGCACTTATTCTAACGAAGAAATTAGAAGATTTTGTCACATCAAATACTCAAAGATTCTTTACAATAACAGAATTTAGTTCAAAATTTTTACTCAAAGATGCTAAAGAATGGCATAATGATGAAGAGTTTAACTCCGCTAAGAAATCTATCAAACAGTGGAAAGTCGTGAATGATATAGCGGAAAGAGGAGTAAAATTAATGAATGAATATAATAAAATACTAACACATGACGAAGATCAAAAACAATTCTTGCTACAAGTAGTGAAAAACTACAGGGCTGTTTGCCCTGATAGAAAAAAAGAAACATTGATGAAGTAAGGACAGCTAATGTCTCAAATATCATGCTAGTTTAATTATGCATGCTTGTGGTTATGGTAGGACCTACGGGGGAGCTTTCCACATTAAAAAAAAGCAGTGCGCCTTGTACTGTACCTCCTGGGTGGTGTGGAAAAATTTGACAATTTGAGTCGTTCTGTCAATTTTTAATTGCTGGTAGCAACCCTTAAAAATTAAAAATTTGCTAAAATATTTTAGGATAGTTATTTTTATGCTGAAATGAACCATTTAAAGGGTTGAACACATTAAAATATAAAAAAAATTTTTTACCCCCATATTTGAATCACCCTAATTAAATGGTGCTGCTTTAATTTCATAAATTTCATCAATTATATTTTTAGCTATCAGACTAATTATTTCATCTTGTATTTGATGACAAAGATATTTGACTGATCCTTTTTTCTTTTCGAGAACCTGTTTCAGAGCAAGATCATATTTAGCAATGACTGAAAGAAAGTTTCCACTGTTAAGTTTATTTATGCTTTCTCTATGTCATCTGAAAGGTAAATTACGAGAAACCAATGTTAGTGTTGCATTAATTACTCGTTCTAAAACAACTCGAATGGGCAGTAGCAGAACCAGCCCCGTTGCCCGGGTGTGCGTTCCTGGTATCGGCAGCAGGTGAGCCAGAAGTGAGGACATTCATGGCCACCAGGGGACTCCGAGGCTCTTGAGGTCGATGCCATTTTTTTTTTAAATTTTGTAAACATTGTGTAGTATGTAAGATGTATGTATATGTAGTGAGTAGTGAGAGAAGTATGTATTTGAGAGCATGCTGGACTGCTCACAGGGTAGATGAGTGACGGAAAAAGATAAGCTAAGGAGGGCAGTGAGAGGAGAAATGGGAGTTCATATATATATATATATATATATATATATATATATATATATATATATATATATATATGTTAACCCCCCCTTTATGGCCCTTTGTCGGTTCGGATTCGAAGGGGGTTCTAGTTAGGGAGGCAAGCAACGGATATTTCTTCTGATACTTTTCTTCTATAATTTTCTAATTCTTTCTCTGATACTTTATAACTTTTCGACTTTACTAAGTTCCTTGACGATAGCCCAACTCGAGGGGGAAAATAAAAGTTTCTCTTACTGTAAATTTACTTCTTAAAAATATACAGGTACTGCTCTGAATTTACAGGGGTAGAGGTTCGACCTCCCTCCCCGCAGCGAGGCTGCTAACCAGGGGAGTCTCTTAGCAGTCCCCAAGGCAGCGTCTCGTAATGAAGTGTCCTTCATTTTACAAATACATGTATAAAATATGCCTGAATGTTGGGGGATGGCAGTTGGAGGTTAAGTTTCCCCCCTTTTAAACACGATCAGGTGTTTGAAAGTTTCCAAATAAAAAATAAAAAAAATAAATAAAAATAAAAACTAATCTTATTTTTTTTGTCACGTCTTCATTTCTGAAGGCGATATCATTTTTGTTTGGGTTTATTACAATTATGATTGCGATTATGGATTACTTCCCATTCGCTTATGATTGTCCCTTACAGTTCGATTAAAGTACATTCTTACATTATATATAAAGTCATTACATTCAATTATAGTTTCATTGAAGTACATTACGTCGTTACCATTTTTACAGTGTTTTTATATATATATATATATGGTTAGATTATATGGTTAGATTATATGGTCAGATTATATGGTCAGATTATATGGTCAGATTATATATGGTTATTATATATATGGTTATTAGTACAACACAAGTACATGAGACATGACAAGATAATTTATATACATAATATGTTATATTACATTATATGTTATAGATTTGGATCAAAGCGAAAGATGTTGTTTATCTTAGAAACGTTCGGTTCTGCTGATTCGCGAATTTGAGCATTTAACTACTGTAAGCCTAATGAAGAGTGAGGGTGAACGCACTTAAAAGAAAAGAAAAAAATACATGTGGACGTATTTTACATGTAAGTAACAGAATAGGTTGTGTGCGTAATATAGACGCGTAAAATATGGACTGATAGGTTGATAGGTATCAGTAGACAATAGGTAGGAAGCAACATAATAATGATGTATAGAGAATGGTTTTTTTTCTTTTTATTATATATTATTATTATTATTATTATTAAGGAATTTACCATACATTCAATACGGAAGATGTCCAAATACTAAACACGTGATTCAGTGTTCAAGGTATGGAAAACGTGAAGAGAATTAAGTTACTTTATGACTTCATAGTTATTCACATTTGTCATACGTATATACTGTAAGTCATTATTAGGGAGGACCTAAAAGAAACGAATTAAAGACAGAGTGGGTATCAAGGACTAAGAAGCACAACTACTGGTTCCAATCCCTTATATGCAATGCGTATGTATAATCTAGGGTCGAGGGTGAGATGCAAGACAATCATAATTAATTATAATAACTTCTATAATAAATGAAAATGGATACGACTAAACCATAGGTATGGTAGATCGTAGGGTTTTGACACGAACAAAATAGGAAGCCACAAGTAAAATTATTATCCAAACTCGCGTTAAGCGATTTTGGTTCTTATGTAAAAATGAATATGATTCATTTCATTTTTACATTGCTCTCCCCTTTTTTTAAAAAACGATATTTATACAATAATCTAATAGGGTATCATTAATACAATACAAATGAGAAAATAACATTCTAACTAATTCAAGTTAGGTGACGAATTTTTTTCTTTACATTACAAATTTTTATACAGAGCAAGTGAGTTATTATATAATATAAAAAATTCAAAGATTAATACTTCAATTTTAGACAAAAATTTACTAGACAAAGAATGATATTGCAAAAAATTTTTTTAAAAATTTTATTTTTCTGTGGGAAAATTACATAATGAATAGTAGGTAAAAGGAAAAATATAAATTATTTTCCAAAGTTACCCTGATCGTGCAGTCTATAACTAATTTTATTGACTATTGTAGTAGTAAAAATCGAATTACGTAATGGATGATGTATAGACCTGTGGTCTAGTGTATATTTGTGTGTATTAGATACAAAGTGTGTATCATAATTTGAGGGATAGATTAGCGGAGAGGATTCTTAAATTAACTGAATAAACGCCTGAGCAAAAATTTATATATAGTAAGCAAAAATGCGTAGGACTATATAAATAGCATAGTTAGCACTTTCACGCTATGAAATAGTTTATTGTGACATCCAATGATTTTAGCATAAGGTTGTGTATATATATATATATATATATATATATATATATAGTGCGCATACATGCGTGTGTATGTGTAGGGATTTGGGAGGTTTTTGAATTAACAAAGTTTAAAAATAATGTATAATAATTTAAGATGGGTTTAGGGTTATAAAATCTTTGAGTCAATTATTTTGTTATTATCATCATTATTATTATTATAAAATCCTTTAAGTTCAAGGTAGTATTTAAGTATTTAATTAAATCAGTTCCACGTATTAAGGTAATAAAAGAAATGTACTTAGAGGACTTACAATTGATGAAAGTAAATCTCACGGTTTAAAAATTGAATTTTTGAAGATGGAATTAAATTCGACTAGTAACATTCCTAGCTATATATGAACTATATAACATTAACCAGAAGTATCGGTACGATAATTGAATTAAGAAAATTAAGAATACAAATTAAAATAAAATCAATTTATGCATTTTAATGAGCTAAACATAATTTTATAATATTCTAAAAATAAAAGTAAATCGAACCTTAGATGATTTCGGCAAGAATAAAAAGTTATTGAAATGAAGGAAAGCATTTCGAACAATCTTTTCTTTTAATAATTTCAGGTAAATTTTACATTAAAAATTTTTATATATAAAAAAAAATATTAAAAAGGTTTAATAATTTTTGCTGTTAAGTAGAAAAATTATACTTTTCGTTAAATGTTGATAGAACTGAATTATTTGATATTTTAGTCTGAAAACTTGTTTGCATATAGACAAATACATCTGTTTTATTGCGTAGAAGTTTTATTAAAAATTAAATGAATGAAATTTAAGATATGTGCGGTCATACGGGTAAATTTCCCGATCGCACAGAGCAGGATAAATTAGGTACATGATCGATTAATTGTTACACAACTATTATTATCACGTATACATTACAATAATTACCAAAATCGTTACAAACAATTGTAAAAACGGTTTTGTGGCAATTAATGAATTACATAACTATATATCTATATACGTAACCATGGCATGACAAGAAAAGACAGATAGGTCAATTTTCTTCTCACAAACACAAAAAAAAAGGTTGAATTAAAAAAATTTTTTGAACAACAAAAAAAAAAAGGTTGAATTAAATTCTTAAATTACATTTTCTTAATTTACAAAGGAAAAGTTGAATTCAATTGACTGCATTGAAAACTAACTTGGGACTCGGAATAAAAATGACTTGGAATAAACCTCTCTGACTTCAAGTAAAACTCTGACTTGAAATAAACTCTGACTTGAGCTAAAACTGTCTGACTTCAAATAAAACTGTCTGACTTCAAATAAAACTCTCTGACTTCAAATAAAACTCTCTGACTTGAACTCTATCAAGTATTTCTATAAAAATCTCTGGGGCGGTTGGCCGTCTTGGCGCAACCTTCTGACTTGACCTCTTATCAAGTATTCTGAAACTATCTGACTTGAACTCTTATCAAGTAGTATCTTGAAAATTAAACTGTCTTGCACTTGAACTGCTATCAAGTGAAGGTTAAGTAAAAATGGAAAATGACTGCATTTGATCTTTATCAAGTGGAGACGATTAACCTCTGTTTGGTTGACCTCTTGGTGCAACCCTGACTTCAAAACTGACTTCAAAAAAATGACTTAAAAAATGACTTAAAAAAAAAATGACTTCAAAATTACTTCAAGTATCTCTCTAAATCTATAAACTCTCTCTCTCTTAATTTGCAAGTCAATTCAATTCAGTAATTGAAAAAAATTTGCAAAAAATAAAATGTAACAACATTTCACTCTTACTATTATGAAGGTACATAAAATAAAATTATTATATACTGAATAACATTGAAATAACTGAAATTCTCTCTCTGAAATTAACTGTTACAATAACTCTGTTACAATAAACTTTGTTACAATAAACTTTCTGTTACAATAAACTTTCTGTTACAATAACTTCTGTTAATCTGAAATAACTCTCTCTGAAATTAACTCTCTCTGAAATTAACTCTCTCTGAAATTAACTCTCTCTGAAATTAACTCTCTCTGAAATTAACTCTCTCTGAAATTAACTCTCTCTGAAATTAACTCTCTCTGAAATTAACTCTCTCTGAAATTAATTCTCTCTGAAATTAATTCTCTCTGAAATTAATTCTCTCTGAAATTAATTCTCTCTTACATTTAACTTCTCTTACATTTAACTTCTCTTACATTTAACTTCTCTTACATTTAACTTCTCTTACATTTACTGTTTCACTAAAAAAATGTATCACTGGTGTCTGAAATGTTCACTATGTTTTGTGTAAATTCTGACTTGATACTCATTATTAACTGTTAATAATACTGACTTTTTTCAAGTGTTTATAAATTACTTAAAAAACAAAATGTACTTAACAAAAGTTCTACTGGCAAAATCCTCAGAGACGTGTCCTGAAGACGTGTCTTGCTGGCCACTTGTTCTTGGATGAAAACTAGGCGTAGAGAACTTGGAGTCGTGACACACCGGTCAAGGGTGGATGTTACGAACTAGAAGTCGTGACACGCCGGTCAAATGGTTTTATCCTGATAAATCTTCTTTTATAAATCTTCTTTTATAAATCTTTTTTATAAATCTTCTTCTTTTATAAATCTTCTTCTTTATAAATAATCTTCTTTTATAAATCTCTTCTTTTATAAATCTTCTTCTTTTATAAATCTTCTTCTTTATAAATCTTCTTCTTATAAATCTTCTCTTTATAATATCTTTTATAAATAATCTTCTTTTATAAATCTTCTTCTTTATAAATCTTCTTCTTTATTAAATCTTCTTTTATAAATCTTCTTTTATAAATCTTCTTTTATAATCTTCTTCTTTTATAAATAATCTTCTTTATATAAATCTTCTTTTATAAATCTTCTTCTTTTATAAATCTTCTTCTTTTATAAATCTTCTTCTTTTATAAATCTTCTTCTTTTATAAATAATCTTCTTTTATAAATAATCTTCTTTTATAAATCTTCTTCTTTTATAAATCTTCTTCTTTTATAAATAATCTTCTTTTATAAATCTTCTTCTTTTATAAATCTTCTTCTTTTATAAATCTTCTTCTTTTAAATCTTCTTCTTTTATAAATCTTCTTCTTATCCTGGTAAAGGGTCGCCAGCTGTTAGACCCTTCCTTCTTCTATGTGTTTATCCTGGCTATAGGGTCGCCAGCTGTTAACCCCCCCCTTTATGGCCCTTTGTCGGTTCGGATTCGAAGGGGGTTCTAGTTAGGGAGGCAAGCAACGGATATTTCTTCTGATACTTTTCTTCTATAATTTTCTAATTCTTTCTCTGATACTTTATAACTTTTCGACTTTACTAAGTTCCTCTGACGATAGCCCAAGTCGAGGGGGAAAAATAAAAAGTTTCTCTTACTGTAAATTTACTTCTTAAAAATATACAGGTACTGCTCTGAATTTACAGGGGTAGAGGTTCGACCTCCCTCCCCGCAGCGAGGCTGCTAACCAGGGGAGTCTCTTAGCAGTCCCCAAGGCAGCGTCTCGTAATGAAGTGTCCTTCATTTTACAAATACATGTATAAAATATGCCTGAATGTTGGGGGATGGCAGTTGGAGGTTAAGTTCCCCCCTTTTAAACACGAGGTGTTTGAAAGTTTCAAATAAAAATAAAAAAAATAAATAAAAATAAAAACTAATCTTATTTTTTTTGCCACGTCTTCATTTCTGAAGGCGATATCATTTGTTTAGGGTTTATTACAATTATGATTTCGATTATGGATTACTTCCCATTCGCTTATGATTGTCCCTTACAGTTCGATTAAAGTACATTCTTACATTATATATAAAGTCATTACATTCAATTATAGTTCATTGAAGTACATTACGTCGTTACCATTCTTACAGTGTTTTTATATATATATATATATGGTTAGATTATATGGTTAGATTATATGGTCAGATTATATGGTCAGATTATATGGTCAGATTATATATGGTTATTATATATAGGTTATTAGTTACAACACAAGTACATGAGACATGACAAGATAATTATATACAACATAATATGTTATATACATTATATGTTATAGATTTGGATCAAAGCGAAGATTGTTGTTTATCTTAGAAACGTTCGGTTCTGCTGATTCGCGAATTTGAGCATTTAACTACTGTAAGCCTAATGAATGCCTGTGAGGGTGAACGCACTTAAAAGAAAAAAAAAAAAATACATGTGGACGTATTTTACATGTAAGTAACAGAATAGGTTGTGTGCGTAATATAGACGCGCGTAAAATATGGACTGATAGGTTGATAGGTATCAGTAGACAATAGGTAGGAAACAACATAAATAATGATGTATAGAGAATGAAGTTTTTTTTTTTTTTTTATTATTATATTATTCTTATTATTTATATTATTAAAGAATTTACCATACATTCAATACGGAAGATGTCCAAATACTAAACACGTGATTCAGTGTTCAAGGTATGGAAAACGTGAAGAGAATTAAGTTACTTTATGACGTCATAGTTATTAAATTTTGTACGATAATACAAATCATTATTAGGAAGATTTACAAGAACGAATTAGAGACAAGAGTGGGTATTAATGACTAAGAAGTACAACTGCGGGTTCCAATCCTGTTATATGCAATGTGTATGCATAATCTAGGGACGAGGGTAAGATGCAAGACAATCAGAATTAATTAATAACTTCTATAACAAATAAAAAATGGATACGACTAAACCATAGGTATGGTAGATCGTAGGGTTTTGACACGATCAAGAATAGGAAGCCACAAGTAAAATCATTATCCAAACTCGCGTTAAGCGATTTTGGTTCTTATGTAAAAATGAATATTGATTATTAATTTCATTTTTACATATATATATATATATATATATATATATATATATATATATATATATATAATATATATATATATATACAGGGTGGGCGGAAAGTAGCTCCCTATTTTGGATTGGTAAAAAATACGTATATTATCCATTTATTTCAGAAGAAATAATATGAAAAGGTAGGCATACATAGTAGGTTTTCTCTAAAATTCAATGTGGGCTCCAACTCTTTCCACCAGCTTCTGGAGCCGCCCAGGAATGGCGTCCACTGACTTTAGCAGGAACTCCGGCGGGATGGAGGACATGACTTCCCGAATTCGGTCCTCCAGTTCTTCCAATGTCCTCGGTTTGGTGCGGTAGACTTCTTCCTTTACCCACCTAAAGAAAGAAGTCGCACGGTTACCGCTGAAAACGGCAGAATCGGTTCAGTGTAACGGTGTGGTGTGGTATGACCTCAGATCAGGTTGTGGGCCCGTTCCTTCTGCGCAACACCATGAATGCTGAGCGGTACCTTGCTATGTTGCGAACGAGGTCTGGCCTGTTGTCAGAACATGGGAGAACATCGACGATCTGATATTTATGCAAGATGGCGCCCCTCCGCACTTCGCTCTTGTTGTCCGTGAGTGGCTGGATGCCCACTTCCTGGGCGTTGGATGGGTCGTCGTGGTCCACATCAATGGCCAGCCAGGAGCCCCGACTTGACACCGTGCGACTTCTTTCTTTGGGGGTGGGTAAAGGAAGAAGTCTACCGCACCAAACCGAGGACATTGGAAGAACTGGAGGACCGAATTCGGGAAGTCATGTCCTCCATCCCGCCGGAGTTCCAGCTAAAGTCAGTGGACGCCATTCCTGGGCGGCTCCAGAAGCTGGTGGAAAGAGTTGGAGCCCACATTGAATTTTAGAGAAAACCTACCATATATGCCTACCTTTTCATATTATTTCTTCTGAAATAAATGGATAATATACGTATTTTTTTACCAATCCAAAATAGGGAGCTACTTTCCGCCCACCCTGTATATATATATATATATATATATATATATATATGAAAATTATTTCACGAAAGTAACACGTGAATAATATTTATGATGAAAATAACCACGAAGGAAATTAAAACAGAAATAATGGTCAAGTGCTTTCGTCTAATGACACCCTCAGGAACACCTTCGTGGTTATTTTCATCATCATCATACTATATATATATATTTTAATTGGGGTTGTCTAACCTCCTTCGCAACATCTAAGGTCATATGACGGAGGGGACCTACAGCTTTACGTGGGATCCAAACCACGGGTCCCTACATATTGTAATCTGGGCGCGGAGGACGGTCTCCTCCCATCGAACTACTACCCAGATCCAATGTCGCTTAACTTCGCTGATCTCCGGGAAGCGGTGTTACGACATTGGCCACGACGTAGCCCATATATATATATATATATATATATATATATATATATATATATATATATATCGGCAGCACACAGTTTATATCCACCAATAACACTTGTATGAAATGATTATAAAATGTCTTTAAACGTTCTAAAATGTCTATTAACGTTATAACACGCTTATAAAATATCTATTAGCTTTCTGAAACGTTTATTAACGTTAAAAAACGTTTCGTAAATAATGAATGTTTGGAGGATGTTGTAGGCAGAATGTGAATGAAAATATATAGTTATTTACAATTTTTTCCACATTTATTGTACGACCGAAGGTGAAAAGATTTTGAAAGTCAAGAGTGAGTTGCATTTTTATTGCAAATGTTCTGACAATTTGGTGTAATTTATTTACTTCCACAGAATTACTTCTATACTTTTTAGATTAGAGGTCCCACGTATGTTCACGGACTCACGAGACCATATTTTTTGTGGCACTCCAGCTATTTATGTTTATAGGACATGTACATGGATATGATATAAATAAATACTACTACTATTATTATTATTATTATTGTTAGCTATATATATATATATATATATATATATATATATAGACATATATATATATACATATATATATTTATATATATATGTACATATATATATATATACATATATATATATATATATATACATATATATATATATATATACATATATATATATATATACATATATATATATATATACATATATATATATACATATTATATAACATATAATATATATATACATATATATATATACATATATATATATACATAATATATATATATACATATATATATACATATATATATATACATATATATATACATATATATATATATATATATATATATATATATATATATTATATATATATATATACATATATTTATATATATATATACATATATATATATACATATATATATATATATATAATATATATATATATAATAGAATATATATATATATATATATATATATATATATATACATATATATAATATTATTATTATTATATTATTATTAATAATAATATTTCAATAAATATTTTTTGTGGGGCATTCCGTATTTATTTTGTTTTAATTTCCGGCACAACTAAAAACGGTTGGCCAACAGTAATTTACAATTTCCTTCTTCCATATATTTCGTGAATGAATTACCACAAAGTCTGAACAAAGGTTGTTGGGTTCGCCGGAAATTCACAAACGTAGCTAAGCAACCGATCACAGAAAAAGCCGTCAATGTCGACTGAATTCAAATCCAAATCCAGGTTTGCACACCCAAAAGTATCTCGTTCCGTTGCAAAGTATGGGTTCGTCGACAAATCTGTATTACTTGAAACAGTGAATGGCACGTTATTTGTGAACTGCACTCCGATCCAGACTCGTCCATCGACACCATCTGAATGATAATGATAATATTGCAATGGAGCTCATGATTATGGAATTATTATTATTTACAAAGAAAACCCGATAATTAATTCGATTAAACATTGTTTCAAACTCGTTTTCTTATCATAATTATTATTAAAAACGGCAACAACTCCAGTGAGCAAGTTTCGAAATGTTTGTAGAATAAAATGTTCATTTTTAACTCTGGTGTTCCAACTTCCTATTCATCATTCGTATTCATTTTGCGGCCCAAAGATTAATTGCACACACACACGCACACACACACACACACACAGATATATATATATATATATATATATATCTGTGTGTATATATATATATATATATATATATATCTTACCTTTGGTTAGCTTCCGCCCGAATTGTTCATTCTGACGAAGGTCAAACTTTTCACTCCACTTTAGACCTGCAGTTTAACGTGGAATCCGAACCACGCCCCACCAGCAGCTCAGCGTCTTAACCACTAGGCCACCCATTTATCTATCAACCACTTTCTTTATTGTGTGGAAAGATGAACAGCTGGATTTTGCTGCGCGCCGACTGCCGTCACCGGGTCTCGAACCCGGGGCCGATGGATTCGTAGTCAGCGACGCTAACACTACACCACCGAGATCAAGCTTGTCGCCCCTCCTCTTGAGTTGGCCTAGTGAAGTAGAGAGTTGGTTTCTTTTGCTCTCCACCTCACATAGCCAGGTACGCCCGGCTCATCTGGGATTGTTCTGAGCCAGGCGTCTAATCTTCTTTTGAAGATGTGCACCGCAACACCACTCTTGTTCCTTAGTTCCTTGGGCAGCTGGTTAAACAGTCTTGGTCTTCTCACAACAAAACTATTTTCCTTCAGGGTTGAGGATGTTCTCTCTCTAGCCTTTAATTTGGGAACACGACACATTGTTCCTTTTCTATTTTCCACTGTTGTTTGGGGGTGTTATAGGGTTCAAAGTAAGATTAGGGCTAGTTCCTCCATTACAGTATTTTCCAAGTGGTGTACCCCTTTCTTCTTTCCAGTGAATATAAATTTAATTCACGTAACCTTTCCTAGTAATTTAGTTCTTTGTACCCATTGATCTTGGCTGTGAAGCTTCTCTGAATCCCTTCTAGCTGATTAATGTCTTCTTTTTTATATGGGAATGATTTATGGGTTTTAATAGAGGTCAATTACAAACGAACGAACAAACAATAATAATAACAGAAGCCATGATAATAGAAGCCATGGTTAGTGGACTGGTCTCCGATATATTTTATAAATCTGAAATCTGAAAGCATTGGCGTAGGCAGTTGTATGTTCATTATACACAGTGATTCACTGGCCTACTTAGTCAGTGCTCCAGACAATTATCTCTTAATCTTCTATGGACCTCTTGTATAATATTTGTACCTGTTGAGTCTGAAATAAAGTGTTTGTTTGTTATATGGGAATCAATGTTTTCAATAGAGGAATCATTATATTGCTATCTCTTCGTTTAAAGGTTCTCAGTATCTCTCCAATTATTCTTTTTGCTCTGTTTACTGCTATCTTGTTTTGTGTTTCAAATTTCGCGTCATCAATCATTACATCACATAAATCTTTTGCTTTAGAATTTCTCTGAATTTCCTGTCCATTTCAGGTATAGTATTCCATGGATTTTAGGTCCTCCCTTCTTTCGTACCTTAACAGTTGAAATTTGTCAATGTTAAATTTAATATTGTTGCCTTCCGACCAATTGTAGATTCTGTTCATGTCTGTTTGTGGGGATCCTATATCCTCTGGGTTTCTTATTTTTCAACTAATATTTGTGTCATCGGCAAAGGATGTTACTGCGCTGTCACTGGTAACGTCCTCATCTATGTCAGTTAGTATGATTATGAAAAGTAATGGAGCTAATACTGTTCCTTGTGGTACTGAGTTAAGGCTTTCTGATTCTGACGAAGATATTCTTTGAATTGTAACGATTTGCTGCCGCTGACCAAGGAAATTATATATCCATTTTCCTACTTTTCCCGTTATTCCCATAAATTTCAGTTTATGCGCTATGATTCCATGGTCATACTCGTTACATTTATATACATATAAAGGAGACTGTAGACACCAATCGACCAGGCAAGTACTCCGGGGTGAACGTTAGGCAGGAGACAAGAAGTACTGGAACCCCCGTTTCTCCCGTCACTCCTTAGCTGATCTTTTTCCGTGTCTCATCTATCCTGTGAGGAGTTTAGCATGCTCTCAAACACATACTTTTCCCTCTATTCCCCACTACACATACATTCATCTTACACTCGACGTAATCTTTTCTAAATTTATTAAAAAAACCCAAATGGCATCCTTTTTAAGAGCCTCGGTGACTGGTTTCGGCTCTTTCCTTCTTCTACACGGGACTAATTTTTGCGCGTGTTTACTTTGGCCCCTTCTTCATACGTCAAAAAATACGCTACTTACAGTCTTTCGCACTATTTTCAATATAATTAGTATTACATATATTTTGAATCACCACTTACTAAGTATTTCAGGACAAAATTTTAAAAAATATTCCATCAAAAATGGATTATCGAAGTTAGGCTCGAAGAGTGTTCCGCCTTTTGCCAAGCAGTCATTCTGCGCATCTTCCCATGTTTTTGTTTCTCTGACAACTTCTATACACTTTCCTTCTAGAAATTTAGTTCCATCTCGAGAACACAAATCTACAAGAAAAAACCTATGTAAAAATTACTGGAAAAGCCTATGTTATTGGCAAACCTTTGGTTTTTATATATAGGCTACGAAATAAATGCGCCACGTGTCCGAAATGGACAACTGTCTGTCGTTCTAAGACGGTTCCATCATGCACCTTATTGGCGATCTTTACATTTTCCTTTATAATAAATATTAATTATAAATTATAATTAATCCGTAATTAATACGCATAAATTGCAATTAATATATAATAATTGATTTTATGTCTGATGAAAGTTTGTCACGATGTTATGACCGAAGTGTCTGCAAAAGTCTTTATCTAATAGGAGATACATTGAGACTCGTAGCTTGAACGAAAATACATTTATTTATGGAACCATATGAGGCCCTCCTAAGAAGAAGTAGCCAAGCGACAAAAGTAAAAGCCCCAGAAAACGCAAAGTTGTACCAAATTTGAAATTGCCATAACTTTTAAACTTTTAAACATATTTAGTCGAAATATATTCAAAAGTTAAAAAATTATGGAAATTTCAAATTGGTAAAAAATTTTACTGCTTTTTCTAGCGTTTTTTTAATTTTTGTCGCTTAGCCACTTCTTCCTAGGAGGGCCTCATATCATTAGTGTTCGAGATGTTCCCCATTCAGTTTAAAACACGTTACTTTTATTAATTAATTAATGTAATTCCCAATGGGTAGAGACTTCTCGGACGCACTATATACAGGGTGGCACAAAAATTAAGACACATAGGGGAAATTGATTGATTGGACGACGAGGTCTTGTTGAATGACCTCTTTCCTATACGTCACCAGATCTAATGCCTCTTGATTTAATTTTGTGGGATCATTTGAAATTCGTTGTTTACAGTGATCATCCCCCCCGGTCCTTGGTGGAACTGAAGACTCAAATAACGGCTGAATGTTCCAAGATTTCCTCTGTTGTGTTGAAGGTAAGAGGATGTCACTCAGAAGAAGAAGAATTGAGAAGTGTATTGAGGTTAATGGGTCTCAGTTTGAGCATTTATTATGAATAAACTAATATAATGCATGAAACAGAAAATTTCCACTATGTGTCCTGACTTTTGGGCCACATGGTACAAAATATCTTTTTTCCACGCAGTACACGTTCCACTTGTTGCGTGAACATAAATTTTGCACGTAAAATTGGCTATGGAAGTTGCGTTAACGATATCATATGGACATAAAGTAAAATCGACAACTCTTTATGGGTTAGGTTAGGTTAGGTTAGTTTTTTAGTGTCGATGATATGCCACAATGATCCGATAGGCATATAGGTCCGTTCCAGTAATAGTTTTTGTTCATCGTTCAGAAAAAAATGTACTACATACAAAACCACACACACACACACACACACATTTTTCACGTGTTACTTTCGTGAAATAATTTTCATATATATATATATATATATATATATATATATATATATATAAAATAACGCACTGTCGCGACGAAGTATGGAGAAGGAAACCACTCTTCAGGAAGACGTCGAAACTGTATTGGTGTTAAGAAATAAAAATTTACGTCTTCCTGAAGAGTGGTTTCCTTCTCCATCTCTCTCTCTCTCTCTCTCTCTCTCTCTCTATATATATATATATTATATATATATATATATATTGCGTGGCTGGCTACGAGTTCAGGATGAGAAACAAACAAAAACAAACTCTCTCATCCATGAGATCCTCAAATGAGGAGGGATGCTGCAGAGGGGCTGAGCAGGTCGAAGACTTCAAGTAAAGTAATATATATATATATATAATATTATATATATAATGTTTCAGACCAAGAAAGACCCTAGGATCCACTCATGGCTGGTCTACGTAACTGTGGTTGCAGTTGTGTATTGCGCATGTCCTCCGTGGTGACGGAGGGGATCTACAATTTTACGTGGGTTCTGAACTACAAAAACCTTAATTTTACTACCTTAAACTATACCCAATCTATCAACATATGCGTCTAATCGATTTTTAAACATGTTTATGGACGTGCTACTAATTACTTCTACCAGCAAACTATTCCAGCTATTTACTATATTCTATGCGTAAAAAAGTTTTTGGCAACTGCTGTCTCGAATCTTCTACTTGTCAACTTACACCCATTATTTCTAGTTCTATTATATTGTGATATTTCGAAAAAGCTATCTCTATTTACGTTATCAAACCCATTCATAATTTTAAAAACCTGGATGAGATTACCACTTAGCCTCCTAGTCTCGAGTGTAGTTAATTTTAACTCCTTTAGCCTATCATCGTACGATTTCGACCTAAGCGACAGAATCAGCTTAGTTGCTCGTCTTTGAACTCTTTCGAGTTTGTCTATATCTTTGCGCATATGCGGATTCCAAAATTGGATCGCGTACTCCAAATGGGGTCTAACTAATGATTTATAAAGAGGACCAATAACATCGCGTGATTTGTACTCAAAATTCCTAGCTATAAAACCTAGCACTTTGTTCGCCTTATTGACCGCTGCTGTACTTTTTTCGCCACTTTTATAAAATCACCACCAGTGACGATAACTCCTAAATCTTTTTCCTGTTCTACGCTTGCCAACTCCTTCCCTGACATACTATATGCAAAATTACCGTTACGCGAACCTATATGTCAAATTTTGCACTTATCGACGTTAAATTTAATTTGCCATGTTACTGATCAATTGGTTGTAATTGGTTGTAACCAAAATTGGTTGAAAACAGTGTAATTCCTTTTACATTGGACAGACGGGAAAGAATTTGCACACGCGTGTAAAACAGCATCAATATTCCGTTATAACGGGACAGTCGTCCAGTGCTCTTTTTGTCCATTTGTCAGAGTTATCCCACTGTATTGATTGGAATAATGCTTCAATTTTGTTTCACTCAAGCAACATTGTTAAAAGAAATATTCTTGAGTCTACCATTATTGAACTTACAAATAATTTTAACATTAGCTAGGGCCTTTTTTCGCTTGATTCTGTTGTTTTGAATTCGTTCAGAACGGATTTAGACAAGAGGGGCAAAATGCTAAAACTCTGGTGGCTTTTCCTTATAAATTTGTATGCTCCTCCTACAATTTTTATTTTTCTATTTTTTTTGTGACCTATATATATATAGTCTCGAACTTGTTATTTATTTCAGTGTTCCTGAGGATGTCATTGGACGAAAACGCTTGAGCACCATTCTGTGTTTCCTTTTCCTTCGTGGTTATTTTAATTATATATATATATATATATATATATATATATATATATATATAATACAAAGGAATACAAAAGACCAAACAGCAACAGTCCGGCTGGTCCCTACGAGGCTGTCTGTTTAAGGGGGAAGGTTAAAAGATAGAGAAGAAAATTTAAAGACAAGTAAAAGTTTTAAAGCAAAAGAAAAGAAAAAAGGTTGAGAAGAAGTAGGAAAGAAATTTAAAGCTAAAGTGAAAATTTTAAAATACAGAGGAGGAAATCCGAGTGAAAATTTTGAATTATTTCTACGCGCTAACAAATGCTTCCAACTGGGGATTTCAGGCAAGATAAGCATCTAGTTTCTTTTTAAACGATCCGATCGAATTACTTTGAACTACTCTGGCTGGCAATCCATTCCACAAATTAACTATACGATTGAAGAAAAAATGTTTAGCTAGGAATTCTGTGGAAGAAACCCCCGTTGTAGGCGCCGTTACTGCTACCCTTGGGTGCGAAGGTGGAGGATATAACGAATAGTGTTGACCATTTTACAGACGGAACCTCTGAGGACACAACGTGTTATTCATGTTGGTACTAATAACGTTTTAAGTTGAGGAGAGTGGTTGAGAGAGGTAGGAGGGGTATTGGTTGAGGGAATGCTGCTGAATGTTTTGGAGGACTTACTGTAGACTATGCCTACGATTTGTGTCTTTTGTTACAGAGGCGTGAGGATATGGTAGCGAAGCTGGAGGATCTGGGAAGAGAGGGAAGAAAGTTAAGATTAGAAATTAATAAAGGAAAAACTAAGACAATGAGATTAAATGGCAGAGATGGAGCCTTCATAGTTGGGGAGGTTGAGCTGGGAGAGGTTGACGAGTTTGTCTACTTGGGTAGTGTAGTGGCAAAGGATGGAGGAGCGGAGGAGCGGAGGAGAATTGGGTAGTGTAGTGGCAAAGGATGGAGGAGCGGAGGAGAATGTTAAAAAAAGGTTGACTAAGGTTGCGGGTGCTTTTGCGTGCTAAACCCAGTATGGAGATCAAACCAGTTGTCGATGAGAGTTAAAATAAGAATATTTAACAACAATGTTAAATCAGTCGTCCTGTATGGTAGTGAATCATGGAAGGTAACAAAAGAACTGACAAAGAAGGTGCGAGTGTTTGTGAATCGATGTCTGAGAAAGATTATGGGAATTAGATGGCCGGGTAGAATTTCAAATGAAAGATACCTTATTAATATGGAATAAATCTCAGTACATTTTATTTAGTATCTTCGTGCAATGGTATATTTTCTAAGTTCGGCAAATGGGATAAAACACACCAATTTTTTTTTTTAAATTCTCAATATAGGCTTTCACGTTTCAGTAATATACGACTATGAACGAAAAGACTCTACCCTCCGCCCCCCCCCCCCAATAAAGTAAAACGGACGGGAATTTTACTGTAACAGACACGTGTATAGACGATTATAAATTTATAATTATAGGTGACAGCGAAACAAATGCGCATGCGCAACAGTTTTGCGCTAAACCCAATACTTAACAATTCCCATTTATCACTTTTTATTTTAAAATAATTTTGAGTGGAAATGTAAATCATTATTATAGATAGGTAGTTTTTCTTTTGACGCCCCCACCACAACTTGGTGGCCATGTCGCATCACCACTACCCATTCGACCAGCTGAATTAAGCGACATTGGGTCTGGATGGTAGTTGGGGATCGTCCTCTGCGTCCTGATGATGTGGCTCGGATTCCACACTGTAAATTTTCACTCCTCATTAATTAATAACAAATAAAACTTTCTGAAAGAGTGTTGTATTGAACTTTCTCTTCGAAAGCAACTCACGAAAGTAGGACAGTCCACTCCTAACTCAACCAAAAACAACTCGCTGCTTGTGTGTAAGGAGTTAATTTAATCAAAGTGGGTGGTGCCATCTATTGGAGGAAATCTAATTAAATTCCATTTAATTTTATTTCATTATCCGAGCGCAATTTACATGTATATTATGGATCACCCGAAGACTAAAGCCCCCAATGTGATATTTTCGTTAAAACTAACGAAACTATCACGATTTAACTTAACCAATCGTCAAGGGCGTACAGTTAACCTAACCGGGCATTCAATTTAATAATTTATTATTATATTTGGTACTGTAAAGCAAAAACAAGAATACATGGGGTTTCTAGTCTTCACGTGATTTTATGTTAATCACTTACAACATACCAAGAGGAACCTCAGTTTTAAGATTAAATACGTTAGAAGTAAACTTGTCTTACCTTCATAGGATTCGAACCGATGTCACTGAAGCCGCCATGTTACTCACTCGGCCCCGAGACGTTAATGTACAGTGAGAGAGTTTTGTATATATACTCTTTTTCGCATTCATTTTAGGATGTAGGATCTACACCTTGACACGTTTACTTTCCCCATTTGCGGTTAAGGTTAGCAAAGTGCGGTAGGGTTAGGTGACCCGAGCCTAGGATACCTTACCCAAAGCTATTTCGTTAGTTTTAACGAAAATATCACGACTTAACGTTATATGAAATCCCTAGTTACACAGATTCCCTGTAACATACTGTGTATGTATATATATAAATAATATATATACATAGTATATGATATAAAGAGAGAGAGAGAGAGAGAGGATGTGGGTTCGAATCCTGGTGAGGGCGACTTTTTCAGCTTAAAATATCGTGCGTATATATATATATATATATAATATATATATATATAATAGGGCGTTACCTGCAGGTTCTGTCATTTTGTCTTTGGTTTTGTCTTGTTTATGAAATTTCAAGAATTTGTAGTAAATGGAACCCAGAACTGAATTTCCAAATTTATGAAGAGCTTTGTCTTGTAAGTGTGTTCGAGGTGAGGCACCACTGTTGATTTGCTTAGGGCGAAGCAAGTGGTTACACATGACGAAGGGCCATAAAAGCATCAATATAATTGATACCAGCATTCTTCGTCTACTTTGAAACATTTCTCCTAAAAAAAAGTAAAGAAAATTAATACATATATATATATATATACACACATATATAAGCGCCATTTTTTTTAATCGTCAGAAAACGCGTTGAAAGTTATGTGACCTTCGAACAGAGATAACTCATTATTTTTCGCGGGACTTTCGACCATACGAACATTAGCGTTTCTGCAATTCATCCATTACCATATGATAGTATACGGTCTGAAGAACCTCTCAGTGGGTATAACTCATTTTTGCCCCGGATGGCGCTTGTGCTACTTTTGCTTCGGAAGAATATATATATATAATATATATATATATATATATTATATATATATATATATATATATATATATCGTAGTTGTTCCGTATGTCGGTCTCTCTTCACACCAAGGTCGTGGAAGAGAGAGTTGCTATCTTGCGCTCTCCATCGCCCATAGCCAGGAATGCCGGGGTGTAAATATACCAGGGTCATCCAGTACCGACCTGAGCCAGGCTTCTAGTCTTCTTTTGAAGACTTCAACTTTGATACCAGCAATGTTCCTGATGTTTTTCGGAAACTGTTTAAGGGTTTTGTCCCCGAGACAACCAAAGCATTTCCTTCAGAGTTGAGGGTGTTCCTTGTCTCCTTGTCTGGCCTTTAGTTGGGCAACGCTACATACTCTATCTTTCCTATTTTCCAGCGTTGTTTGGATGTTTACCGGGTTCAGTTTAAGATTAAGTATCATTTTTCTCCAGTATTTTCCATTAATCTGCTTATGATTTATAACAATTGTGTTTTAAGCGCAAGTAAACGTTTCCTTTACGATAGACAGTTTTTAACTTCTTGAGAATTGAGGTTTTACTATGCTTATATATTCATAAGGTTTTCGAATATCACTATATTATATATATAATATATATATATATATACAGGGTGGGCGGAAAGTAGCTCCCTATTTTGGATTGGTAAAAAAATATGTATATCCATTTATTTCAGAGAAAAATAATATGAAAAGGTAGGCATACATGGTAGGTTTTTCTCTAAAATTCAATGTGGGCTCCAACTCTTTCCACCAGCTTCTGGAGCCGCCCAGGAATGGCGTCCACTGACTTTAGCAGGAACTCCGGCGGGATGGAGGACATGACTTCCCGAATTCGGTCCTCCAGTTTCTTCCAATGTCCCGGTTGGTGCGGTAAACTTCTTCCTTTACCCACCCCCAAAGAAAGAAGTCGCACGGTGTCAAGTCGGGGCTCCTGGCTGGCCATTGATGTGACCACGACGACCCATCCAACGCCCAGGGAAGTGGGCATCCAGCCACTCACGGACAACAAGAGCGAAGTGCTGAGCGTACCTTGCTATGTTGCGAAACGAGGTCTGGCCGGTTGTCAGCACATGGGAGAACATCGACGATCTGATATTTATGCAAGATGGCGCCCCTCCACACTTCGCTCCTGTTGTCCGTGAGTGGCTGGATGCCCACTTCCCTGGGCGTTGGATGGGTCGTGGTCCACATCAATGGCCAGCCAGGAGCCCCGACTTGACACCGTGCGACTTCTTTCTTTGGGGGTGGGTAAAGGAAGAAGTCTAACCGCACCAAACCGAGGACATTGGAAGAACTGGAGGACCGAATTCGGGAAGTCATGTCTCCATCCCGCCGGAGTTCCTGCTAAAGTCAGTGGACGCCATTCCTGGGCCGGCTCCAGAAGCTGGTGAAAGAGTTGGAGCCCACATTGAATTTTAGAGAAAACCTACCATGTATGCCTACCTTTTCATATTATTTCTTCTGAATAAATGGATAATATACGTATTTTTTTACCAATCCAAAAATAGGAGCTACTTTCCGCCCACCCTGTATATATATATTATATATATATATTATATATATATATATATATATATATATATATATATATCTATATATATATATTCTGAGTTTGTGTGTCCATGGAATATTATACCCTAAATGGACAGGAAGTCCAGAGAAATTCAAGAGCAAAAGATTTAGGGGTTGTAATGACAGATGATGCGAAATTTGAAACAAAATAAGATAGCAGTAAACAGAGCAAAGAGAATAACGGGTCTGATATTGAGAACTTTTAAACGAAGGGATAGGAATGTAATGATCCCCCTACTGAAAACCCTGATAATACCCAAACTGGAATACTGCTCGGTCCTAACATCCCCATATAAAAAAGAAGACATTAGACAGCTGGAGGGGATTCAAAGAAGTTTCACAGCCAAGATCATGGGTGCAAAGAACTAAATTACTGGGAAAGGTTACGAGAACTAAACCTATATCACTGGAAAGGAGAAGAGAGAGATACACCATTATTTACACTTGGAAAATAATGGAGAAACTAGTCCCTAATCTTACTCTGAATCCCATAACTCCCAAACAACGGTGGAAGGTAGAAACGGTAGACTGTGTCGTATTCCCAAATTGAAGGCGAGACAGGGAACATCCTTAACCTGAAAGAAAATAGTTTTGTAGTGAGAGGACCAAAACTATTTAATCAGCTGCCCAAAGACCTAAGAAACACGAAGGGAGTTGCAGTGGAAATCTTCAAAAGAAGACTTGACGCCTGGCTCAGAACAATCCCCGATGAGCCGGGCGTACCTGGCTATGTGAGGTGGAGAGCGCAAGAATCCAACTCACTACTTCACCAGGCCAACTCGAGAGGAGGGGCGACACGCTTGACCTTCGCGAAATGAGAAATCATCACGTGGAACCTTTGTAAGGTTGTAAGGTAAGGTATATATATATATATATATATATATATATATATATATATATATATATATACTGCTCGGTCCTAACATCCTGATATAAAAAAGAAACATTAATCAGCTAGAAGGGATTCAGAGAAGCTTCATAGCCAAGATCAATGGGTATAAAGAACCAGGGCGGACTGACAGCAACCTGAGCCCTCGGACATAATGAGGTCCTTGACCCCTTGAAATCCGATTTTTTCATATTACAGTTCGACTAGACACTTGACCCAATTGAGAACACTCTCACTGTTTTATGATGACTGCGGGCCAGGGCCGCCGGGCTCCTAATGGCCCGGGCTCTCGGTCCATGCCCGATTGCCAGACAGCTCAGTTCGCCCCCGCAAAGAACTAAATTACTGGGAAAGGTTACGCGAATGAAATTTATATTCGCTGGAAAGAAGAGAGAGGTACACCATTATTCACTTGGAAAGTAATGGAGGAACTAGCCCCCAACTTTACTTTGAACCTTATAACCCCCGCCCCCCAAACAAACAATGGAAAGTAGAAAAGGAAGACTGTGTCGTGTTCTCAAATTAAAGGCTAGACAGGGAACATCCTCAAACCTGAAGGAAAATAGTTTTGTTATGAGAGGACCAAGACTGTTTAACCAGTTGCCCGAGGAACTAAGGAACACGAGTGGTGTTGCGGTGAATATCTTCAAAAGAAGATTAGACGCCTGGTTCAGAACAATCCCAGATGAACCGGGCGTACCTGGCTATGTGAGGTGGAGAGCAAAAGAAACCAACTCTCTACTTCACCAGGCCAACTCAAGAGGAGGGGCGACAAGCTCTAACTTCGTGAAATGAAAAATCATCGCACGGAATATTTGAAAGGTTGAAAGGTATACCTTAACCTTATGAACCTTATGTTGTTTCGTGCGTTGGTCTCTCTTCACACGGAGGTCAAGCTGGTGGCCCCGCCTCTAGGTCTGGCCTGGTGGAGGAGCGAGTTGCTTTCTTGCTCTCTCCACCGTACATAGCCAGGCACGCCCGGCTCATCTGGTACTGTCCTGAGCCAGGCATCCAGTCTTTTCTTGAAGACTTCAACTTTGACCCCCGTTACGTTTCTGAGGTCCTTAGGAAGCTGGTTGAAAAGTCTTGGCCCCCTGACAACCAAGCTATTTTCCTTCAGGGTTGAGGAGGTCCCTTGTCGTGCCTTTAATTTGGGAACACTACACATTCTGCCTTTCCTATATATATATATATATATTAATAATAATAAAGCAATACTAACAAAAGTCTAGGATTAAATGTACATTACCCATTCATTATGTAGTAATTTCTTATGTCTAACAGTGAATTCTTTGTACTGTATTGGTATTATATCTTTAATAATGATTTTGTCCATATTTCTTTCTTATCTATATAATAATAATAATAATAA
Source organism: Bathynomus jamesi (assembly GCA_023014485.1). Lineage (NCBI taxonomy): Eukaryota > Metazoa > Arthropoda > Malacostraca > Isopoda > Cirolanidae > Bathynomus > Bathynomus jamesi. Next base: position 1,217,608 of record JAJOZX010000387.1, read on the forward strand.
TAATAATAATAATAATAATAATTAATAATAACTTCAGATTAATACGAGTAACTAATGTATTTCCAATATTAGTTAGTCCGTGTATTAATTAATCCTAATTTGAACGTGACTTTATATCATGAATAAAAAGCCAAATTAGTATATTAAATAAATAATTGAATAATTAATATTATCGTATTATTTGTATTATTGTGACGTAACACTAATTGTAATATTTAGTTTAAAAATAAATTTATAAATGTAAATAAATAAATAAAAACTACCTTTTCAGTAACGCTAATGACGTCACAATTATTTAAATATATTGTCTAATTTTCAAATAGTTAATCATTTATTTATTTCAAATTAATTAATTAAGTAATTCTTATTCGTAATTTATATATTATTATTATTATTAATTATAACTACCTCTGAAGTGATGTTTTAGCTTTAATTAATTAATATGAGAGCCCAGTAAAGCCTAAAGTTTAAGGGCTAAATTAAATAAAATAAGTATTTCCATTTTTACATTTAATTATTTTATGTTAAAATTCTAAAATTTGTAAAAAAAAAAAATTGTAAAATTGTAATTTTTTTTATTTTTTTATAAATAAAGAATTATTCAATTTAATTGAATTACTGACCAATTATCAATTATCACTTACTTATAGCAATGTTGAAAGAAATTTTACATAAATTCTAAATTCAAATAATCGCAGCCCGTACAGCAATTTCTTTGGTAAAATAACGTTTCGATGGAGCGTCTTACCTTCTCGATATTCGAACTAAGAACGTTTGGGATGCACAGAAGAGAGAGAAAATATGTTTGAACCTTTTAGTCTGGCACCAAATTCACCTTTGATCGTCAGAACTGGTTTGCAGTAATTACCACCTTTCATCAACGCAAACAAGAAAATTGGTAAAACGAGATGTATCTAAAATATATATATATATATATATATATATATATATTAAAAATTCCACTTAAAAAGGTCAGAATAACGGGCTCATGTAACGGGCTCATGTAACGGGCTCATGTAACGGGCTCTTATTTTCAGTTCGGAAAATAAAAGCAAGAAACGTAATTGGTTGCTATTTTAACGTTTGTTATAACTTTATAAGGTTTTAATTTCTGCAATAACTACATAAAATTTGTAGTTTTACATATATATAGATATATTAGGGCGGAGTGAAACCAGATAAAAGTTTTCTTTTCCTTTAGGCACACTGAAATTATATTGCAGTCTTAACTAGGAAACATAAATAGAACTGAAATAATACTTTAGAGCAAGGGTCCCCAACCTTTTTGTGCCGAAGAGCACATTCAAGACTACCGGTAGTGCGGCGGGCACCATTTACTTTTTCAAGGCAAATTTATAGTTGGACTTAATAATGAACATAATACACAAAAAAAACATTTAATTCCTATGTAAAATAATGAACATAATACACAAAAAAAACATTTAATTCCTATGTAAAATAATGAACATAATACAAAAAAAACATTTAATTCCTATGTAAAATAATGAACATAATACACAAAAAAAAAGGATGGGCTAACTAAGAATCTTAGAAAAATGATCAAAACGATAACTTAATTTATTTATAAAGAAATAATTATTTTCAAATAAATGAGCATCTGTTTCTGTAATTAACTACTAAAATTTAATGAAATGTTAAGTGTTACATATTTTAAATATTTAGTAACTAAATATTTAAAATATGTAACATACTTAACATTTTATTAAAAATTTAAATAAAAACTTATCGATCGTAGTCAGTCAGTGGCGGGCACACGCAAAAGGGTCGGCGGGCACCATGGTGCTCGCGGGCATAGGGTTGGGGACCCCTGCTTTAGAGTATCTTGAACTGTCCCATCTTTGCCAAAATATGAAATGGGTGTCGTAACTGAGTTTACTGTGGTTTATAACTGATTCTTAGTTATGTTGTTGGGGAAACAAATAGATATATAACCCATACAAAACTTAAAGATATATCTTCTGCAAATAATTTTCAGGTTATTTAATGAATTTCTATTTACTTTTTCTTTTCTGGGTTAATGATATTTTCAGGTTTAATGTTTCGTGGCAAGGAATATAAAGAAACAAGGAATATAAAGAAACAAGGAAAGAAAAGTAACCATTTGTTTTATTAAATAGATATAGAGCAGGGGTCACCAACCTTTTTTTTGTTCACCGCCCACTTTTACGATTTTTTGAAAATTTAAAAAGCTTATCGCCCACCTTAGATCAAAAAGAATAAATCAACATAATCGATAAAATAAATAATGAAATAAATGTTTAACTACCTTTAATGTGAGCCTACTAGTGGGCGCTACCGCCCAGGTTGGTGACCCCTGATATAGAGTATAGAAACACGCAGCAAATGGGTACACAAATGGAAACTGCAAAAAACAACTAACTATTCGAATAAAGAAGGCAAACTCTTAGCTAAATCCTTTTTGGTTTCTACGTCTGGTATCAGACTACGTGAAATCATTCTAGCTCTGATAAAAATCATCTCCTCACTAATTTAATACAACGCTCTACATTCTGGGTATGATTGGGATAATTTGGAATGTTCAATGCGTTTTCTTTGACAGTTAAAATGTTTGCTTTTGTTAGCTTCACTGTAAGAGGTGGATCACTTAGTTTACTATCATTCCAATTAATTATTTCATCCCAGTCCTTTGCATCAAAATTAAGATTAGGAACCTTGAAATATCTCAATTCCAAATTTTGACTAGTCTCATTTCGATGTCCATGATTTTGCTAACAGCTTTTACACGTTTTTCCCTAGCTGAGTCACGCAACATTGCCAGAAGAATATTTTCCGGGTGAGCAAAGTATGCATTTCGGGATAATACTTAACAATTTCTACTGATTCTCTAGGCAAATGCTTAACCCTATTAACAGCAGAAAACACATGCCTTGGGCCATCTATGCAATTAGGTCTACACTTGATGTCAAACTAATTAGCACCATAATTTTTCACAATTGAAGCGTGTTATTGTGTAAAGTTTCTTTCTTGATTTCACTGTTTAAACAAAGCCTACAAACCCTATTAGCAAGAGTTAATCATCTAGCATGACTAAGAGGATCTGGTTTTACATGAGCAAGGTGTTCATCAACTGTACCATTTCTGATTGCTGAAATAATGCGGTATAAGTACTGCTGATCCCCACTAAGATCATCAACAATGTGTTGTGGCAGATATAATAGTTCTTTACCACTAGTTATAGATTTGAATTGTACTACTGGATTGTTTTCACAAAACTGAATGGCTTTCCCGATAGGACTAACAAAGGTACATGCCCCAGATGTTGTACCATCCAATGTTTCAAAAATATGTCTTAGAGGTAATTTATTTGTACGAAGCATACAAATGAACCGTCGAAGTGGCCTACCAAGTGCTTTCTCCATAACATGAATCACACCTCCTTTATAACCAGTGTTGGTATTTGTTCTATCACAGCCTATTACAGCTGTATCATTTTGTAGATGTCTCTCTTTAATAACTGACAATACTGAATTTGCTATGTTTGCAGCCTTACTCGATGCTGGTGTCTGATGGGTAATATACTCTCCATCTGGTTCAGCAATCATTACATAGTGTTCTTCACTCTTCTTTTCACTGTACCACCTATCATTGATTTTCACTTTACTTAAAGTCCGATCCTTTCGACCATCGAAGTATATGGAAGTAATAGGATTCACTTTATCACTTTTCAATGTTTTTCGAAGGCTCTCTCTTTCTTTCCGCATTTTACTTCTATCTATTACGAGATGGTCGACTTCTTTGGTAATCACACCAACGTCTATCAAGTTGCAGTTTCAATAGCAGCAGTAGCACGACCTGATACATCAAATCTATCTGCCTGCATTGCAACATGCCGCAAAGACATTCTCATTTGGCTTCCAGTATTTTCAAAACCACGTTCTTCAGTTTCCATTACCTCATTGTCACTGTCTTCATTTGAAGAATTTTCTACTAAGCTCAAAAGTTGAACTTCAGTGGAACGATTGATGGTTTTCTTTTCTTTATTTTCTTGTTCTGAGAGCTTCCTCTTGTATCTCTTTTGTAAAATTTGTGTGGCATGCACAATTGCACATCTACACTACCTCTCTACATGTGGGATGCTGATTCCATCTCTGCTCTTCTATAGGTGAATTATTAAGTGAAAAATAAGAAAAAACAAATAAATTTCAGTGAATTTTAATTGCTTAAGGAAAAACAACAAATATTTACTCACTTTACTCACGTCAGTCAAATGTACAGTACATTTTAACAAGTGTAATAGAATATTTTTTATCTCATTTCTCATAGCACGTTCACTAGCTTCTTACCTCTGGAATCTGTAACTGGGGGACAACTACTGCAGCTGGCTCACAGTATTGCCAACTCTTATTTTATAAAGTAACAGTAAAATTAATAAAAAATAGCGAATTACGAAAAATAGTAGCAGATTATATATATATATATATATATATATGTTAAACACAGACCGTGCATGGAACAAGGAACTCTTCTGGGAAAATTAAATCCACTATAGTCCGAATAAGTAATGGTAAATGACAAATACCATAGTTTTTCTTTTTCATGATTTTAGCCCGACGTGGGCAACGGGTCTCTCGCAAAGAGGTCCCATAAATATAGCTTCCCTCACCAGCTATCTGCAAAGCAGACAGGATCCAGCTTTGGGACATGGATCTAGGGTTTAAAGCAAGCCTAGATCCCTACATTCAGAACCTCTATATAAGTAAAAGACTCGTTGCATTCACGTCGGGTTGAATAAATCAAAGAAAAAGGGGGGTAACTATTGTATTTTTAGCAAAAAAAAAACCAAAACTTAAACCTCAACCGGGACATTGAGCGTCCACTTTTCAAGGCACGTAACACGTCCGTTTAATACACAAATTCAGAATGGTTCCCTGAGACAATTATATGTTAAACACAGACCGTGCATGGAACAAGGAACTCTTCTGGGAAAATTAAATCCACTATAGTCCGAATAAGTAATGGTAAATGACAAATACCATAGTTTTTCTTTTTCATGATTTTAGCCCGACGTGGGCAACGGGTCTCTCGCAAAGAGATCCCATAAATATAGCTTCCCTCACCAGCTATCTGCAAAGCAGACAGGATCCAGCTTTGGGACATGGATCTAGGGTTTAAAGCAAGCCTAGATCCCTACATTCAGAACCTCTATATAAGTAAAAGACTCGTGTTACGTGTCTCTTGCTGGCGAACATTAAAAGCTCTGTATCAGAAACCTTAATGTAGAGTGAATGATTGTGGGTCATGAACCAAGGTAAGTTTACTTAATTAACTCGTGATTGGTTCACGTTATTATGACCCAATTGTACGAATCAGATATCTTAAATAGGATTTCTTCACCCTTGAAATGATCCTACTCGGTTTTGATAGAATTTGATAGTGTATAAAATGAGAATCATCTAAAATAGTTATTCTATTTTGCTTTGAATTTGATAGACTTACGCTCCTTCTGTAAATATTGTGCTGTTGGAATCTGACGAATTTCTGCGACACGTTTTTTTTGAAAGAAATCTAAGTTTCGATACGCGATAATAACTGAAACAGGGATATTTTCGCTCGTGTTATTGAATATATTTGTATCTAATTTTATTTAAAATTCACTTAAAACCGCGTTCTTAAATTCTTCAATAAAGTAAACAAAAATAAAATGGCTAAAAATAAATAATGTTATAAGACAACCAAGGATGTTAGACGAAACTTTGATCAACTTTGATTAAAAATCTTTCTGAAAAAAATGTTTAACTTTTTCACCAAAGAAATATTTTCAGCCGAATTAACGACGTGTTGTTGTAGTTATTTTCAACTACTGTCGCATTTCTTAAACGTTCTTATAACACTCGAATTTGACCATCGAAATAAGTAGCACGGTGAAATATGTCAAACAACCTACCAAATGATTAATTTAACCAAACTATGTTTGCACTAACGCTAACGATGTTTCTGCATAACATTACGCGGTTAGATTAGGTTGGTTGGCAAATAATTTGGTTGTCGCAACCAAATATTTTTCCATAAAGCGCGTTTAAAAGTTTTCAACCTTCATTCAAAATAAATTCACTTGAGGCGAAAGGCGAGCTCATTTTCATCCAATGTTGGTGATGATAAAATACCTCCCTAAAAATATCGGGGTGGGGTAAAGGGGTATCGAACCTCGTTCATGAAATAATAAAGAACCAGTTTCTGATACTTAAAATGTTGAGGTTCTAAATCTGGATGCGGAAATTAAATAAAAAAATGAGTATAAATAATCCAGTTTTAGAGGAATCGCTTTGTAGACACCAGTTGAGCGGGTAAATACTCCGCGGGGTAGGGGGGACGTTAGGCAGGAGAGGGAGTGCTGGAACTCCCGTTTTCTCCTCTTTAGCTGATCTTTTTCTGTCTCATCTACCCTGTGAGGGGCCCAGCATGTTCTCAAACACACGCTTCTTCGTCTATTCTTCACTACACATACGTGCATTTTACACACTACGCAATCTTTTCAAAACTAATAGACAAAAAATAAAATAAAATGGCACCGTGAGCCTCGAAGATCTTGATCTTGGCTCTTTCTTTCTTAGGAAGGGGGGCATTTTTGGGGGCACCTACTCTTGGCTCCTCCTTTCTACATAAAAAAATAAAAGTAGTTCAAGCATAACCTCCAGATATTGGGTATCGTTTAAAGATTTTGATGAATTAAGGTGGTCATGCAAGTAAAACATAAACCGTTTTATTAACTTCAACCGCTTCGGTCCATTGAACCTATGAGAACAGTTGATATCTAAACAGTTATATATATATATATATATATATATATATATATATATATATATATATATATATACAGGGTGGGCCGTAAGTTTCCATACATAGGAAAAATTAAACGTTTGTTTTTATGTTACTGATGAAGCAAATTTTTACGTCAATGGAGAGGTTAATCGGCAAAACATACGTTATTGGAGTAATGCTAACCCTAACTGGCTGAGTCCGACGAAGATGCAAGGTGCCGGTAAAGTGATGGTGTGGGCCGGGATATGGGGTGACAGAATTATTGGACCAATTTTTGTCAGTGGAAATCTTAATGCCGAAAGGTATCTTAACATGTTGCAAGAAGAGATTTTCCCATCCCTGCTAAACGAGGAAGGTAACTTCCCAGTTTACTTCCAGCAAGATGGAGCTCCACCTCATTATGGTCTTCACGTGCGTCGGTATTTGGATCAGCAGCAGTTTCCGGATGCTTGGATTGGTCGGCGTGGTCCTGTGGAGTGGCCTCCCAGATCCCCAGATCTCACCCCCCTTGATTTCTATCTTTGGGGGCACTTGAAGGCCATGGTGTATCAGGAAAAGATACGAGACATAAATCATCTAAAGGAACGTATCACCAACGCCATTACAAGCATAACGTCAACTGTGCTAATGCGTGTTCATCAACAGTGGGGAACACGTATTGAAATGTGTTTTCAAAACAATGGCAACCATGTAGAGCATATTATATAAATAAAAATGGTTGTCCATAAATTTTTTTTTATTTTTCCTATGTATGGAAACTTACGGCCCACCCTGTATATATATATATATATATATATATTATATATATATATATATATATATAGTGTATATATATATATATCATGGGTTCTATGATCTATATACACACACACACACATATATATATATATATATATATATATATATAGAGAGAGAGAGAGGGAGAGATAAGAGAATACTATTAAATATTATGGAACATCATGTACTCATCCAGGAAATCTGTGAAGCAACAAGAAAAGAGAACGTTTTCGATTTAAGTTTGACAAATAACAATCAGATAAATAATAATTAAGAAATAACTACATTAATCTCTCTCTCTCTCTCTCTCTCTCTCTCTCTCTCTCTCTCTCTCTCTCTCTGAGCGCGTTTAAGGCTCCTGGGCCAGACCAGTTTCTCCCCAGTGTTTTGCGAGAAGTGCGCGACCAGGTGGCTCCCCACCTGGCTACAGTCTTCAACAAATCGTTGGAGATGGGCCAGGTGCCTGGTGACTGGAGGGAGGCCAACGTGACCCCTATCTTTAAGAAAGGGGATCACAAAAGTCCAGGGAACTATCGTCCTATTAGTCTCACTTCAGTTGTAGGTAAATTATTAGAAAGGATAATAGCTGATAGAATCGTTGACCATTTGGATTCCTACAAGCTGCTTGGGGACTCCCAACATGGGTTTAGACGGCATAGGTCGTGTCTCACCAACTTGCTCGAGTTTTTCCACGTCATGTTGAGTGAGTACGATAAGAGTAGGGCGATTGATATACTTTATCTCGACTTTCAGAAAGCCTTTGATAAGGTACCTCACCGCCGGCTAATGGCGAAAGTGCGCGCGCTGGGTATCGGTGGGGAAATAGGTAGGTGGATTGAAAACTGGCTAAGGAATAGGCGGCAGAGGGTGGTAATTAAAGGGGCTAGTTCGGGTTGGGCCTCGGTCACTAGTGGGGTTCCTCAGGGTTCCGTTTTGGGGCCACTGTTGTTTACCATTTACATAAATGATATCGACGGTGGCATCGTCAGTCGGATCGCCAAATTCGCTGATGACACCAAGCTTGGGGCCAATGTTGGGACGCCCGAAGCGATCGAGGAACTGCGTGCGGACCTAGGTAGGATAGGAGAGTGGTCCGAAAAATGGCAAATGCCGTTTAACTTGGGTAAATGCAAAGTGATGCACATTGGCTACGCCAATCCAAGTCGGACTACTCGATGTTGGGCAGTAATATCGAGGTGACTGATTTAGAAAAGGACTTGGGTGTGCTAATTAGCAGCGACCTTAAGTTTACGAAACAGTGTGTAGAGGTGGAAAAGAAAGCCCAGAAACTATTGGGTTATATCAGGAGGCAATTTCAGTTTCGGAACAAGGAGATTGTGCTCTCACTGTAAATTCCCTTGTTCGGCCGTACCTGGAGTATGCTGTGCAGTTCTGGTCGCCCACCCTCAGGAAAGATATTGAGAGGCTGGAGCGAGTGCAGGCGAGGGCCACAAAGTTAATCCCTTCGGTTAGGCATATGGGCTACAATCGACGGTTACGCGCCCTGAACTTGTTTTCGCTTGAAACTCGGAGGCTGCGCGGTCAACTGATCGAGGTTTTCAAGCTCTTACGAGGGTTCAACGATGTCGATTTTAGAAGTATGTTTAGTTTAAATGATAACCCAACTCGCAACAATGGTTGGAAGTTGGATTTGAAACGGTTTAGGACTAGTGTGTGTGGGAATTACTTTACGTATAAGATCTGTGACACATGGAACAGGTTACCTTCGGAAGTTGTGAACAGTTCCTCTGTGGATCAGTTCAAGAAAAGGTTAGACCAAATTTTGCACACTCTTTGAGTGTGTAGAAAATTTTCCGTGGCACCCGTTGCCATTGGTACCTCCTCGGTATGGGCCGCAAGGCCTTTTGAGGTACTTCTTTTCCTTGTAACTCCTTGTAACTCTCTCTCTCTCTCTCTCTCTCTCTCTCTCTCTCTCTCTCTCTCTCTCTCTCTCTCTCTCTCTCCACGAGGAAGAGGAAGACACAATAGAAGTGCCAAGTCTTCGGATTACATATGACGGTGACCATCCTGTAGAGACCATAAGTTTTACGAGAAATGAGGTACAGCAATTAATTGATAAGATGAACAAATACAAATCACCTGGCCCCGACTTATTGCTTCCAAGGGTATTAAAAGAGGTTAGCCACAATGTTGTTGACGACTTAGTAGCCATATTCAAACAATCAATCGAGTTAGGGAAAGTTCCAACCGACTGGAAGTTAGCAAATGTAACACCAATCTTTAAAAAGGGTGATAGGGAAAATCCTTGTAATTACCGCCCGATCAGTTTAACATCAGTTGTCGGCAAACTGTTGGAATCCATCATTACAAAACGTATTGTGTATCACATTGAATCTAACAATCTAATTTTTTATTCTCAACATGGATTTAGGCGACATAGATCCTGTCTGACAAACCTGTTAGAGTTTTTCCATAATATGCATACACTGTACGATGCAAGTAGGGCAATAGATATAGTGTATCTCGACTTTCAGAAAGCCTTTGACAAAGTCCCTCACGCTAGATTGATGGCTAAAGTCAAAGGACTAGGAATCACCGGGCTCGTTTCCAACTGGATTGAGGATTGGTTAAAAGATAGAAAGCAGAGAGTGGTAATAAATGGAGTGGCTTCGGAGTGGGCGCCCGTCACCACTGGTGTCCCATAGGGTTCCGTTCTGGGTCCTTTATTTTTTATCATCTATATTAACGATATAGACGTCGGGCTTCTAAGTGCAATCTCCAAATTTGCAGACGATACGAAATTAGGAAGTAGTGTAGGTTAGGGCGGAGTGAAAAACTCATTTTTCGAATTTTCAAATTGGCTAGTGTGGAAAATGTGTGGAGTAGTGAGGAAATAAGCTGGTATAAATTTAAAATCATAACATTAATATCTTCAGGTGCCACAATGACCTTCAATATTGAAAAAAATTGAAAAAAGCAGATTTTAACCAATAATTACAGAAGAGTCCACGATGCACAATAGACAAGAATTTATTCACACTTGTATAAAAATAGCTCAGTCAACCTTTAAAAAAAGTTTCTATTCTCTAAAAACAGTTTTCTATAGTCAGCTCACTCAGCTGTCACGTGAGTACCTCGGTTCAGTGTAGCTGTCGCTCTCGTAGCAGGTGGGTGTTCTGTTGTTGGCGTTACTCAGATAGTCTAAACTATATTTCTTATATATTTTGCATTTCTGTATTGTGTTGCCCTAAGTTTGCCATGTACTATTAACTGAAATTAACGTATAATTGATATTAGCTCTTTCTTTTTCAGATTTGTATACTTTCAAAATGTCTCGAGTTTGTGCAAAATCAACCAGGGCCTCAACTGAGTGCCCCATGTTTGGTATGGGGGAAGATTTGTGGCACAGGAATCTTCCTACATACGAAGGAGTTTTTAAATATTACTTGTTTGTAAGAAACGATTTGAAACAGAATACTAATAAAGATCCTTCAATATCTCAAATATTAGAACAAGTTGTTGATAAATTGAAAACAATTTGGGAAAGTGCTTCCGTCCCAATTCTGTCAGACAGGCGAATTGAAACAATGTTCAGAAGCTACCACGAAAAGTATCGTGTCATTATGAAGCCATACCAAAGCAGAAAAAATTCTGAAGCTTACAAAGCAAAGATTGATATGTTCAAAAAAGAAGCACACACGAAACTTTTTGACATTGCAGCGTGCAAGTGCAAAGTACTAACACAATGTTCTTGTCCCAAAGAAAAAACGGTTCCAAAGGAAGAAGTGACGTTCCTCTTAGATCAAAGGAGTGAAAGAAAACTGTTTATTGATAGAGTAGATATTACACTCTCAAAGAAAAAAGCATCTACGTTGCTAAGAAAGCAAAAAGAAGCTGTGAGGCTCACCAAAGAATCTTCACAGGAGAAATTGCAGGATACAAATGTTGAATTATCATCATCGACATCAAATAGTGAAAGTGAATCTGGCGAAATATCAGACGATACATTTCCAGAGCCAGTTAGCTCGAAGAGAAAGCTCGAACAACCTGAAGAACAATTATTCAAGAAAAGGAAAACTACAAATCTACCTTCAGTGGCTACTGCTTGTGACAGGAATGCAGTTTCAGATCGCTGCAGCATTCATTGTTAGTGCAGTATTGCAAGATATTGGAGAAGTTTCTATTGACAATACATCTGAAGTAGTGGATAGGGGTAAGAGAAAGATAAGAGAAAGACAAAAGAAGAGATCAGAAATTATGAAAGATCAAAATCAGGTCCCAATCAGAGGAATCTATTTTGATGGTCGAAAAGATTCTACACTCTTCCAAGAAAAAAAAGAGTCCAAAGTATATCAGAAGAAGGTAACAGAAGAACATATCACTTTAGTGAGAGAACATGGTTCAGATTATTTGGGCCATTATTCTGTGAATTCTGGATCAGCTGAAGAAATATGTAAAGGAATGTTTGAGTATATTGGAAATAATGACATGAACCTGGAAAACCTTGTTGCCATTGGATGCGATGGTGCAGCAGTCAACACTGGAGAAAAGGGAGGCGTTATAAGGCTTATAGAATTGAAGCTGAAGAAGCCAGTTCAACATTTAGTGTGCCAGCTCCATGCCAATGAATTGCCATTACGCCATTTAGTTGCAAAGCTGGATGGAAAAACATCTGGCCCCCGCGGATTCACCGGTCCTATTGGCGGGGAATTAGAGAACTGTGAGAGTCTTCCTATTGTCGAGTTTGAAAGGATTGATGCTGAGGAACCAACTGTAGACTGTGAAGATCTTAGCACCGACCAAAAATATCTAATTGATATTCATCAGGCCATAACAAAGGGATATTGCTCTCCAGATCTTGCTCATCGTAGTCCAGGCAAAATGGCACATTCACGATGGCTGACTACAGCAAATCGTTTGCTTCGTCTATACGTTTCAACTGTAAGTCCATCTGAGAACCTCATGAACATTGCTTCTTTTATAATGAAGGTCTACATCCCAATGTGGTTTTCTATTAAGCAAAGTACGTCTTTTGTCAATGGCTCAAAACATGTTTTCAAAACTATTGAACTAACAAGAACACTGAATGACGAAGTAAAGGATATTGTAAACCCTGTCATACAAAGAAATGCATTTTTTGCAAATCCAGAAAATATTCTAGCACCAATGATTCATGATGACCGCAGCGCCATAAGAGAATTAGCGTGGAGGCGAATAAAGAAAGCAAGGCAAACAAACAAGGAAAAAGTTGTGAGGCGTTTCACAGTACCTGTTATTCAATTTGAAGCTACTGATTATACTGATTTAATTAATTGGCAAAAATGCATTGTCACTGAACCACCTGTGACAAGACACCTGACAGAAAATGAGATTGAAGAATTCATAGAAAACAAGAGTACCCCTCCATTCGAGAAATTCCCTTGTCATACACAAGTAGTAGAAAGAATGGTAAAATTAGTGACTGAAGCATCATCAAAAGTATTTGGATTGAACGCGCGAGATGGCTTCATAAGATCAACACTTCAGTCACGTAAAAAAATGCCATCATTCGAAAGTAAAGCTGAATATAAAGTTTAAATAAAACGTTAATAGAAAAAAACACGCGCAAGGATGGGTGGTTGGGAGGGCATGGGTGGAGCTCGACACGCAGCCACCTCCTCGTGGTGAGTTCTGGATTATTTAGATCATTAATCAAAAGAACATTGATCTAAATAAACTAAGAGCTGCGTAATTCAGTAACTATTTTGGTAATTGGAACACTTAATATATAATAATAACAAGTAAGTTTCAGTTATTGTACTAATGCAGAATATAAGAAAATCATTATATTTCACTTTTTTTCGACGGCTTTGTGGCACCTGAAGATATAATTTCGCAGGACTAATATTTATGCACAGTCATTATCTATAGCACCCACATATTTTCCGCACTAGCCATATTTGAATTTTGAAAAAAAGTTTAAAAACCTCATTTTCGATCCGCCCTAGTGTAGGTACTGAGGAGGGCGTAAGAACACTTCAGAACGATCTTGACAGGTTGGGCAAATGGTCTGCTACTTGGCAGATGCCATTCAACTTGGACAAATGTAAGGTAATGCACATAGGTTATAAAAACCCGAAGACCGATTACTCTCTCTTGGGAAGGAACTTGACTGAGACCGATCTAGAGAAAGACTTAGGAGTCTATATCAGCAACGATCTGAAACCGTCGAAGCACTGTGCAGAAGTCAAAAAGAGGGCCTTAAAATTATTAGGTTATATTAAAAGACAGTTCCAGTTTCGGAACAAGGAGACTGTAATGTCTCTCTATAATTCTCTAGTCAGACCTCAACTGGAATACTGTGCGCAGTTTTGGTCTCCATCCCTCAGGAAGGATATAGAAAGGTTAGAAAGAGTACAAGCAAGGGCTACAAAATTGATCCCTTCAATGAGAATGCAAAGCTACCAACGGAGATTAGAGCGCCTAAATCTGTTTAGCTTAGAGACGAGGAGGTTGCGGGGTCAGCTTATTCAAGTCTTCAAGATGCTCAAAGGAATAGACAGGGTAGATTACAGAAACTTATTCTCACTTAATGCCAATCCGACAAGAAATAATGGGTTTAAACTGGAACTAAAGACATTTAGGACCTCTGTCTGCGGAAATTTCTTTTCGTATAAAATAGTTAATATCAGGAACCAACTTCCCTCAGAGGTTGTTTCCAGTCAAAGTGTAAATGTGTTTAAAAATAGGCTAGACAAAGTACTGAATACTCTCATAGTTTAAGATTAAAACATAAGAAAACTGCAGGAGTTCGCTTGCACGGTGTCTCCGTGAGCAAGCTAAATATAGAGCTATTTATATATTCTCCACTTTCCTGTAAAATTTCCTTGGCTACTTTTCCAGGGTCAAGGTATTTTCTTCAACCTTTTTCCGTACCTGCCTCTGGCAGGGAGGGAGCGGAGGGCGGGGAGAGAGCCTTCTACTTTTCTATCCAGTTTTCTACTACTGCTAGGATAGTTGAAAGAAAAATAAACTTTTAATAACAGAACCTCCCAGAGTGGACCGAAAGGTCTTTGAGGCTTCCTCTTGTCCTTGTAACTCCTTGTAACTCTCTCTCTCTCTCTATATATATATATATATATATTAGTGGTGGACCGGATATCCGCATCATTTTTAACACCCGCATCCGCACTTCTGACTGCGGATGTTATGCGGATATTACCTCTAATAAATTATGCAATTTACAATTAAATTAGCTTATAAAGTAGCTTATAAGACCCGGCCACGCACATTTCATGTAAAGTGTTAATTATTAATGAACAAACAAATATATAAACCTGAAAATATAAATACGTGGTAACACAGAAAATTGAATGAAACTCGTTTCATTCAATTTTCTGTGGCTGAAACTCTTGAGAAAGTTATTATTTTTATCATAATGAAAACATTAATATTAATTTTAATTCCTATGTATTGCCTGCCATAATAGTAATATCACGAAATTTCAAAAATTATGTCATGTATTCATAATTCTATATTATATTGATAGATTAACTAAATATCCGCATCCGCGGATATTGAAATTAAAAATCCGCATCCGCAGATGTTGAAAAACTGACATCCGGTCCACCATTAATATATATACAGGCCCTTTCAGAGGTCCAGAGAGGCCCGGGCCACTTCCAGCTTTTGAGGCCCATAGCTAAACCCAATTATTACTTTCACTGCAAAACATTAAATTCAAACCTGAAAGTTTCTAAATTTGAGGCCCCCCTTAAGCTTGAGACCCAGGCCAAATGGCCCTCCTAGCCCCCGCTCTGATAGGTCATATATATATATATATATAATATATATATATATAGAGAGAGAGAGAGAGAAGAGAGAGAGAGAGATCCTATATATTCGTATATTATATTCACACTGTACATATATATATATATATATATATATATATATAGGGTGACAACTTCTTATAGGGATAAAATTTGAATTCAAAAAATTTGCCGGCCATTTGTCCAATGCTGCCACCCTATGAGGAAACACCGTAGACGAAATCTCATGGAATTCGGAAAGCATTTAGGGGTGCCTCGAGTCACATGAATGAAACTGTCGCGCGGAAGAAATTTCAAGAATGAACGAGTTTCGACAACGCTTCAAAAACAAAAATGTTTCGAGAATGCAAGTGTATTATATAATTTAATAGAATTGTTTCCTTTATTTCATACTATAGATTATGCAAATCGATTAATTTATTTCATTAAATTAAAATTTTCATAAATAAATCGTTAAATAATATGATGTGTATCAATCTTTGGATGATCAGCTTTTGGTGCTTCAAGTTCATTTTGCATACGACTGCCTGACTGAAAACAACGCTTAGAAGTTCTCTCCCGATTCTTTTAAGATATCTAAGGTAATATTTTTTATTTTGATACATTGATTATATTATTATTGGAAATTGTTCTAGAAAAGTTTCATTAATTGTTGGCATAGTTTGATGTTTAAATTATATAAATTTGGAACTGAATTTGATTTCCTATGATAATATATATACGAGTATATAAATATATATACAGGGCCGTCGAGAGGGGGGGTCAGGGGGGGCCAGTGCCCGGGGCCCGGTGTCTGGGGGCCCGCAGGAGAATAAAAAAAATCGTAAAAAATAAATAAGGATCATAATAATCATTAAGAAATTGTGACGTTTTTTTCATTCAGAGCTCCTTACATGTAATTTCTTACATGTAATATCTGAGTATCCTAAAAGTCAACACTAAAATTCATCAATCTGACACATTTTTTCAAATGTAGCTTCCGTTCTCACGCTTTGTGGTATGATCGAAAGTAGCCAAGGTCAATAAACTTGAGAAATATTTAACCAAATCTCTCACTTGTGTTTTGGGTGTTGCACGAAGAGGTTTGAAACACTTGAACTATTGAATTACTTAATTTTTATAAAGTTAAATATTATATTATTAAAGTTATATATATATATATATATATATATATATATATATATATATATATATATATATATATATATATATTAATAGATTTATTGCATATATATAATGCCTTGACACTTGGTGTGGGGGCCCGTAATGTTTGCTAGCCCTGGGGCCCGTTAATGGCTCTCGACGGCCCTGTGTATATATATATATATATATATATATATATATATATATATTACAATATAAATGAGATCTTTAAAAATGGAATCATAATACGAAAAAAATTAATGCTTTGATTCTTATTTTAATTTAATATACGTTTCTTTTCTTTTCTTAGGCCCAATGGCGACTACCCGCACAGCGAGTCAAATTTGGCTCATTGGCCATCCCATACCCGAGATCAAGGGCGCACGGCTTCCTTCAATTGGAGACGTTTTACGCCTGTTTTTTCACTTTCACATAGAGCACAAGAAGACAGTGAACGACTCAGCGAAGGAGGTGGCATCATCAGTCATTGGTTACTGGGAGAAATCCCGGATACCTACCATCACAGAGAAGAGCATTGGTCGAAAAGTGGTAGATCTTTTTCTTACTTGGAAGCTTCTCCAGAAAAATCGTGCTCGCGCTACGGAAACCCAGCGGAAAAAAGAAGATGAGTTCCGTGATAATTTGGAAAATCTTTTCGATGTCGCCCACCCTAAAGCGATGGAACTTTTGACCATCGAAGAAGATCGAGCCTTCCTTATTGCTCAGCGAGAAAAAGGGAGGAGGGGAGTAATGGGAGGAGTTGACAAGAAAATGGCTCATTCTGTCATGCGTCGGGAACAAACTGAAAGACGCCTAGCTCAGCACCAACCTCAAGCCAATATTACTTTTGAAAATATTGAGCTGGAATCTTCTTCTACGTCTGAAGCACCAAGTTCTGCGCCATCATCTGAAGACTCACCGCCCGCCTCTCCTGAAAAACGCAAGTGTTATGCTCGTGGCACTATCCAAGTCATCACTCCCGAATTGGCAAGTACATTGGATCGCACAGGAATCAGTCATCGTTCAGCACACCGGATTATCGACGCTACGGCTAGAAGCCTCGGCCATAACTCACAAAAACTCGCGCTCAACTATGAAACCATTAGAAAATCACGAGAAAGGCTCCGTTCGGCGACGGCAGAAAAGATTAAACAAAGGTTCACACCCAACGAAGTGCTCACTGTTCACTGGGACGGAAAAATTCTACCAGACGATGAAGGTGGTCGGTGTGACCGACTAGCCATTTTCGTAACCGGAGTTGATACCGAGAAGCTCTTGGGTGTACCTAAGCTGACATCAGGAACGGGTGAGGTCATCGCCTCGGTGGTACATGCTGCGCTCAAAGAATGGAATGTGTCAGAAAAGGTATCAGCTATGAGCTTCGACACTACAGCTTCAAATACTGGTTACTTGTCTGGGGCATGCGTAATTTTGGAGCAGAAACTCGGCCGCCGACTCTTATACCTTGCATGTCGCCATCACATCCTAGAACTTGTCGTTGAGAAGGCGTACATGGAATGCATGGGACCATCATCTGGTCCAGATATCCTCCTATTCTCCCGCTTCAAAGAGACGTGGAATACAATTTGCCAAGATAAGTACAAGACCCTGTCAGACCTTCCATCGAGTCTGAATGAGAATCGAGAAGAACTGATCGCTTGCTGGAATCTATATCTGACAAAACATCAGCCGAGGGATGATTACCGTGAATTCTTGGAGTTGTCGATTACAATCCTTGGAGGTAATTTACCTAACTTTAGGTTTCGGCGACCTGGAGCACTTCACCGAGCACGTTGGATGGCAAAAGTAATTTATTCATTAAAAATCCTGCTGCTTTCCCATCAGTTCAGACTTACAACTCGTGAAATGTCTGGCTTAAAACGATTTGTATTTTTTGCCCTGGAGTTATATGTCAGCGCGTGGTTCACGGCCAGCAGTCCTTCATCTGCTCCCGCGAACGATTTGAAGCTTCTTCAAGACCTAGCAAAGTACCACGATGAAAAGATCTCAGCATCCTGCCTTAGTGTCCTCGGTCGTCACTTATGGTACCTCAGCGAGTACTTGATTGGTCTCGCACTCTTTGATAAAGGTATCAATGCAACGACGAAAAAGAATATCGCTCGATCAATCCTCGAAAAAGAAGCTGCTGAAGATCCTCCAAAGCGAGCCCCAATACCTGCTGTTTCTTCCATTTCAACAAAGCAGCTCTCGGACTTTGCCTCGAAAGGATCAAAGCTTCTCTTTGAACTTCTAAAAATTAATGATGGTTTCTTGTCCAAGGAACCAGAGACCTGGCCGGACGACGAAGATTTCAAGACTGGTTTGACTATAGTTGAAGGACTAAAAGTCGTCAATGACATGGCAGAGAGGGGAATTGCCTTGATCCAGGCCTTCAATACAAAGATTACGAAGAATGAAGAACAGCGCCAACATCTCTTGCAGGTTGTTGAGGATCATAGGAAGTCTCAGCCTGGTACATTGAAAAAGGGGTATGGCTTGAGGAAAAGCAAGAATTAATGGGTGGTCTACAATTGAATGAAAGACACCCTGGAATATATTTAGTAAATATATTATTTACTTATTACGATTGGAGTACGCCTGCACTTAAACCTTATGAACTAAAACTAACGTTTATTTACATTAATTAAAAAAAATATTAATTTATTTTTACTAGGTAATGAATAATTAATTTTTGTTATAAGGAGAATTATTTACCTCACTTGAGACACCCTTAAATATTATCTGAATGACCTAATATTTACAGTACATTGTTTTCTCATGTAGTAGCAGCATTGAACAAATGGCCAATAAAAAACTCCAACTTTCGATTTTTATTGTCACCCTAATATATATATACACACACACACAAAGGTATACCCCTGTTTTCGCAAGAGTTATGTTCCTCAGACTCATTACGAATAGCGAAATTGCGAATAACGAATCATTTTTTTCCCATATAAATACATGTTTTATGGGAGATACGTTCCCGTGGCCATTTTCCAGAAGGTAAGATGTTTGGATACGTTCCCATACGATACATAAAAGCAAGTATAAAACACAAATACAGACCTGTATTAGCATAATAAGTTATGAATAACATCAATAAAAGAATAAACATACCTGTACTGTACTTTTATTTCCTCAAATCACCCCCGACTGGGGTCAAACCACCCCCGACTCGCACTGAAAGTTTCACCACCACTGCTCTTACCTTCACCAACGACTTCCTTCCTCACATCTCGCCACAAAGACCGTGCCTTTTCTTGAATAATGGCCTGCGCTACGGGCATGCTGCGCTGCTTTTGGTAGCAGGTGGAATTGCGAATTATTTTTTCCCTTATCTGGCATTGCGAATAGTGGAATTTGGTGTAAAAAAATATATTACGTATAAGCGAAGCTACGAATATCGAAGCTATGAATAACGGTATACATATATACATATATACATACACACATACATACATACATACATACATACATACATACATATATTTGTTTGGCAAAAATTACGCAATAATGACACTGTTCAACAAATTTGAACTTTTCCTTTTTTCCTCAAATGAAGTTTGGTGATTCCTATAGATTGTTGGACGCTCATTACGAAAATAACCACGAAATTTTGCTCTCACGTCACGTTTTTGAGAAAATAATTTTTTTGATATTCGAATACAAGAGAATAATCTATACACAAGGACAATATTAAAATGGTTTTTTACTTTGAATATTTTTCTTGATGATTTTCGTTCGTAAGTGACATGTGAAGCTTTCCTTATTAGCATCCAGCAATAATCAGCCAGCATATTTGGATTCCACTCGCTCTGGTATCGTTTCTCCATCGCGGAAATGTCCTGATGAAACCGCTCTCCATGTTCATCGCTGACATCTCCCAGGTTTGGCGAGAAAAAATCCAAGTGCGAATGCAAAAAATGAATTTTTAAACTGGTATTACATCCCAATGATCCGTGAGCTTGGAGAAGTTCATCAACCAATTCTGCATAGTTAGGCGATTTTTTATTGTCAAATAAATTCTGGGTTACTGCTTTAAAAGCATTCCAAGCTGGGTTTTTTTTCAGATTCATTCAGGACTTCATCAAAGGCACGGTCTTTCATTAACTCATTTAACGAAAATTCCCTCTTTTAATTTGGCATTACTAATCAGATGAAACGTTTCGAGTACTGGAATCCATCTCCTGCTCTGTCCATTGCCTTAACAGAAGTTTTCATCAATCCTAGTTTGATGTGTAACGGTGGCAAGTAACCGTTTTCAGGATCCACCAATTTATGGCACGCAACATTTTTTCGTCCACCAGTGAAAAATTGACGAGGTAGTCAGTTCTTAACAGTACAGTAAACCCTCGTCCAACGCGTGTTTGTTCAGCGCGAATTTGCTTATACACGGAAAAATAAATGCGAACAATTATTTGCCGAAAGCGGAAAATTTGATTATACACAGTCCGCCAAACACGCTCTAATACAGTAGTACTGTACGCGTGCCAATGCGCGCTCTAGTGTTTTCTCCTACACTCTCCAACACTCTCGCATCTCCCTCCCTCTCGCGTCACCCCTCGCATCACCCTTTGGCTCAGTCCTGCTACCGCGTAAAGTGTTGGATTGTTTTTGTCGTATTTTGCCGTTGTTTTGCTATTGCCCTTAGACAGCAATATGGCACCAAAACGTAAAGCATCTGCGAGTGATAATGAAGAGAAGAAAAGTTGCAAGGTTATGACATTGGCCCAAAAAATAAAGATTCTAGATGAGTTGCGTAGTGGTATGAGCATAACATCACTTGGCCGCGAGTATCACGTGAATGAGTCTACCATACGCACCATCCGAAAGAGTGAAAAAAAGATACGTGCTATTTTCATTTAATATATTTTTATTTATCATATGTAAATATCATTATGTTTATGATTTTATTATGGTCTTATTTCACATACAATATAGGTAGGGAAATTCATTTATGTGTGGAAAGAAAATCTACGTATCTAAGTATTAATGGGAGACTTAACGCGCCGCGCCGCGTTCACGTATCCCCATTTATCCCATAAGGTATTAAGTTTGTCCAACGCGGATTTACCTAACGCGCCGTTCTCGAGGAACCTTACCCCCGCGTTGGACGGGGGTTTACTGTATAATAATAATTCTTTGCTTTGCTGTCGTATTCACAAAGAAAACAGCAATATTTTGTATATCCGAGCTGTAAACCAAACTGTAACCAGCAGTGGCGTATTAAGGGGGGGCCACGACCCAGCTGTTTTAGGGAATCCTGTGTTCTTTGAAGAGAATATAAAAAACACGTTGGTCAGCAAGGTTTGATGCCAATAAAGCATATGTACAGAATTACCATGAAATTAACAGTTGCTTAGAAAACAACATCCACGATAAAAATCCACCACCAGAAACACGATACGTTGCTCAAACCCTCCTAGAAAAAAGTCTTGCCCTAGAAACAGTTATTGTATCTGAAATTTGGACAGTATTACTGGACAGAATACATCACTTATCGGAAATTTTTCAAAAAGAAAACATGGATCTTTGCTCAGCTGCAAAAATGTTAAAATCTCTGCTTGAGTTTATCCCATCTTTTCGTGATCGCTTTGATGAGTTTGAAGCTAAAGCCAAGGAAAAGACGGATGAAGATTATAAAGTTACCAGAATCTGAAGAAGAAAAATTATGCCAAGTGAAAATTCAGATCAAACAGTTTTACGAGGAAGCGACAAATTGCGAATTGAAACATTTCTGAAAATTATTGACACTTTGAGTGTGAACATCAACGAAAGAGCCGATGTTTATAATGATATCAATGATAAATTTGGAATGCTCAATATCTCTCAATTAACTTCAGAGGAAGCATCAAAAGCGGCTAAAAATCTGGTTAGTCATTACCCAAATGATTTTGAGGACAGCTTCCCATTTGAGTTTCAGCATTTTGTATTATTTGTCAAACAAAAAGCTTTATCTGACACTCGACCATTACGAGTACTACAGGAAATTCACAAATTAAGGGCTGTTTTCCCAAATACTTTCATTGCTTATCGCATTTATTTGTGTTTAATGGCGTCAAATGCAACTGGGGAACGTTCTTTTTTTTTCATTTGAGTATGATTAAATATATTAAACGTCAAATGGTAACCCAAAAGAAATTGCAAAGTTTGTCATTGTTATGTATAGAAAACGATATTTTGCAGAATATAATTAAATACTAAACTTGCGATTGGAAAATTTAGTGATATGAATCAGCGCAAAAACTTTTGTAGACTGGTGGTGGATGATTTTATGATCAACTTTTGTAGATTAGTAGTGGCGTGGTATTTGCTTAATTGGTTTGGTGTAATTGTAGCAGCTTGGTATATGCGTAAAGCTCGCAGTATTTGATTTGTAAATAAATGGATTTATTTAGAAATTGTTTTATTAATTTACATGACTCGAAGATTTGTCTCGTTGAGAGGCCCAAGAATATTTTGGTTCCAGGGTCCAAAAATCTTTAATACGCACTGGCTGTAACCCAAGAGCGGATTTGAACTTGTCAGGAGCAGAAATTACATCATCCTACATAAGCTAAAACATTTTTCGCTGCGATACTCTCAACTTTGGCAAAGATGCAGTTTTAATAATTTGTTCAATTTATCATCTATATACAAATATAGTCAAGAATTGAGCCCCACATTTCTCGAAAAGGTGACGTGATAACAGAATTTCGTTATCATTTTCGTTATCAGCGATGAAAAATGCAAAGGAAACAACTATTATCATCTGAGAAAAAATGAAATGTCGAAGTGTGTAATTTTAAAATTATCAAAATGTTACGGTATGAGAAAATAGTTTAACCTTTCTACTACCAACGCGGTTAATGAAGTTACCCCAAGCCCATTTTTTTGTGTATATTTTGTGTATATAATTTTCCTGTCAGGTATTTGTTAATTCGTCTTTCCAAGACACAGAGGCATATAATGTAAATTAATTTTCTTTACTCATTTCTGAAAGAGAAATATTTGTGAGATTTGTCTTAGAAAAACCCGAGATCGAAAAACTAGACTCACGAGTATTATCTGTAAGAAACCGATTTGCCAAATTATGGAATCTTTTCAATTTGGGGGGACTACTACAGATTTTTACGAAACTTTGCAAATCAATTATTTAAAAATTTTATCCTAAGGATAAGTGATGTCTAATTCCTAACGTCTTTACGCCTCGGTGGTGTAGTGGTTAGCGTCGCTGACTACGACTAACAATTCGGGCGGAAGCTAACCAAACCAAAGGTTAACTAAACCTAACCTAACCTATGTCTAATTCCTAACGTCTTTACGCCTCGGTGGTGTAGTGGTTAGCTTCCACACAAAAAAAGTGGTTGGTAGATAAATGGGTACCCTAGGTGGCCTAGTGGTTAAGACGCTGGGCTGCTGATGGGGCGTGGTTCGGATTCCACGTTAAACTGTAGGTCTAAGGTGGAGTGAAAAGCTTGACCTTCGTCAGAATGAACAATTCGGGCGGAAGCTAACCAAACCAAAGGTTAACTAAACCTAACCTAACCTAACTTACATTTTCTTAGGATAAAATTTGGGATCACCTGAAGATCAGGGCCCCCAGCCTTCGTTATTTAGCCTTATAAGGCTAATTAACGAAAATATTACGACTTAACCTAACCAATCGTTAGGTCAACTGTACGCTCTTGACGATTGGTTAGGTTATAGGTAGTGATATTTTCGTTAGTTAGCCTTATAAGGCTAACTAAAGAAGGCTGGGGACCCTGATCTTCAGGTGATCCAAAATTTGTAAATAATTGATTTACTTGAGTAATACGTGATATGTTCAAGACAGAATTGAGTTTGTATAGCGTATAAATAGTGTTCTAACAAAAAGCCATGGGGTGACTTAGTTACCCCACCCCTCTTGGTAATAGGTAGATGCAAAAGACCTTAGTAATAGAGAGGTTACGATAAACCTATTTCTGATGTAATTTATTGTAAAGAATCGAGACCTTGTTTCAAATTTACATTTTTTTCTGGTGTAAAATTTTGTTTATCGGACTACTGTAAATGAAAATACTTCCAATCAGCCCCAGATAAAAGCATGATGTGTGGGGGGGAGAACGTTGCGTGGCCTGTAGCCTCGTCATGGGGTTAGTAGGCCTCGGGGTTCTGATCTCCATACCTTTATAAAAAAGCTTCCTGTTAATTTCTGCGAGCTCCTGATTGAGCTCGAACACGTGTCCTTTTTCACTCACGTTTTCTGTTTTCTTCCTCACTTTTTTCTCCCTTTCTTCCCTCAACATTGCTGTGACGTAACGAATTACTCAGTAATGATAATCGTTACTTTATTGAGTTACTCTTTTTAATAGTTACGCTTTTCGTTTTAATAATTGTAACTTACTAATTATAGAAAAAAATCATGAATGTTTGGTAATAAAGAAGGTTAATAATTACAATTTTCACTGGAAAACTGTAAGATTTTTTTTTCTTTTTAATATGACTGTAATTTGTATACGGTTTACAAACCTATATTACAGTATAGGAACGTGTTGAAGTACGGTAACTGTACTTTATAAAACATAATTATGCGTTATGAAGGCGATGAAGTCGAATGGAGAATGATGAAAAATCGTAAATATTGACCTCGCTTGAACTAGTTTTTGAGGTTCTGGGTGGCGAGATCGGTTGCAGCGCTAAGTCGAAAAACCGCGCGTGACGCCGGTTCGAGTTCCTCTAGTTCGTAATTTCCCACTTTAATACCTTTTTCCCTTTTTATCTATATTATAGCCGTATTTGAGAAATTTGAAGGTGATCAATCGAAAAATTAAAAAAAGGTGGCAAAAAATGATTTTGCTGGTCAACCACAGGTCGCTACATCATCTGGACGCGGAGGATGGTTACCCATCCAACTACTGAACAGAGCCAACGTCGCTTAACTCTGTTGCCTGCAGTATTGTGGAGTTTTCTCCCTCTTAAGCGTTTCGGTTACGCGCAACAAATCTTCAAATACGAAGGAATAATTTTTAGAAAATTATCTACACAATGTAAACGTTACGTTTACCGTTCTACTACTGCGTCATTGATATGACGCAAGCTTTTAGATTGCGTCATATCAATAACTCATACCGAAGATGACGTGAATACAAGAAAAAGTGATGCAATAATGACAAACAATTTTGGCGGTAGGAAATTCTACCAATGGCCACTAATGGGTTAATAATAATAATAAATAAAATAAATAAAAGTTTAAAGCGAATTAAATCCTTAAACATGTTAAAAACACCTCCAATTCCTTGCATTTCCTGTTTAAATAAAAAAAAATTGCCCACAATGTTTCAACCATTTTATGCAACAAGGGGGAGGGTGTAGCCCCCCCCAAGTTGCATAATGGGGGGGTGAGGGAGTTTTGGGGGGAGAGTGAGAATGACCTCCCCCCAAAGGGGCTAACCCTAACGTGCCGTCGCCGTAGGGGGGTTTGCGAAGCGCAAGCCCCGCCCGTAGGGCAGGGAGCCGAAGACTCTGCTTGTAAACATGTAAAAAATACAAGAAATTTCGGTAATTATTCGTTTTTACACCCAGTCTGTTTTTATGATGAGAAAACACTTTTCTGGTCAATTTTGAGGTGTTTTGCACGAATCTGCCATCCGTTTCCTGTGCAAATGCATAGTTTTCGAGATATCGTCATCTCGAAAACTACGCATTTGCACAAGAAACGGATGGCAGTTTCGT
Source organism: Bathynomus jamesi (assembly GCA_023014485.1). NCBI lineage: Eukaryota > Metazoa > Arthropoda > Malacostraca > Isopoda > Cirolanidae > Bathynomus > Bathynomus jamesi. Next base: position 1,243,800 of record JAJOZX010000387.1, read on the forward strand.
ACAAAACACCTCAAAATTAACTAGAAAAGTTTCTCATCATTTTCATTTAAACTAACGAAAATATCGCGACTTAACCTAACCAATCATCAAGGGTGTACAGTTGACCTAACCGGGCATTCAATTAACCTAACCAGGTCTTCAGTTGACCTAACGGAGCATTCAATTAACCTAACCGGGCATTCAATTAAACTAACCGGTTAATATTGGTTATTTCACCTAAATATCTTCTGATCTTTTCATATTAGGCACTCACTGTCACATTTCGGGCAAGTTAAGGATGAGAGAATAACGCCGTAATTGATAAAAACATCCAATCCTCTGTCTTCATCTAGGGCACATGACGAATCAAGTTCTCAAAGTCAAAATCACACGAATGGCACGTCATAATTCTATCACAAACACCACTAAACTGAATCCAATTAGGAAAAAAAAAATAGCCAGATCAAAACCCAACCACTAAGTCGCAGAGTAGCGAAAAAATAGCCCAATCAGGAAAAATATTTTATGAAAAAAGTACATTATAGCCAAAACAGGAAATATATTTTATTAAAAAAAGTACATTTGAACAAATTTACACAACATAAGATATATATTTTCTTAGCAGTTTTGAATGGCAATTCAATATATTGTACTGTTTTAACCGCGCGTGAGCGGGTTAAAAGACGAATATTAACCGAAATTTCTTCAAACCAAAAAGTTTGTTTACAAAAAGGATGTAAAAGATAAATTCGATTTATTTTAAATACTTTTAATTTCATTGTTTACATTATTCACATTTTTAATATTTCATCAACAATAATTAATTAATATAAAATATATCTTACATAACGGCTTATATATATATATATATATATATATATATATATATATATGTGTGTGTGTGTGTGTGTGTGTAAGATATACACTCACAGGGAAATAAAATTATTCCAAGGCCTTTCACATATTACTACTGTACACCTCATCCCTGATGAGGTATAAGCAGTATAACGAAATGTCTTGGAATGATTTTATTATTTCTCTGTGGGTGTGTATCAAGTATTAATTTCACGTAATTTTAATTGTGAAATTCACTATATATATATATATATATATATATATATATATATATTAATATATATGAAATAAAATTCAAACTATAAAAAATATGTAGAGGCAAATAACTAGTTAATTAAACCTTATAGTATAAACAGAAGACTATTTACAATTTAAATCTGACTTACATCCGTATGTTAGACGATTTGACTTCTTTTTTTTCTTTTGAAAGAAAATCACTATGAAGTTGAGGGTTAAAAAAAAATAGCATACAATTAATTTATTTCTATTTATCTAAAATCTATTCTCCCGAAGCGAAAGTAATGTTTTTTACCATTGTGTTCTGTCTAATGAAAGCCTTTTATACGAGACAGGAGGCTATGAAAACGAGGATGGAAAATACCCTTGGAATAAGAAGGCCAAAACTTTTTAATGTCCTGCCCAAAGAACTGAGAAACCTCCACCACACCAACCTGAATAATATCAAGAACCAGCTGGACAGGTTCCTCTGCAAAGTCCCTGACCAGCCATGCTTGGCTCGTTACGAGGGCAGGAAGAGATCGGAAAGCAATTTCCTTCTCCACCAAATCCCGCAAATGAAGTGGGATGTTGCAGAGATGGTGTATATATATTGCATCTAAAATATACAGTATACCGTATTTGATATGCTAAGATTATATATATATATATAATAATATATATATATATATATATATATATACATATATATATATATATATATATATATATAGAGAGAGAGAGAGAGAGAGAGAGAGAGAGAGAGAGAAATCTAGTCTAAATTATCTATTTCGCGTCCTTAAATAAGTAAATAAAAACCATGCTATGAGGTATGAGACTTATAGATGACCCTTTCAATTGAAGATTCTGCACATTGTGAAGATTATGGATCATAATCCATCCATGGTTTGGAATCTGAATCCATGTAACCCGAAAATTGAGAGAAATTTAAAGAAACAAGATCTTAATTCTTCGTTTATGGATTTCAATTAATTATATAGATTACTGTAGACGCATGGCACGTATATAAAGTGATCCCAAAAGGTTTTCCCAGGAATAACGCGTTAAATTTTTTGGGAACACCTTTTTTTTTTTGACCACCCTGTATATTGAATTTACTTAAAATATTTGTACGAGATCAATTCATCTGGGTAAACTTTATTTTTGAAAGACAAACAGAGTCATACATAAAAAGTTCTCGTTTTGAAAGAAAGCCAAAATCAATCAGAGATGGTGTGTCTCTAAGGCATGAAAAAGAATACGCAGAAGAGGAAATGACTTCTAAATGAATGGTTTTCCACTCTTCACTAATTAACTAGTCAAGTTTTGCTATACGAAAAACAACAACTAAAAACTAAAAGCTAAAATCCCATGAAGAAATATTTGAAGAAATATTTAGCTTTTCTCAAAAGGTCGTCCACTGAGAGCTTTTGCCAGTTAAACGTGTTCACTGTTGTTCAGTGTTGTGCAATGGACACGTTTACTGTTACTGAATGATTGTGAAGGTATTAGCTTTTTTTTCTATAATCGCTACGAATTCGACACACCTTCTGCATCAGTGAAGTGAAAATCTTCCAAAATAGAAAAAAAATTAAAACCAGATTTTATTTATATATACAGCGTGTCCCAAAGAAATGTATACCCACTTTGTTCGATAATACCAGCTATGAGGATAATAAATATATTACTTTTTATTTGTTTTTTAATAAAGAATTTTCTCCTGAATCTAAATATGTAATTATGTTTTTTAAAAATTAAAGAACAAAAAAGTTAGATGTTTAAATTATAATTATTATTTTCGAGACTTCATGTGCGATATTTTCTAATATTTTAACCGACTGTTTTGAGATACTTATGTTTAGTGTTGATATTGAAGCATAAATGTTGTAATTATTAGTTAATTCAAAAAATTTAGAAATTCCATGGTTAAATGACACTTTATCTAAGATGTTCGACGTCTTCCAGAACGTTGTTTTTGTAAGTTTTGCACAGTGCCGTCGGTTTCAAACTTATCTCGTATACGTGCAAAAATATTAAAAATATCGCACATGAAGTCTCGAAAATAATAATTATAATTTAAACATCTGTAACTTTTTTGTTTTTCAATTTGTAATAAAAATAATTACATATTTAGATTCAGGAGAAAATTCTTTATTAAAAAACATAAAAAGTAATATATTTATTATCCTCATAGCTGGTATTATCGAACAAAGTGGGTATACATTTCTTTGGGACACGCTGTATATATATATATATATATATATATATGCACACGCTGTTCAGGTTTAACTCATTTTATGAACTGATTTTAAAATTAGTAAATGGTACACACGTTCCAAAACGTGAAGACGCTATAAACAAAAATCTCATACAAGAGTAATTTCGTCTTTCAATACAAAATCTTTACGAGATTAAAATTACATAAAAGTCACACCAAAAAAGAACTTATAGTAAGTAACATATATTCTCATTATATTAGACGCTACACAAGCATTCAACTTTTTTTACGAGAACTCGAAACTGGAGTTTGAGTCTTTCATCTAACCCCGGGGGAGTAGCCAGGAAGCCTATGTCTTCGGTGTAGCTTCCGACCGAAACTCGACTCAAAATTTCGAACGAACATTTGAACCTCAGATTAAATAATAACCAGATAGATCACTCGTATAGAAAGTAATTTGCTTAGCAACCGGTGGTTGCTAAGAACTTTTCTAAAGAATGGTTAGATTATCTGGGATGAATCTTAAATCGCTAGTACAAGTTTTGTACAAGTATCATAAATTCCATTTCTGCATGAAGTAAAGATAATATTTTCTTAGAAATGTCCGAGCAACGTCTCGTTGCTAAACTAAACCTAAACCTATTTAGTTGTCTGTCTGGTTACTGTTCTGTAATCTGTGTTTACACTACAAACACACAAGCACCACTTTTAGAAATTATCATACCATCATACCTAGATTGTATATATCCACATGCTCAAAGTTCCTAGAAGCGTTTGAAAGGAACCTATACGCGCGTGGTCGACAAGACACAACATCGACACTATAAAAAAAACCTAACAAACTAATTTAACCCATCCTAACCTACAGTATGCTAACCGAACCTAACTTTATCTAACCCACAATAACTAGTCTATTTTATGTCATGTCTATGAGATGTCATAAGCCCGTTTGGAATTCAATCATGAACCAGAATTCACATTATAAAAATTAAATGAGAAAATCAAAGAATAACAGTCGATAGCAAACGTATTTCTATAATTTTAAACTGCTTATAATACAATGAGGCCAAAACAATCCCAAAACAATCCCAAGATAAATGGAAATCCGTATAGAATTTGTTTCAGTAAAAATAATAGTCCAGGTTATATTGTGAATGCAAGCCTAAGGACGTCACATTACCGTCAGCTCTCGTCATCAGTTGTCAACTTTGTTCATTGTCAGTATCCCTTCGTCACAATGATAATCATAATAATGCGTGGGATTGTTTAGTTCTCTTCGTAACAGCAAGGCTCATGAGTCGGAGGGGACCTACAGTTTTACGCGGGATCAGGACCATCTAAGGATCGCTACGTCATCTGAACAGCAGAGGAAGTTTACCCATCCAACTACTTTTAAGACCCACCGTCGCTTAACCTCGCTGATCGAACAGGTAGCGATGTTGCGGTGCTACGATATGACCCCTACCCCGATCCCCGGTCGTCACAAATTTTTATTTTATCACTATTTTGGAAAGTTTCAATTTACTGAATTATTTTGCCAATTTAATTTCAGAGGATGAAATATAAAATTTAAGTTATTTAGTTTGTGGGAAGTAGGCTTAGTTATTTAAACAATTACCGTAATTATTAATTATTGCATTAATTAGTACAGTATAATATCATTAGTCATTATCGTCATATGGAAATTTGGGCCATAAGAGGAGGGGCGACAAGCTTGACTTTCGTGAAATGAGGAATTATCGCACGGAACATTTGAATGGTTGAAAGGTATAAACACTTTCTGATAATGTGAATTGACACTTTCATGTTCTGCTGACAGTTATCGTGTTATCGATCGCCAAAAATGATGACTGTGGATGAGGGTTGACAACAATGAGAGTTACCCTTAAGAATCAGCGAAAAAATAAAAGCCACAAAACTATGACGTAAATTAGGACCTAGAGTGGCGTTTTGTATATCTCATTTGGAGATTGTGAAGACGCCTTTTCTTTGACAATGTGAATCCCTTTGGAAAAGACATTGGTCGTGGATTTTTTTTTTTTTTTTTGAGGAATTTCCTGTTCTCTTTTCGACTGAAGGTCCATAAAACAAATTCCAAAGAACATAATGGTAAAAAGTAAGCAAATAACTTTAAAACATCATGAAATGACTCGAAAAATTGTACTTAGTGAATAAAAATTTTCCTCAAAAAATACGAATAGATATTAATGACTGACTTGAGAATTGTGTTAAAATCAACAAAATCCAGCGTGAACACTCAGTGCAAATGGAATTTCTTTTTCAATGGAACAGTTCTTAGAACATAGGGTATGAACTACGAAGATGGTCACGAGTATAACGTATACTAAATAATCCGCACGCAAACACACGCACACACCACACACAAAACTAATTACTAATCACCATTTCAATTTTTTAATAAACTAAATTCTGAATCAATCATTGAGAACTTAATAATATAGAATTATATAATGTTTAAAGCTGCATTTGATTTACCACATAAGCGATTCTACCTTACAAAGATATGAATTTTTTAATCATAACCCCAAAGTCTATCAATATCTAGTCGGCTTAGGCTCCCATTTTAACGTGTAAATACTGTATCTTCTTCCAAACGATTTTGAACAGAAAATTTGAAGCCAGTGAAACCTCAGCATTTACTTTGAGCCCACGAGTCACTTTGATTTTGAGTGCAACTCTACAAATTATGGTTCACTGGCTTTGGATATGAAGCTCAAAATTTTGATAGCTGTAGTATTTTTGTAAATTTATGGACCGACTGGGATTTGTACAATCGTAGCCTGACTAAATAGAGGTAGGCTTTGATCAACCACTGATATTGATTCTAAAACTGCTTCACTGCTTTACATTGTTTCAATGTAAAACTGGCGTATATACATGCAGACAACTTTAACGTTTTCTTCCTTTTAATGACGGAGGTGATAATAACAGTATTAAATGCGTTATAAATAATGATCATTTTAAATCATATTTTACACTCTTGAGTTAAGTAGGTATGAGTAATATTTTCACATCTTTATAAAGTATTATCTTTAGATCAATGAATCTTATTACAAAAAATTAAAAAAAGAAAAACGTTGAACCTTGCAGAAGTTCAAATTTTGCGCCATTTTCCCTTCTTTAACAGGGATTTTTTTTTTTATATATATTTTTTTTTTAAAGTAATCTCTCTCCGTAAATGAATGTTCTTTTTTCTTTTAGTTTACCACGGGTGCATCTCCACTAATGTAAAGTTCAACAGCTGGAAGGAAAATTATTCTTCTCATCACCTGAAATATGAAAATAATGTCATAGTAATTATGATAAACAAACTAAATTTAAGGAAAATTGCTCGCAAGTGAAGGCAACTACTGTATATGCGCTGAACCTCTGGTCCACTCCGGAGAGGGCGATCGGTTACCTGCGTGCCACCGGCTTGCTCGATCAGGGTGGGCTGATCGGCTAAACAACAACAACAACAACAACAACTACTGTATATACAAGTCCGACTGTTCTTATTTACTTTCACAAGCCTCCATAGGCGTATAGGATGGCACTTTAGTGGGGGATCGGAAAAAATTTGCCCTAAAAATTTCTGCATAAGCACTATGTTTAGCATAAAATAACACAAAAGTTAGAGTATGAGTAACATACAGTATATTAAAGCCTTTATAACTTATCCTATTTCCTGTTTCTATTATAAGATATGCCTTATGCCTATTTTATCTAAGCCAGAGAACATTTTATACAATTGAATCATATCACCCCTTAAACACCTTTTTTTCAAAGAACACTAGAGAGCACTATCTCCACTTATATATCACATCTGAACTGTCACTGTTTGAGATCAGTGAATACAATGGACCAATGGTTATGTAATGTTGTATTTATTTTAATTACTAACTACAAGTATAGTAGCAAGTAATTAATTCACCTTAAGAAGTTAAAAAAAAACAAAGGAATGTTAGGAAAATCTACACTGAAAATTTCAGTATTTGCCCTGAAAATGCTCAATTCCCTGCCGCCCACCCAGACCTCCCCGCCTCATACGCCTATGCAAGCCTCGAATGAAAGTCAGTCAAAATCTTAATGAATAGTTTATGAAGAATAATGTTAATAAATCTTTCATCTGAAATTATATTATTTCGTAAATATCATAAAATAATTTACCAATAAATAGTCTGATTAAATAATACGAGGGCCACTCAATATATTTTGCCCCACCTTTTTTTTTTTCCCCCAAGTTTTCTCGTAAGTTTCAGAAATTTTGTACACAAGTAGTTACATTAGTTACATACCTTTTTTACAAGTTTTTATTTTTCCACATAGTCTCCATCCTTTTCTATGGCTTTCCTCCACCTCGAAACAAGGGCCTTTATTCCTTGAAAAGTCCGCTGGGTTCCGCTGCAGCCACCTCTTAGCCTCATCAACAACCTCATCGTCACTCTTAAACTTTCTTCACGAACAGCATCCTTCATTGGCCCAAACAAATGGAAGTCTGAAGGTGCCAGATCCGGGCTGTATGGAGGGTGGGGTAACACAGGCAAGCGCATTTTTGTGATGGCCTCTCTTGTTTGCAAACTGTTGTGTGGTCTTGAGTTATCGTGCAAAAGAAGGACGTCTTCCAGTTTTCTCTCCGGTCCAACTCGCTTTATACGTCTCTGGAGTCTCTGTAGGGTAGCAATATATGCCGCTGAGTTGATTCTTTGTCCTTTCTTCATAATGTCCACCAGAATCACCCCTTTCATATCCCAGAAGATGGTGGCCATAACCTTTCCTGCAGAGGAAGCCATTTTGAACTTTTTCTTGCGTGGGGAGTCTGCGTGATGCCACTCCATGGATTGGAGTTTTGTTTCCGGTTCAAAGTGGTGTACCCAAGTCTCATCCCCAGTCACAATTCGTGAAAGGAAGTCATCCCCGTCTGTCTCGTATCGAACCAACGACTCGGAAACAATTTCTTTTCTTTGGGCTTTGTGATCTTCAGTCAGTTCGCGAGGAACAAACCGTGAGCACACTTTTGAGTATCCCAGTTGCTGAATTATCGTATTCACACTTCCTTCACTAATTCCTAACTCCAGTGATAGCTCCTTGTATGTGACTCGCCGATTTGATCGAATGATGCTGTTAGCACGTTGCACAGTGCGAGATGTCACAGCCGATGCCGGGCGACTGCTGCGTGGTTCATCATCGAGGCTGGCTCTCCCTTTCTCCGATGATCTCACACGTTTAGACCAACGTCCAACTGTGCTTCGATCAACAACAGCATCTCCGTAAACGTTTTGTAGACGTTTGTGAATATTTCTAACTTTTTCTTTTTCTGCGGTTAAGAACTCGATAACAGCTCTGTTTACGACGCACATCACTGTCAGACGCCATTTTCGAAACTGCGTTAACCATCGGTTTTATACAAGGGCGTTTAAAAGCGGTTTTATACAAGGAGGGGAGGTTCAAACTGGAAAAATCCGGTTATGTGAAGCGCAGAAAGTTCAAACTTACGGCCCAAAAGACATTTCAGCCCCATGGCCTATTATTTAGCTAAGAAAAAAGGGTGGGGCAAAATATATTGAGTGCTCCTAGTACAATTAGTTGCAGCCTCGATAAAATTGCAGAACTTACCAGGACATACTTAAAATTCAGGATATGTTTTCATAAGATATTTCACTAGGCATGAATGTAGTTGGTTGGTTTTATATGACGGAGGAGACCTACAGCTTTATATAGAATCCGAACCACGGGTCGTTACATTATCTGGACGCAGAGGATGGTCTCCCCTCCAACTACTATTCAACCCAATGTCGTTTAACTTCGCTGATCAACGGGAAGCGGTGTTACGACACTGGCCACTTCGCACACCCCATCAATGTACAATGTTAATGTTAACAACTTCCGTGCAGAATGGAACTCTTTCCCAAATTCTTTTGCATCAATGAAAAAGCTAGCATTAGCTCTGCTAACAATGTTTGGTTCATTTTATTCATGTGAACAGTTGTTTACCTCCAGGAATTTCGTCAAATTCGCCACTAGGAATCGCCTTGGCACAGATATGAGTGCTGCGTGTGCGAGACTAAAGACAACTAAATATAAACTTCGGATCAAAACATTAGCAGCCAAAATCCAACAAGTTCCTCACTAAAAAATAGTAAGTAAATAAATTATTTTGACCCAATTTCGTTTTTTTTTTTAAATTAAAAGTAACAAAAAATGACCCGCCAGCAAAAAAGGTTCGCCACCACTGTGCTAGGGGCTATTAAAAATTATGTAACGCTTTTTTCACCAAAATTTATAACCTCACCCCTCAAACATTCTGTCACACCTATCCAACCACCCCTTAAAAAATTATGTAACACCAGCAACTCACCCCCTATAAAATGTTATTTTTAATAAATTGTTACTTCTTATTCATCAAAATCTTGTTGCTCATCACTTACTCTCAGTTATATTATATACAAGACACATACTCAAATTAAATATCTTGTAATTTCCCAGTTTCATGTATTTGTGGTGATGAAGTGTTATGTAACACTTGGTGACACCCCCACCCCCATGTAACACACTGTAACACCTGGCCTAACACCTTCCCACCCCCTTTTGCATTACATAATTTTTGAATCGCCCCCCCCCTAGTGTCAGGTTACGACAAGACAAACGACGCCTTTTGCGTTAAAGAACATTTCTCACCAAGGCTTGAAACCTCATGAAAACACCTCCACGATATCGTAAACAGACTTCAAGAAATCAATTAAAAATCAACCAAGACCATTACCAAGGAATTTTGAAGCAACTAAACCAGAGGAAAGGCAACCATAAATAACGAAATGACCAAGTCTCAGGTTCCTTAAGATTTAACGGTTGGAAGTTTTAAATACCTTCATAACTTTGAGTTATAGCCATTGCATTTTGTATTGTATGTACTGTACTGTATTAATCATTGCAATATTAAGTGTGTTAATGAAAGAAAAAAATCCGTGCAGTCTATCACTTTTCCTTGTTGACTGATAAATCACTGGAGACCCCAAATATTAATTAACTTTACAGTAATTACTTCGACAATTTAATTATCGCAGCCTTTCTTCATATTGGTAACCTATACAATTTGGCTCGACACACTTGCCTTACTTAGTAGCCTATACAATTGGTACCTATAACTTGGATAATATATATATATATATCAAAGATAAAAAGTAATAGGATAGCAAAATTTACCTAACTGGGTATCTGGGTATTAATATTTAAGGTCAGGATTATGACGAAGTGGTAAATTCAAATGACGAAAGGATATGGTTATTATTCCAGAAAATGACCTGACCTTATCATCCCTTATTTCAAAGTGCCAGAAGAACACAAGAGAAGAAAACGGTAATTTTGGCATAAAAATTAATTTCCTCTGGAAAGAAAAAACAACATACTACAACATCGATTAATCCCACATCTTAACTGAAGGTAACACACGGTAACATACGGGTAACAACCGGAACCCTAATTTGGGTACACGGAGTGGGGTGGACGCGAACTTTCAATCGTTTCCTGACTGATCACGGGCAATCACCGAGTGGAGAAATGGCCGGCCTAACTCAACCCAAAGCTTGTGGGAGTCGAAACTGCAACTTATAATTGTAAAAGTACAACATACAGGGTGTCCGAGAATTATCTGTACAATTTTTGGCTGTTATTAAAAGTCAACCATGAAGTGTAGAAATTCCAGTGTTGTCCCATTTTACAGAGAATCTCTAAGTTTTTTCTGATACCACGTTTTGACAAGTTTTTTAGAAATGTACGCGGGTGACAGACATTGATGATTTAAAAGCAAGAATCACAGCTGCTATTGAGCGAAGGATATGCTGCAGCGTACATGGCAACATTTGGAGTATCGATTGGATGTTTTGCGAATCACTAATGGTGCAATGAATGTTTGTAACAACGTTACTTTAATAAAAGAAACTTTTGAAAATACAGATTCTAAATAATCTTGTTTAAGAATTTTACGTGTGTTATCAAGAATTTTATTAAAAGATGAAATTGTACAGATAATGTTCGGACACACTGGAATTTCTAAAGAACTTGTCAAAACTTGGTATCAGAAAAAACTTAATGAGATTCTCTGTAAAATAGGACAACACTGGAATTTCTACACTTCATGGTTGACTTTTAATAACAGCCAAAAATTGTACAGATAATTCTCGGACACCCTGTATTACTCGGTTATGATGAGTTAATTCTGATTTTAAGTTATAAATGTTCTTAAACAACTCACCTCATAGCAAATAAAAAGAAAAAACACGACAGAGAAACTGCTGTCACGAGTGACATCACTTGAGTGCGCTTTTCCCAAGATGTCATAGAAGGCACTCCCGAAGAAGATGTATCTTTAAAAATAATTTAAAATTAAGGGACAATAATAATAATAATAATAATATTAGCAATAAATAATAATAATAATAATTAATAATAATAACAGTGCAAGTGAACAATATCTTGACGCACTCAACTCAGAAGCCTAATTTTGGGCTATGAAATCACTGTTCAATAATAATTGTAATATTTACAGAAACAAAATAATAACTACGGATTTTAAACATAATAATTCATGCAGCTACACTTGAGGCGGACATGAATAAGTGAAAATACTATGAGTAAATATTATGAATGTATTAAGTTTAATGCTTTAAACAGGATGTTGCCTTCATTTTAACAACTGTCTAAAATATATATATATAATATATATATATAATATCGGGGTCGGCAAAAAAAAAAAAGGGGGAGACCTTTTAAATCCTTCATATCTCGGCAAATACGGTACAAAGAACCATGAAATTTTATTATGTTAGTACTAGGTAATTTTATGGTTTGTATGCCATCTTTTAGCATTTTAGCTGAGAAATTGGATTTATGGCGAATATTCCAGTAAAATCTTGCTAATCATAGGTTCAAGTTGATAATTAATTAAAGCGATTCTAATTAACGTAAGCCAACTTAAATTGTTTTCCTCTTTTTCAGGTATTAGGTCCCAGCCCTATTTATAAAATGCCATTTACTTCAGAGGACCAAATTCTTATAAAACACTATAGGCTTGAAAAACATTATGGACGAAAGAGATTATTGTTAGAGTTTCCAAACAAAGGATGGACTGCAGGAGGTTTGGACGAGCTTCTCAAGAAAATCGATAAAACAGGAGATATCAAAAGAATACTAGGTAGCGGTAGATCAAAAACAGCTCGGACTCAAGAGAATATAAGGATTGTAGAAGAAAGAATACTCAGTCAGGAAGACCGACCTGGAACGCATATGGCACCAGCAAGAATATCAATTGAGCTGGGAATATCTCGGTGCAGTGTTAGGAATATCATCACGAAGGATCTTAAAATGAAACCATTCAAGCGAGTGTTTGGTCAAAAATTGGGTCAATAATTTGAACAGAACCGATTGGAACGTGCAACTCTACTGCTACGACGTGTAAGTGCCGACAAAGTTAATAAAACTTTCTTCACAGACGAAAAATGGTTCACTGTTGAGCCACCAAGAAACAGTCAAAATGACAGAGTTTATTCGACAGCCCGCTACAAGAAAGAAATACCAGACACCAATATTTTTGCAACCAAGAACCACTTCTCTGCTAGCATCATGGTTTCTGTTGGAATATCGAAGCTTGGAAAGATATCAATCCACTTCACTGAGCCTGGCACCAAAGTAACAGCTGAATACTATCGCAATACTTTGTTAAACAAAATGCTACCAGAAATGCGAAGGTTAGGAAATGGTGAATATTTTCTTTTCCAGCAAGATGGAGCCACATCTCATATTGCGCGCGAGACTCTTAAATATCTGAAAAGCAATGTTCCAGATTTTCTTGAACCAGAAATTTGGCCACCAAATAGTACTGATTTAAATTCTGTCGATTACGGCCTTTGGGGAAATTTGTCATAGAGAATTTATCGGGTCAAAGTAAGAAATGTCGCTCATTTACGACAGCTGCTTCTAGAAAAATGGGATGAGCTACCGCAAGAACAAATCAATAAAGCCATAGATAAGTTCCGTCCTAGACTGAAAAAGGTTGTAGAAGTTCGTGGTAAACATATCAGGCAGTTTTTTTAACATCAAGGTAGCACCATATGTGAGTACTGTACTTTGTAACTTTTTATCTGCACATACAATGCAGTAGTAGTGTAAATAGAGAATTTCCAGTGGCATAAAGAAATGTTCAATAAATCCATAATTTTTATTAGTTTTCTTTGAAATCCGCTCACCGTATAGGAAATTTACTTAGTTGTGGGGTGTGAAAAAATATTGAAATCTGACCATAACTTTGGATTTTACAGCCAAAGTTCGAGGTCTTTTTTTTGCCGACCCTGATATATACAGGGTGTTTGAAAACTTTCTGTACAAATTGTAATGGGGGATAGGCAACACCAAGACAAACCCTTTTCGTCTATAAGTGCATGTCCGCTGACGTCACCATTCGGCGCGAGAGGGCGCCGCTGCAATTGGCTAAAAGGTGAAGTGGGCTAGACTCGCGCTTGCCGCGGGCATTCTTAAATCGGACGTAGTACGTGTAACATGGAGCGCTTCACGACTGCTGAGATGGCTGACATGCATATGGTGTATGGGGCTGCCAATGAAAACGGAAGAGCTGCTGTGAGGTTGTACGACAGCGCTTCCCAAACAGACGTGGCCAAACCACCAAACGTTTGCGCATTTGCATCGGCGACTGCGAGAAACTGGAACATTCCATGCAAACATGCATGACACTGGTCGGGGAGAGAAACGTGCGCACTCCTGACATGGAAGAAGAAATCCTACGGCGATTTGAGGACAATCCAAGCGCAAGCACGCGAGGTGTTGCACGTATCCTCGGTGTGAACCACGACCTGGTCTGGAGAGTGTTGCACGAGCAGCAGTTACATCCGTTTCATCGTCAGAGAGTCCAGCATTACAAACCCGTGTAGCATGTGGATTTGCGTGCGCCCACACGTGAGAATTGTGCATGTTAAACACACCCTCACGTGTGAAACAGGCCTCATCTGAGAACAGCACATAAGCCGGAAAATTAGGCTGCACCGCTGTCTGCTGCAGAAACCAGCGTGCGAATTCCACACGAAGAGGGTAATCCCGAGGTTGTAATGCCTGGACTCTCTGACGATGAAACGGATGTAACTGCTGCTCGTGCAACACTCTCCAGACCAGGTCGTGGTTCACACCGAGGATACGTGCAACACCTCGCGTGCTTGCGCTTGGATTGTCCTCAAATCGCTGTAGGATTTCTTCTTCCATGTCAGGAGTGCGCACGTTTCTCTCCCGACCAGTGTCATGCATGTTTGCATGGAATGTTCCAGTTTCTCGCAGTCGCCGATGCAAATGCGCAAACGTTTGGTGGCTTGGCACACGTCTGTTTGGGAAGCGCTGTCGGTACAACCTCACAGCAGCTCTTCCGTTTCCATTGGCAGCCCCATACACCATATGTATGTCAGCCATCTCAGCAGTCGTGAAGCGCTCCATGTTACGCGTACTACGTCCGATTTAAGAATGCCCGCGGCAAGCGCGAGTCTAGCCCACTTCACCTTTTAGCCAATTGCAGCGGCGCCCTCTCGCGCCGAATGGTGACGTCAGCGGACATACACTTATAGACGAAAGGGTTTGTCTTGGTGTTGCCTATCCCCCATTACAATTTGTACAGAAAGTTTTCAAACACCCTGTATATATATATATATACACATATACACACACACACACACACACATATATATATATATTATATATATATATATAATATATATATATAAACTCAGAATGGTCTCCTGAGGTTTTTTCATGATACACACAGGCCGTGCATGGAACAAGGAACTCTTCTGGGAAAATTAAATCCACTTATAGTCTGAATAAGTAATGGCAAATGACAAACACTCCTGAGAGAGAAAAATCTATAGTGTTTGTCATTTGCCATTACTTATTCGGACTATAGTGGATTTAATTTTCCCAGAAGAGTTCCTTGTTGCACGCACGGTCTGTGTGTATTATATATATATATATATATATATATATATATATATATAAAATACAAACTACTACTGACGGCTCTGGACCAATGAACCAATTATTTGATCGATCTTCAACTGTGAACCAGCAAAGCAAGTGACGAAATAGTGAATTTTGAGTATATTTAAAACCTACCAATAAACGCATCATTTTAATTAAGTCTAAATGTATCAAGGTTGGCAATATTGCAAACTATTTTTTTAAAAAGCCCAGCCCACCTGGGTTTTTCGGTTTTTTCAATAAAGCCCACCAAAAAGTGGGGATTTTTTTTTTTTTTTTCAAAATATTCCCATAAAATCATTTGTTTTGTATGTAGGATCTACAGATCTACAGATCTACAGAAGCTAAGGTTAACAAAGACCCTAAGATCCACTCTAAGGCTAGCCCGAGAGAAAGGAAAGAGTAGGGGGTTATATATTATATTTTCTAGTTTAAGTGGTTTCCCTGCATCTAATAAGATGCATTAATATTTAAAATTAATGCAATAAAATTTTAAAATAACTTCGTTTTGTTTCCTATGACATAGCATTTATCTCGGGTTACTGTTAAAAAGTTGCGTTTGTCAATGTTTCCTGAAGGAAGGAATATGTTTCTCACTTTAGTTTGTGTGGATGATTAACATGAAGGATTTCATTAATTTCAGTATCATTAACTTGTGTTGTTAGGGTTTAGATTTAAAAACTGGCTACATTTGTACATTCCGTTGGTACTTTTCAGTAAACTGTTTCATTCATGCGTTTGGTGTTTATCCATTCCATGGAAACCTATGAAGCCACACAATATCAAAAATATACTAAATCTGATCCTCTTTTAATCATTAGTAACTAATTATAAGTTCTATGAATGGAAACGTTCAACTTAGCCTGAATTTTTATAATTAACAGCAATATTTGAAAAACCCACTAAAGTGGGCAAATAGGTGGGTTTTTCAAGTTTTTTTTTTTTTAAACCTGTGTGGGGAAAAGTGGGTTATCCACTTTGGTGCCAAGTTGCCCTGAAATGTATTATCGAACCTCGAACTCAAGGGGAGCTTTAACGTTTTAAAAGTTTTTAGTTTTCGCAGTCAGGATTCAGAGGGGTACTAACGTGAGTGATCTTGCAGACACACATGCAAAACACTTTCCCAGAGAAACTCATACGTTCATTATGACATTCAAAATCAAGCTTTAAATATACAGTATGCAAAGTTAATCATTTCAGCTATAATCCTTGTTAGTTTTAAAGAGAAGAGTGGTGATATTTTAGTCGAGCCCCCCAACCCTTTTATCAAGAAAAATTTCATAAATTTAAATGAAATATAAACTACACCAACAACATTTTTTAATATTTTGATTAGTCTTTAGAACCAATGCGGGTGCTGCCAGAACCTCATTATTATCATCAAAGCTTACATAAAACCTGCTGGCCACTCCAAAATATAATTTTTGTACCAAACATAATCAAATAACTTCTTCCTATGAATGAGAATGGTTAAAAGCCAAGGGTAGGTTAGATAAAGTTGGGTAAGCTTTAAGTCAAGTTATTTTAGCTTTCTGAAAAAAAAACATGTACACTTTTGACTTAGTGAAAAACAAAAATTATCAAAGTCTGAACATTTACCCCAACAAAATCTAGATGTAACCTTAGTGCTATAGACCATTACGTCTGTTAGAAAATCTAAAAGAGGAAGAGCCATTGTTGTACTAAAGCGATACGATGACTAGGCTGATTAATGCAGCATTGTTTGTATACGACTAAATACGAGTATATTACGTTAAGTTATATATAGCCATCTCATAATTGTGAGGTTAATGAAATATTGTCATTCATGTAGTGCCAACTTGTTTGGGCTCTTGTGACATCAATTTTGGACACCAATTCTTGCAATTCAGATTTGGTAATTTAGATACAGGATTGTTGCACCGTGCATTGGTGCAAGTTTGAATCGTTATTGCAAGTTTAGCTGCTAAAAAGAAGACCACCAATAGTTATTTTTTTATTTATGCTAACTGAGGCCTAAAATAGGCCTGCTTCAATAGATCACCCTGAGGTAAGACCAAATAGGGCTCCGAGGTCCCTAAAAGTTGTTTTAGTCTAACTTAATTTAGGCTATAAGTTAAGGTTGGTCCTTCAGAGCTTAGCCGTTCAAAGCTCAGCTGGGATTCCGAGCCCCTTAAAGAAAAAAATAACGTCCCACATTTATGTTAAACGCCATAAGGTTAAAATTAGATGCAAAATTAACCCATCCAACCAAACATGATAACCTCAGCCAAACCCTGAATACCGATAACATAGTAGGTCTATATTACGCCTGCTTGAGTCCAGTCTTTCAACCAGCTTTGGCATGCTTTCTGAAGCCCAACTGTGTAGCCTAGTCACGGCTCTAATTCAGGAATTTCAATAGCCTTTTCAGGTTATATTGTATAACGTTAAAAATTCAGATATTTGTAAAAAAACAAGGGTCACCTGAAGATCAGGGCTCCCCAGCCTTCGTTAGTTAGCCTTATAAGGCTAACTAACGAAAATATCACGATTTAACCTAACCAATCGTTAGGTCAACTCTACGCCCTTGACGATTGGTTAGGTTACGTCGTGATATTTTTGTTAGTTAGCCTTATAAGCAGTGGTGTAGTGCTAAATAAAGAAGTGAGGGAACGCATTTTGAAAGTGTTACTCAGATGCGGGGGGGACAATGGCGAGCGCGGCGAGCCCATACAGCTGGGGGTCCGGGGGCACTGTAAGCCCCCCCCCCCGGAAATCTTTTGAAATCTGACCAATTTCAGGGATATTTTGAGGTCATATGCACTGGATGTTAGGATATATTCCAAGGTTGAAGATGCAGTATTTCCAGTGTCATTAGATATATGACATCCAGTACGATCAATAAAAATAGCTAACAACTGGAATGATTAAATAAAAAAATGTTAACAACTGGTACGCCGTGGTGACTGTTTCACTAGATCTTTATAGGCTAGCATTGCCTCAGTCGAAGCTAAAAGAAATGAAACAGTTAATGATTCTTTTTCATATTTCTTCTAGGGGTGGGAATTAAAATTTCATGACGTTAGAGATTTGTAAGTTCGGATTTATTTGAAATAGTGAGGGAACGCCGTTCCGTCTACCAAAAAAAGTAAGGGAACGCCGTTCCCACAGCACTACACCACTGCTTATAAGGCTAACTAACGAAGGCTGGTGGCCCTGATCTTCAGGTGATCCAAAAACAAATAAATCTTTAAGTACCAGACCTAACTCTTTTAGTGAGAAATTAGCTTTTGAAAGGATGTAACTTATCTTAGGCTTAGGTTTGACAAGCTTTATAAGTGAAAGGAATTCACGTAGCAAGTTGCAATGGATATCGATCGAGAGGAAAATTCAGTATAAGTAAAAACATATTTTCAGGGACTTTGGGAAGAATCGAGTAGATTAGGTTGGAAACAGTGAAAACTAAAAATTCTTAAACCGCCAAAACCACCCTATTGCTCGGATGTCGTTAATACACCTAAACTGAAGTAATTAAAATTATAGATTAAGTAACATAAGATAAGGCTTTTAACTAACATATATTTGAATGCCAAAGGCCCTCATTAATTACAAAACTAAAAATGAAGCTTTAAAATTACACAAAATTCACTGTTTCGTCCACTCGCTTTGTTGGTACACAGCTGAATATTAATGGGGGAGCAATACTGACACTGTAATGTGACTATTGTAAATGTAATAAATGTAACGAACTTATAGTTCTGCATACTGTAATTTATTATTACATCTAAAGAGGAGGGGCGACAAGCTTGACCTTCGTGAAATGAGGAATCATCGCACGGAACATTTGAAAGGCTGAAAGGTCTAGCTTTAAAAGTATCTCATTTTTACAATGTTTTCCTAACATTTCTTACTAAAAGTTTACAATCATTTCATTTTTAGTTTGACATCAGCAGTTTTTGGGAGGGGCAAGATAGAATTTTGAGTGGGTGGGGCAGTTGCCCTGCCAGGACTCCCTTGGCTACGCCTGGTTCGGAGCCGTAATAAAATTACAAATCGCTGGAGATTGACTACAGTGAAGATATAAAATAAGTGTTCCGTTTCTTCACAAAAGGAGCACGCCTGCCACATCCCAACACCACTCCCCGTTAAATCAGCTATAAGGTTAAGCAATGTTGGTTCAGTTCATTAGTTGGTGCTGGTTAAGTGTGCGGTCTACCTACGATTGGTTAGGTTTAATCATGATATTTTCGTTAAAACTAACGAAAATATCATGACTAAACCTAACCAATCGTCAAGGGCGATTGACAATGGGATGTAAACAAACAATTAGTAAACAAGATAAGAAGCTATAATTAAAAGGTAGACCGCCGAATCGTAGGTAGACCGCACACTTAACCAGCACCCATTAGTTGGATGAGGGGTCGTCTGTGTCCAGATGAGTAACCCGTGCTTCGGATCTCACGTAAAGCTGTAGGTCCTCTTCGTCACATGACCTTTGCTGCTATACGAAGGAGGTTAAAGGGGATTTCATCTCTTCAATCCCCAGTTACTCTAACGAGGAAAATATGACCATCAACCCCCCCAAAATTTCCGTTTATTTCGACAATGTTACGTCGATTATTTTATTTACGAAGTCGACGGTTTGGTTTATGACACTTTTGCGTCTGGTCACGATAATGTTGGTTTCAAGGACCCGTTTGGTTGAAAGACTTTATAAACGGTTAACCAACCAAAGCCAAACCGTAAAAATACAAAAAACATTTACTTTGCGTGTCCTCTTCCTTCAGTAACATAAGTAAACTGGTTGTATTGTTGGAGTCGTTGCCTTCTGACACCAAAGGAGGAGAATCTTTGGGAGGAAATTTATCCAAGTCACTTTTTGAATGCTGTTCCGAAGAACCTTCAAGTTTCTGTACTGGAGTTTCCATTAAAATATTCTCCTCGATGCTTGGAGACGATTCTCCTATCACGACAAATATTGAGAAATTATAGTATGAACGACATATAACCAATCATGGTCCACTTCAATTCTTAATGGTAAATGTCCGCGACATCTGTACACAAAATATTTAAAACGTAAGACAAATTATACAGTCACTAAAAAGTCAGTTAAGCTTATTAATTAAGCCTGAACCACTGTTACAACTAATCTAATCCCAAGCCAAATATATTAATATTTAAAATTATAAAATACTTGACATATCTCAATGACCCTTCCGTAGCTAGAGAACGAAAATACAAACAACCATGCAACCAACTCTTGAAAAATGCAACATATTTAACATTAGGTATTATTTTTTAAGTTTTCAGTTGTAAAATTGTAAATTGAATGATTGTAAAACTTAAAAAAAAGGTAACTTCCAGTTTCTTATTTTACAATATTTTAAGGGGAAAACAACTTTTTAAAGATTATAAATAAGTATTGTTTAAAGTCTTTTTTTAATTAGTTAAATGTATGTTATATAGCTACCGTCTTTAAGTCTAAGCCTGCAGCGGTTCCCAAACTTTTTGAATCATTACGCCATTTTCACATGGATACTTTCATAATGACCCCCACCCTACCTGTATCCCACGTAAATCCAGTCACAGTGTTGTCATGTCGTTTATTTATGCACTTTTTGTACTTTAAAAGTACTCGCAGAGTACCAGATTACCCCGACTGAAAAAGCCAAATTACCTCAATCGGGTAATTTACCCATAGTTTGGGAAACGCTGGCCTAAGGTAACCAGAATAAATTATGTTCGTTATTACACTTTCCATGCAGTTCAACGCATTTAAAATCGCACTTAAAATCACACTTAAAATCACACTTAAAATCAAAGGGTTTGGGATCGATGGGCTAAGAATTTTTTTTTTTTTTGTGGTAAGTTGGTTTTAATGACTGAATAATTTGTTAGTTTCAGGAAAAGAAAGTTAGTTTGAGAATTCAAAAGTCGAACATGTTAATCATCCCTGGCATTATTTATATATATATACACACACACACACACACACAGTAGATCCCTTAACTATGTCCGTCATACCTTCTCCAAGAGTTCGAAAAGTAAATTCATCACTGAAATCGGACTCCCCAAATTCATTTTGTGCCTGTACCTTAGCCACTAAACTTGAGCCGGGTAAAAGATCTGTTAAAATGTACCGCTGACTGTGGTACATTGATGACGACGGATTTCCAGGTACAGTAACATTCACCCAATCTTCGTACTCGTCCTCGTAGTCGCTACTAACCTACAATGAACAGTTAGTCTGTTACGATTTATGTTAATATTTAGACTTGGGAACTGCAACTTGAATAATAATTTTTGGTAAAATTTAAAATTCCAGAGGCTAAACAAATCTAACCCATTATGGACTCTGTCTCCGAACTATGGCTGGACTCTAAAATGTCGTCCTAATTTTACTGTTTACAAACACTGAAAAAGCCTCCGTTTTAACCAGTTTTGAAAAGATAATTTTTTCCTATATTTTGTACAGAAGGAATGTAAGTTTCAACAGTTTTGTCCTATATGTTTACTCGCGGCCAAATTTTTGGTAACACCCTTAAAAAGATGAAGTGCTTAGTTTTGTATGACGGGTTTTGTCTATTCCGAGTCGTATAGTTTAAAATCCGAGTCTAGCAGCAGCATGAGCCTTTAAGTTATGACGCATAGATAGGCTGACCATACGTACCGTTTTGAACGGGACAGTACCGTTTGTTTTATATTTCCTGGCCGTCCCGTCGTTTTAATAAAAATGTCAATTTTGTCCCGGTTTATGTACTTACTTTTTCATGAATACAGAATATTACATAACCCCGTCCCTTTTTTGCCATCCCACTGTCCCGTTTTTGTCTCGAGGAAATATGGTCAGCCTACGCATAGATAAACTTTATCCGTCGTACAGCAATAACCACTCCAGTTTTTTAAATATTAATAAAGTTTTGCTTGCAACTGCATATAATCATTAAAGAGGTCTGTAACTCTTACATTTTTAAAAAAGACGAAGTAATTGGTCACTGGGAAGTAACTTTTAACTTCCCACGTTAGTGTATAGTTATCTGGAGAACTACCCTGAGGGTTACTTATAAATTTTGGAATGAGAGGTCTCCCTGTAAGCTCTATGACAGCTGAGTCGTTTCCCCAGAAATTGGAAGCGTTGCAGGAATAGGAACCGAAGTCTTCCAGAATTAC
The DNA here is from genome assembly GCA_023014485.1 of Bathynomus jamesi. Classification (NCBI taxonomy): domain Eukaryota; kingdom Metazoa; phylum Arthropoda; class Malacostraca; order Isopoda; family Cirolanidae; genus Bathynomus; species Bathynomus jamesi. The sequence goes on from JAJOZX010000387.1 coordinate 1,266,226, forward strand.
TTTTTCAAAGAACAGAGAGTACCTGTAAAGTTTAAAATGTTTAAAGTAGTTATCAACATTGATATCACCTGAAGATCAGGGCTCCAGCCTTCGTTAGTTAGCCTTATAAAACTAAATAACGAAAATATCACGACTTAACCTAACCAATCGTTAGGTCAACTGCACGCCCTTGACGATTGGTTAGGTTAAGTCGTGATATTTTCGTTAGTTAGCCTTATAAGACTAACTAACGAAGGCTGGGGGCCCTGATCTTCAGGTGATCCCAACATTGTACCAGTTTTTACTTTTGAAGTTAAACATACTAGTAAACTATTTTCCTATAGTAAAGATAACCCCACCAGGGAACCATGTGGTAAGGCGCCTGGCTATTTATCTGAAGGTCCCGAGTTTGAGTCTCGGATCGGACTTTAAGTTTAAGTGATTAAGGTGCTTCTCTGGGTCTTCGATGGTGGGGTAGAAATTCGAATCCTACGTAAAGCTGTAGCTCCCTTCCGTAATGTCTTAGATGTTATGAAGGAGGTTAAATAACCCCAAACATTAATATCATCATCATTATTTCCAGAAGCCAGACGCCCATAATAGCTCAGTAATGGTCTAGGTTACGTTAGTAATTTTGGACTTTTGTCTCCGAATTGCGTCTGGATTCTGGGATGTTATCTTATTGACAAAGTGGAGGTACTCACTTATTTTTCTTTTCAATTCCTTTCCGTAACCTCATCGGATTGACTGGAGCGCCCTTTTTGTACCAGTCTAGTTTGGGACGCGGAGATGAGTCAACGATGCACCAAAGGTTCGCTTCATAATTCAGTCCAGAATGAACGACACTTTCGAAATCAATGACGCGGGGGGGAGCTGAGTCGGTGAAAGTGTTTGACTTCATAATTATTGAATAATAAATATTTAAGAACTTTGTGCTGAAGAACGCTGACTAATCAATCAAACATCACCGATAACAATGTAGGTGAAGTAATTTTCAGTTTTACTATTAAATAAGGTAACTTTCACGAAAGAGGTAAAAAAACAAAAAATTTTGCTGTTACGAAGGAGATTAAACATTCCAAAATACACACACACACACACACACACACACACACACCACACGCGCGCGCGCGCGCGGACTGTAGTTCTAAAAGAAATATGTCCAAGGAACTAAGATTTTTCTGAACAACAACATGATGGACACAAGTTATAAAAACTGTAAACCTAAATTGAAGCAAACTAGGCCCAACAGATCGCCTTAAAACAAGAGAGTTGCGCCACAGTGCTACATTTGAACCTACGATAAATGGTAACTATACATTTTGATGAACATGCAAATTGCATAATTATCAAAAAAGATATGAGGGGTCCCGCGTCTTACGGTACCTAAGCGCCAAAATTAAAATTCGCCACAAATTGCCTCCAAAGTTCAGCAATATTCTGGCAATAGTATCTCTGTTATTAATTGAGCTAGAACGTTCATTTTTGGCTAAATTAGAGTTCTAAGTATGCTAATGAAGATGTTGATGAGTTTTTGGAATAGATTTTCATATTTTATATTTTATATATATATTTTTTTAAAAAAAAATTATTTTCTTATTATGCCGAACTTTGGGTGCGATTTCTGGCACAGAATGAGGTGAAGAAAGTAGTTCGCTTCATAAGGTTTTCAACCATACTTCTAGTGTCTTAAGGTCATTATAACCCAAACCACGCGATAGAGGAAGGGTGAAAATAGTGATATCCATCAAAAACACGTTTTCGCCTGTGGTGGCGCTTAGGTACCGTAAGACGCGCGACCCCTCATATTAGTTACCATTTTTTTGGAAGTCGGAAAGTGACCGCAATCCTCTCTATTACATACCTGGGCTGACTTTGGTTAGAAAATGTTAGGATAGGGTTGTTGGGTGAGGTAGATCAGTTACATTAGATTTATTAAAGTATTTGAGATAATTATATGCAACTTCATTTCCTTACAATTGTTGTTTACTGTTTACTGACCTTTTCGTCAATCGTGGTAAACTCTTATGAAAAATACTTCAAATCGGAAATTTGACATTCTAATTATACTGCAAATTTGGAAAACGTTTGTAAATTTTAGTCAGTGTAAATTTTTTTGAAAAGTGAAGGTACTTTTTTTAAGCAAGCTTGTTTTAACCCTTTCGATACTATGAACGTAGGTTAACGATTGTCGGTAGGAATACTACAGACATAGATCTACGTATATATTTTTTGCGGCTTTATTTGTGACAGGAACTGGTTGCTATGGCAAAGAGTACTTCCTATGACTCTTGGCTTCAGTAGCCTCAGTGATAATCCGCCACTGCCTAACATTTTATGAGCTTTGTGTCTGGCAGCTATACATTGGGGAAAACGACTTAAGAACGTTTGGGGTATTTTTGGCGATATTCTTTAGTGATTTGGCGCAGAAATGTTCATGCATCTGGCATCCCTGAACTATGGTTCAACTGATCAGTCAGCACTCGGTTCTATCTCATCTCCGTGACTCTTCGACTGTCGTTTAGCCAGCCTCGTCCTTTGTGGGAGGTGTTACAGACGGTAGAGCCGCGGAGTGTAAGGGAGCTTGGTTTGCGTATGGTATAATTTTTGTTTCTTGGTTTCATCCTCACTAATAAAGGGTTTCAGACAAAAAAACGTCGGCAAAATATTGAATGTTTACTTTCAAACATCAATAGCATGTAAACTAAGAGAGATAGAGACACGATACAAGCATTGTACGCTTCTATGGGGTAAAGCACTGGGTAATTTGTTTTATGGTTTAGGGTAATTTAGATTAATTTAGATGATGATGTGGGGGTAATAAATATTTGAATCGTAGAAGCACTGCTCGATTGGCACGTACTCAATTACCCATAAATCACGAAATGGAAGGTTTGCGTCCACGACTTCCGAAGCGCCAGCTGACAGGAGCAAATATATGATAGAAGAAATTCTTAAACAGAATAGTGATAAAATAATTATTCCAAATTTTCGGATTTTCCTATATTTTCGAATAAATGTGAATGGAACACGAAACAGTGATATAGAAAGTGATGTGTTTTATTTTTAAACGTTTACACACAGCTCTTATAAAGATGCGTTTAGTGGTGTTTTGCATTATTTTATACATTATACATTATAAATGCAAAAAACTTTACTTTTTTCTACGTGAAGGTCAAAATATGATAATAAAAACCCACTCTAATAGACAGTTTATTTCCACAACAGTTTCGATGCCCACTGGCATCCTCTTCGGGTGGATACAGAGGAGGATGCCAGTGGGCATCGAAACTGTTGTGGAAATAAACTCTGTCTATTAGAGTGGGTTTTTATCATCATATTATACATTATTTTCTTTCAATTTAGTATGTTAAAATATTGTTTTTAATGTTTTTTAATTTGTAAAAACTCGCCGTTTGTGGGACATACTGTACGTTCCGCCCGCACCGTGCGGTACCAAAAGGGTTAAACATGGGGAATTTGAATTTTGTAGCGAATGCCTATTTGATAGTAAAAGATCATTCTAGCGGTTAAATATTTATAAATTTTTAAATTTTTAGTCAGTTTGCATTTTAAAAAAAAAAATTGAAGATGCACTTTTTGAAATTTAAGTACATATTTTAAGAAAAATTAATTTTTCATTCTTAAATGTTAGTTTTGGGATGGGACTGTGTATCGCGAATTTGAAAACTTTATTACAATACTCTAATTGTATTGCGTGTGTTCGATCAGTGAACCCGTCTTGATGGTCTTCAAGTTCCTGTCTGATTTAACTTTTGTTCCAGTCATCTTTTGGCCTTTTTATATTCATGAATGTGAAAGTCACCTCAGATTATCAACTGGAAGTTATGTAGTCCTAAAAACCTTATCAGGTCCTGCAATAATACCGATCTTCTTTAGCCTACATTAACGTATCTGTACTCGAATAAACACGAGCTAGGCCTACTCGTACAATTTTTAACTAGTTTATGGTAGTTCGGTGAAGTGGAAAAAAAAATCTATTCTAAACTTTTTAATGAGCCTTACATTGAACTTGGAGAGTTATGAGAGCCTTTGCGGGTTCTCCAATGCTATTCGTAGCTATGCATACGTAATCACCAGCATCTGATGACGTCACATTTGCGATGGAAAAAATAGTGTCCACAGATTCTGCATTCACTTTCCCCATGCCCTGTAAATTAAAATATATATATATATACAGGGTGGCGCAAAAGTCGCGGATCATAGGGATTTTCAGTATTGACTATATTATTTGTTTTTCTTTTAGGTAGGGGATGGCTACGAAATTAACAATAGACGAGAGGATGAGCTTGGTTTTAATGTATGGAATACCAAGTACAACAAATCGATGAATCGGTACAGAATTTAAATTCTGTACCGTTCATCGGCGCGCGCGCACACACCCACACACACACACACACACTTCTGTATCTACAATATTTATTTCTGATATATCATCAGGATGTTCCATATCATGCTACCTATATGTTCGGCTTCCCATATGTTTGCCACCCATAATGCCCGAAGTTTTGATGAAATTAATAGGCGAACGCATTTCAACCTCGTGCAAAGAACCAATCCTTTAGTTTAATCCTTGGTTCAGTGTTGTCCTACATCTTCACAAAATAGCGAGGAGTCATGTTTCCTTTTAAATGAAAGTCACGTCTAGTCAAAGACAGACTTTCTGTTGATACGACGATGATCTCTCAACTGGTATTGATCCTGACCATATCATCCGAATCTTTGACTTTATGTTTTGATGTTTAAGTATTTTTACTTTTGTCACTCCACCTAAGGTCGAGTGAGTCACCATCATTTTGTTGCTAGCACATTCTATGGACAACTAGGGTTAGGTTAGGTTATTAAAGCGTCCATGAAATTTTCCGTCAACGAAATGGATATAGGTCCAGGATGGAGGCGAAGTACGTAAGGTTTTTCATCGTGGTCACCGTAGTAAACTCGTAATAGACGTATAATATTTGATTTTCCATTTTAGTAGTTGCATTTTGTCAAAGAATTTGCAGTAAATAGCCACCATAAAAATTATTTTAAAACCTGACGATGACATATTTTTTGCAATGTAAACTCAGTCACATTTTAGGATTTGTCCTCTTACTATCGCTTACTATTTTTATTTAATGAAACCAGTATAATGGCAGATGGCAGATTTGGGACTTTTTGTTTCTGTGAGAGAGAGAGATGTCGGTTCATTCTTCCTGACGGATTTCAAGTTTATGTAATTTTCAATCTTCATTTGATTATTTGTATTCTAATAAATATTAAATATTACCTCAGCGATTATCATACTTTTTATTAAAAAAAAAAAATATATATATATATGATGAATAAAACCACGAAGGAAAAAAGAAACACAAAGGGGTGCTCAAGCGCTTTCGTCTAATGACATCCTCAGGAACACATTAGACGAAAGCGCTTGAGCACCCCTTTGTGTTTCTTTTTTCCTTCGTGGTTTTATTCATCATAAATACTTTTCACGTGTCACTTTCGTGAAATAATTTTTCATATATATATATATATATATATATATAATATATATATATATATATATATATTAATATATATTAGATTTATGATGTAGTCAAATCATATTGATGCCTTTTGAATATATTTAAAGAAGGTGGAATAATGTTATTTTGAGAAATCCAAATCAAAGGCAGCTTTTGCAAATTAAACCAAATAGGGAAACATTATGATGGAAAACACTCTCCATTCACAAAATTTAGATGATACTTTGCCAAAAGCTATTTGAATTATTCTCATAATTCATAAATAAATTGAAAATGTTACTGGAAAAATAGTCAGTAAGATAGTGTTAAGCGCGTTGTAGAAAGTAGCAGGCTTATAATTTTCGCTTTACCCACGATAAAAAACAAAAAAGCAAAATAAATATTATCAACTTTTTACAAATGTTTATAATTCCTTTTCCCCCATTTATTTTATCTATTTATCTTTACCTCGTTTTTTTAATTTGAAATAATTTTTTAAAAATGTTTCCCCTCAAATTTAATTGTTAGAGTTCATATTCTGCATGATTTCCTTCTTTCTGATCATAGACCATTAGAAATATTAATTAACTTTACCAATTTAGGCTCAACACGACTTAACAAGAACTCAATAGGTAAGAATAATCGCGTCGATTGGTCTAATGTTAATATGCAACAGAGAATAGAATACAAAGACAGAACAAGTCATCTCTTTAATAATTTAGAAATTTTGCATCTTGCCTGTAATAATCCTTGCTCAAATGATTCTCACTGTAAACTCATAGATAGGTATTATAGTAAGCAGGGCCGGATTAAGCATTGTTAGGGCCGGGGGCAATGAATATTTTCGGGCCGGTGTCACTAGAAAAACACAATTCTTTACCTGATACATCATACATGAGTAATGTGATCAGCTGACTGGGATCGATCAACAGAAAACGAAACAAAAACAAAGATGTGATTACAGAAAATGTATACTTTGTTTACATAAATGGGATACTAAACTAGGTTTTGTAGAAGCGGAATCTAGAATTTTTTTCTTCCTCACGGTCGACCAATTATTTCAACGGTAGATTATAGCGTTTACATAGTTTCTTGGGGTCGGTCAGCATCTTGGGGCCGGTCAGCATCTGAGGCCGGGGGAAAATGCCCCCTTTGCCCCATTATAATCCGCTACTGATTAATAAGATAGTATCCTGTTAAGAGAAGCAGGAAGCCCCCTGATTAACTCTTAAACTATCATACTAAGATTTTCCTGGATGGAATGATTTTATTGCCCCCCTGAAGAGGGAATCGAAAGACGCCTATGATTTGTGGTGCTTTCATGGTAGATCCAGATTAGGACCAGTATACATGAATATGTGTAGAAGTAGGGGTCAGTATAAGGCGGCCATAAGGCGATGTAAACAGGAAGAAGAGTTTATTCGAGCATCAAAAGCCTGTGAAGCTCGCATAAATAACGATAACAACAAATTTTGGAAATTTGTTAAGAATCAAACGGGTGTCAAAAATATCCTCCCTCCGACAATCGATGAGGTGTCAGGGGAGGATGACATTGCAAAGCTGTGGAAAAAACACTATTCTAACATTCTTAACAGTGTGAGTAGGGATAATCTTAAGATAGATTGCAGCGAAACGATTGTGGGAGGGACAAGGGAAAATACTTTGCTATCATTTTCTGACGTAAAGAGGTTAATTAAAGAGTTAAAGACTGGTTTTGCGTCAGGGGTAGATGACCTATCGAATGAGCACTTAAAATATGAAAATGACGTAGTATGTCTGCATATATCATTGCTCCTATCAGCCATGATTGCTCATAGCTATATCCCTGCAGAGTTCATGAGGGTATATATCTTGCCCCTGGTCAAAAATAAGTATGGAGACATTCTGTCCAGCAATAATTACAGGCCTATTGCTATCGCTTCCTGCTTCTCGAAACTACTAGAAAAACTCTTGTTACTCCGATTAAATGATTTCCTACGGACATCTAATCAGTTTGGCTTTAAAAGGTCCCACTCAACTGACCTGTGTATCTATGTACTTAAGGAAACAATATCTAAATACATTGACAGTAATTCAACTATTTATAGCTGTTTCCTAGATATAAGTAAGGCATATGATAGGGTGAACCACAATATTTTATTTGCAAAACTAGAAGACAGGAAGGTTCCCATGTACAATTAAATTTATTGAAATTTTGGTATTCCCACCAATCTTTCAGTTAGGTGGGGCAATGTACTATCCGAGTGTTGTGGCTCCTCTTGCGGGGTGAGACAAGGCTCCTTGCTATCCCCTATGCTGTTTAATGTGTATATTGACGGATTAATTGCTTCACTTAATGAGGCAACAGTGGGATGTTGTATAGCTAACACAAGGATAACTAACTTAGTTTATGCCGATGATATGGTGTTAATAAGTCCCTCTGTTAAAGATCTGGATCGGCTACTAAAAGTCTGCGAAGTGTATTCGCAGAAACATGATATTCTTTTTAATGTTATAAAAACTAAGGTTATGCAATTTCATCCTAAAAGCTGTAATCAGCCAGCTGATATAAGGTTTAAAATGAATGGTGAAGTAATTGAGGAAGTACAATAGTTTAAGTATTTGGGTCAAACTATTACCAGCTCCTTGAGTGATGACTCGGATATAAGAAAACAATCTCGAAGCCTGTGTGCTAAAGCGAATATGACCATAAGGAACTTTCGATTCTGTAAGTGAAGCTAAAGACATTCTCTTTCGTACTTTCTGTAGTAATATATACGGACAGCAACTGTGGGTGAATTATAAAAAAGGTTCTGGCAGAACCCTAAATTTGCTGTGCAACGGGTCTTTTAGACTCTTACATAAATTATCCCCGAGATGCTCAGCTTCGCAAATGTTTGCTACCCGCAATGTCCCAAGCTTCCCGGAGGCAACAAGACGTGCTCAACACAGTCTAATGCAAAGAATTAAAAAATCAACCAACCCGATCATCCAAGCTATCCATGAGTCCTGCCATTTATCCTCTAAGCTATGGAATTCTTGGTAGGAAAACGTCTGTCTGTAGCTCCACTTACCTTCGATATTACAGTATTATTTCCAATCAGTTGTATATATTTCTATCCTTAGTATATATATGAACTGTCATTGTATTAATAATATTTGTCATATGGACTATAGTCTGCCAAGAAACCTTTTCCTTTTCATTTTCTCTACATAATGTTCGTGATGTTTTCTATAAAAAATAGGTCTTTGGTCAGTGCTTTTTTAACTTTTTCGCGGTCAACCAAAAGATCGCGTTCAAATCTATTTGGTATTGCGATGGGGGTCCCATGCATGAGCTCGAGTGCGGGAGGGTTAATACATAAAACACCTCTGGGTGCTAAAGCGTTAAGAGTGTCCTCGGGCTTTGAAATACTCGCCAAGTCGTATTAACTTTTATCCTGTCGTAGCTTAGTGGCAGCAAATGGAATTTAGAAACCTGAGTCCCGTGTTCGAACCCTGGGTGATGTAAATTTTGCATTTTGTATGTGTGTGTGTGTGTGTGTGTGTGTGTGTGTGTGTGTGTGTGTGTGTGTGTGGATGAGGTAAAGTTACTTTATGTAAATTTCTATAATATTCATGGAAGGCATAAACATGATGAAATACGTGTTCTCAAAATATGCGAGGCTAAACTCTCAGAAAGCTCCTCAATGACTTTGAAAGAAATGAGACCATGCAGTTTACACATTCATACATAGATGTAGACAAACATGAAATTGGCGCGCATGCGTGCTCCAACATACTTCCTATAATAACAATGCAAATTAAAGTAAAAAAAAATCATATATTCTCATGAGCTCATGCGAGACACGCGAAAAATAAATTGATAAAAAAATTGTAAATGATAAATTTGTTCGTCGCAAAATTGAATATAGATCGTAAATTTGTTCGTTCTTTTTTTTTTAAATTGTAAAAAAATATAGGTTGTTTTCAATTATAAATTATTTTAAGAAAATATGATTTTTTTTATAAGAGCCAAAGCCGTAAGTATTCCTAAAGAATGTATAAAAAAAATTTAGTGCCAAGTTCGATTGGTTCAAAGTTAATAATGTTTAGAGTAATTAAAAGTTAGCCAACGTCCATAGCCCAGTGGGTGATATCATTTCCCTATAAATGAAGTGAAGACTCTCGATGGTGCTAGTAATAACCATACAGAAGTTAGAGCGATGGACCGAATTAGTTGGCCTGAGGGCTGCGCCAGTTTTTGGCTCTCCTCCTTCATTATTGTCAACGGTTAACTTTGTTAATGAAAGATTTATATCATGGTTATAATTCATTTTTTAACAACGATAATTAACACATTTAATTTTAGACTTTGATATTATTAACCTTTGATAACCTTGGTTTTGCTTCCGCCAGAATTGTTCATTCTGACGAAGGTCAAGCTCGTTGCTCCACCTTAGACCTACAGCTTAACGTGGCATCTGAACACGACCTACCACGGGTGGGTGGTCAGAAATTACAAAGTCCTGCCCGAACTCGATTTCACGACCTCCCGATCAGCAGTCCAGTGTCTTAACCACTAGACTATCCAGGGTACCCATTTATCTACTAAGCAATTTTTACTGTCTGGAAGATGAACAGCTGGGTTAGCCGCGCGCCGCCTGCCGTCACCAGGAATCGAACCCGGGGCCGATGGATTTGTAATCAGCGATGCTAACCACTACACCATCAAGATGTTATTATTTATTATAGCATTTTACTTACACGGTACATTCTTAACCCATTAGTGGCCATTGGTAGAATTTCCTACCGAAAAAATTGTTTGTCATTATTGCATCATTTTTTCTCGTATTCACGTGATCTTTGGCATGATTCATTGATATGACGCATTCTTTTAGAATGCGTCATATCACTGAATAGGCCTTATCCCTTGAAAACACGAAACGGGTGGCAACCCTGCATGGATGAAGTCTCACAAACGTAATTTCACTAGTTTTCGAAGGTACAATTGGTTTAATTTACATCCCGGTGTATCCCACTTCTCGTAGCCTATGATACTCTTTCCTTACCACTTTTTCCCAGGTGACTTCCGGTGTGGGTTTTCCTGATACTTGGCACTCAAGTTCCGCCGTCTCCCCCGCGTGGTTCTCGACAATGTGTATGCCATTCTTCGGTCGCACGGAAGGTGGCACTAAAGAAAATAGTGTAAATAAATGTAAATAATATTTATCGATGAGTTATTCTTAAGATTATATCCATTCAGTTTCATTTCTTTGGTTATATCATGGCCACATAGCAAAACCGCTTCCCGTTAGATAAGCGAGGTTAAGCGACGTTAGGTCTGTTCAGTATATGGATGGGTGATCGTCCTCCGCGTTCGGATGATGTAGCAACCCACAGATAGTTCGGATCCTTCGTAATGTTGTAGGTCCTCTCGGTCACGTGACTTTCTCCGTTACGAATGAGGTTGAACAACCCAGGGGGGAAACTGGAGTAAAAATTTGGGGTGGTGGGGAATGAACACAATTCTATTGTTCGCCCCCCCCCCTAACTTTTTACTCCAGTTACGCCCCTCTAGAACCACCCCCAAATACTATTTTTTCTGTGGTTACTGTATCGTTTAATCAAACCAAAGTTAAGCGTCTGTTGTAATCCTACCAATTTTTCTTTAAAAACATGAATCATTTTAGTTTTCAACAGGCACTGCATGTGCATGGCACTGTGCCACAATGATGCGAAGAACAACCAATTTTCTTCTTGTTTCTAATAATAACAACAACGACATTTTGCGTGCATTTCTTTTCATATTTCCCTCATTTCCTTTTGGTGTTATATTGTAAATAATTTTCCCCTCATAAATCTCTACTTTTATTCCATTTATAACTTAAGTGAATTTTAGCACAATGTCAGAATTGTAACGTAATTAATTACAAATAATTGATTTACCGATAATGGATTAATAATTTGAATTACTAAATAAATATATATGATATTAAAAACCCACTCTAATAGACCGAGTTTATTTCCACAACAGTTTCGATGCCCACTGGCATCCTCTTCGGGTGGATATAGAAAAAAGTGTTTTTTTTGCATTTATTAAATAAATATAGTAATTGTACTTGTAATTTAATAATTACAACTTTAAGAACTGTAATTTAAAATCCAATTTACTTTTAAACTATTTTTTTTATATAATATTATATTGTCAACAGTAATTCATCATAACTTTAAATTAAAAAGGTGAAAATGTGTTGTTGTTTTTTTATTTATATTTCTGAAGTAAACTGCAGCCAACTGCGTGGTTCATTTCATTCATTGAGATCTTTACTGTAACAGTGAACATAACCTTTACTTCTTATCACTTTAATGCCAGCGTCCGTAGCTCACAGAGTAATATAGTTTCCCTCTAAGTAAAGTGAAGACAGTGAGACGAGGGGGGGGGGGCTCGAATCCCGATGAAGCTAGTAACAATAATACGGGAGTTAGAAGAATGCGCCGCATTACGTGGTTTGAGCGGTTTGCCAATTCTGACTCTCTTCACTGAATTTCTTTTTTATATACAGGAAGGAGGGGCCAAGACGAATGCCATTACGATCGTATACTTTTATTCAAAGAAGCTTCTGGTGTTTCTTGCCACGCCAAATGATTTCGCCTTTAATTTCTGTCTTTTAAATAAGTAATTGGAAAGTAATTGCAATTACTGATTTAGAAAAGTAATTGGAAAGTAATTGCAATTACTGCTTTAGAAAAGTAATTGGAAAGTAATTGCAATTACTGCTTTAGAAAAGTAATTGGAAAGTAATTGCAATTACTGCTTTAGAAAAGTAACTGGAATGATTTACTTTAGAAGTAAAGTAATTTAATATTGTAATTTAAAGACAAAAATTGTAATTTTTTATTTAATTACTTTTGAAAAGTAATTTTTTATTTTATATGCAGGAAGGAGTGGCCAAGGGCGAATGGCCACAAAAACGCACCCAACCCCTATAGAATTTATACAACTCTAATTATTGTACTCAATTTGATTCATTTCTCTATTCAGTTATTCATTTTATTCCATTTGTTTATATTTGCCCAAAATCCAGTTATTCCCTTTTATTCCAACCGCCTTCCTTCTATGGGGGGGGGGCGCTTTTGCTGGCATTCGCCCTTGGCCCCGCCTTCTTGCATAAAAAAAACACTTACATTCAGCGAGTTTGGTTTCCCATTTGGGTTCCATTGGCGGTCACGTCGAGACGTAGTTTCGCGTTAGATCAGCGAAGTTAAGCGACGTTGGGTTTGTTCAGTAGTTGGATGGATGTCCTTACTCCGCGTTCTGATGATGTAACGACCCTTGGATGGTTCGAATCCCACGTGGAACTGTACGTCCTCTCCGGCACATGATTTTTACCGAGTTTCGGAGAAGATTAAAGAACCCCCAAACATTATGATCCTTGTTATTTCACTCACCGTTCACGATCAACTGATGCCGGACTCTTCTTTCAGAATTTGACGACACTTCACACGAATATTCAGCTTCGTCACTCACTTTAACGTCACGAATGGTGAGTGACGTGTTAACCTGACCGATTCTTTTGTCCTGAACGACGTGCTGGACATCAGGTTCCGTAAGGTTGCCTTGTAGGACCCATAAAATAGTATTCGTCTTGTACCAGATTACGCTGTAATCTCCTGCATTTGGGACGAAGGTAAGATACATTATGTATTTATAAAGATACATTATTTATAAGGTAAGATACATTACACTGGACAACATTAAATTTGTTACTGAAACAAATTGAGATGATTTAGGGTAATTTGATGGCACTGATTTAAAAAATGTAGTCAGAATTTTTCTATTACCTCTAGATTTTAAGTTACTGACGTATATCAATTATTTGACAGCACTGTGTGCAATATCATGTAATCAGCTCAGTGTAATGATATGCATCAGCCTTTTACTTCATTTCCACAATCACTAAATTCGGCCAGAAATAACAAATCCCTCACATGCTCAATTTGCTAGCACATTCGAGTAGTCTCTTGTCTGAATATGAAGGGGGTGGAGTCATGTCATATGAAGGGGAGAGAGTCATATGAAGGGGGCAGAGTCAGACGTCTCTCTCTCTCTCTCTCTCTCTCTCTCTCTCTCTCTCTCTCTCAGTCATTTAGTTCGACACTTCGCGTAGATTTGTGCACAATTAAAATTAAATCCGGTGTTCTATATTTCGCATAACTGTGTTTGTTGCACTTTTAATTTCTAGTTTTGTGAACATAAATTCTTTTCTATTCTTCACAGATCATTAGAAATGGCGTCTGCCTCAAGTTTAAGGAAAATCCGGAAATGCCAAAATCATCCAAAAAGTTTTTGCTACATTTGTGGAAAATACATTACAGTTTCACAAAGGAAGAACATCACACACAAGGTGAAGGTGGCTTACTACCACTACTTTGGGTGTAAGATTGGTGACTAAGAAAAATACTGAGCTCCACATGTGTGTTGTACAGTTTGCGCATCTGGCTTAACACAGTGGCTGAATAAGAAGAGAGCGAGTATGCCATTTGCAGTTCTGATGATATGGGGTGAGCCTAAAGATCATCTAACTGACTGTTATTTTTGCATAACAGATGTTTCTGGACATTCAAGCAAGACTAAGCAATATATTAGTTATCCAGATATTGCATCTGCAGTGAAACCAGTACCCCATGGAGATGGTCTTCCAGTGCTACATCCACCGGAAAATTCAAAAGCAGATGGGTCATCCTGCGATGAAGATAATAACTCATCGTCATCCTCTTCATCTAGTTCTTCTATGGCACCTCAGAATAAGCCGCCCCATCTGATCACACAAGAAGACCTAAGTAATCTGATTCGTGATTTGTCTCTATCAAAGCAACATGGAGAACTTCTTGGCTCTCGCTTGCAGCAGTGGAATTTATTAGCCTTAGGCACAAAAGTTTCAATTTATCGAAGTCGCCATCAAAGTCTTGCTCTTCATTACAGCATGCGAGATAGTTTGTGTTTCTGTGCCAATGTTGATGCACTAATGGAAGAACTTGGTACTGAGCATCATCCTCAAGAATGGAGACTTTTTATAGATTCTTCTAAGGTTAGTCTGAAAGCTGTACTTTTGCACAATGGGAATAGTAGGAATACTAAGTCATCGATTCCTCTTGCTCATACTGTGAACATGACAGAAACCTATGAAAGCATGCAAACTATCCTTAACCCTTTCGCTCACGAATTATGACATAGGGTAAAAAAGAAATTTGCCTTTATGTGTGGTTATATAAGAATCAATATGGTTTATTTTTCAGCTATACAATTGTCTACCCCAGTGAGTGAAAGGGTTAAAGCCATCAAATATGATAAACATAGTTGGAACATGTGTGGTGATCTAAAAGTGATTCCACTACTTCTAGGATTGCAGAGTGGGTATACCAAACATTGCTGCTTTTTATGTCTCTGGAACAGTCGAGATGATAAAATCATTTCATAAAGAAGAAATGGCCACTGAGAGAGGGTTACATCCCAGGAAAAAAGAACTTAAAAAACAACCTTTAGTGAATCTTCAAAATGTGTTTCTACCCCCTCTTCATATCAAATTGGGACTCATGAAGAAGTTTGTAAACGGAATGAACAAAAATGGCAATGGCTTCAGATATTTTTCTAACAAATTCCCAAAAATCAGTGAAGCTAAATTGAAAGCAGGTATATTTGTTGGGCTACAGATTCTGGAAGTGCTGATGGATACTGATTTTGAGAAAATGCTCAGACAGAAAGAACTTGCTGCCTGGATTTCATTCAAATTGGTTGTCCATAATTTCTTAGGAAATCACAGAGATGAAAAGTATGTTGGGATGATAAATGATATGCTCGAGAACTACCGAAATATGGGGTGTATGATGTCATTAAAGATGCACTTCTTACACTCCCATCTAGACTTCTTCCCAAAAGATTTAGGTGCAATGAGCGATGAACATGGTGAACGATTTCACCAAGATATCTCTACAATGAAACAGCGCTATCAAGGACGATGGAATCCAGCGATGATGGGAGATTACTGTTGGTTCTTACAGCGTAAAACTGAGAACATGAACAAAAGGCGCAATAAGTCAAGCAAATATTTTGCGAAAAAAAAATAACTAAGAAATAGTACTACGTGTTTTGACAGTACTTAAATGTATTTTCAGTAAATATTGCAATCTTAATGTACTCAATCCTTTTTTCCATTAATATCTATATTATGTACGTAATGTTACTCGTTAGTAGTACGTATGTATTAGTAGGTCATTGAGTTGACTAGTATATCGCTGTAGTAGTAGTATGTCGTATGTTTATCAATAAAGAATTAGGAGATGGTCAGATGGATGAAATAAATGGTAATCAGGAGCTTGGTAATACCAGGTGAGAAAGGGGTGGGTCCTGGCTGGGTCATTTATTTCTTCCATATCCTATTTGTAATAATTACAGTGTCTTTTATCGTTTTAAAACATTCTTCAAAGCAATTTTCAAAACACGAGTAAAGTTTTTACAGGAAAAGTTTTTTTTTTTTAATTATGTATAAAAATATTTTGAATGAACTTATCATCACTCAAAAACTAGACGTGATCAGTAATTCTAAACTAGATTTTTGGAATTACCACTGTCAAATTACTCCGAAAAAGGTACATTTTCTCTAATAGCAGAAGAAAAAAAACTTTTTGTTGCCCAGTAGATTATTTATATGTAAATCACAGGAAGGACATGATAAAATTGTACCAACATTTTGATGTTAATCACCGATAGCTGTCTTGAAGCGGGCTAATAACATCTGATTGACGTTACATAAAATAGACAAGTTATTGTGGGTTAGATTAAGTTAGGTTAGCTTAAGCTTAGGTTAGGTTAAATTATGCTTAGGCTAGGCTTAGGTAAAGTTAGGCTTAAGTTAGGTTAGGCTTAAGTTAGGTTAGGCTTAGGTTGGGTTGTTAGTTTTCTCAGAGTTTTGATTTTATGTCTCGTCGATTAAATAGATAGAAGTCCGTTCTGAAGTTCCAGGAGACATTTTGTTTGACATATTAATACCTAACCTAACCTAATTTAATATAATTCTAAAATTCTTTTCGATAAAATGTGACGACAACGAAATGAAATATCGTTAGTCGGAAGATGATTGGGGATTACATCGAAACGTTGGTACACATTTTGTTTCATTCTCCTTGCCTGATTAAGATATATACAGGGTGTCCCATAAGTCCGGCATCATAGGAAAAATAATAAAAAAGGCAAAACAAAAGCTTTTATTTACAGAACGTGCTCAATATGTCCGCCATTGTTTTCAATACACAAATTCAGACGTGATACCCAGTCAGCAAGCACACGGTGAATGATGTCAGGAGTAATGGTGTTACATGCCCCAATAATGCGCTGCCGTAAATGTTCAACACTCCTAATTTTCTCTGCGTATACCAGCGCTTTCAAATAGCCCTAGAGATAAAAATCTAGTGGCGTGAGATCCGGGCTTCTAGCTGGCCATTCCACAGGCCCGACGTCCTATCCAATGACCAGGGAATTGTTGGTACAGGTATTCCCTTACTTGGGTGCTGTAATGTGCAGGAGCGCCGTCTTGCTGGAACCATGTTGGGAAATTTCCTTCTTCGTTCAAGACACTGGGAAATGCTTCTTCCTTGAGCATACGTAGGTAGGTGCCTCCAGTGACACGTTCATCGAAAAAGAGGGGGCCTATGATGCGATCCTTCCAAATGCCACACCATACCATCACCCGAGATGCACCTTGTTCCTTTGAAGAAGTATACCAGTGAGGGTTGTTTTGAGACCAGTAGCGGGTGTTCTGTCGATTTACCTCACCATTTCCATAAAAAACAGCCTCGTCACTGAACAGAATGGTGGACGGGAAATTGGCATCCCGAGCATGTTGTTCCGTAGCCCATTCACAAAATTCCATCCGCCGGTCGGGATCATCATCTTCACTTAATTTCTGTAGGATCTGAAGTTTATATGGATGCCATTTGTGAGCCTGAAGAATGCGATGGATGCTACTTTTCGACACTCCTCCTGTCTCGGCGGACAATCGCCGAAGAGACTTATTGGGACTTCTGTTAAAATGAGCCAAGATAGCAGTCGCTGTATCATCGTCAGTGGACCTCCTTGAAGGTCCACTGCGTGGTTTATCTTCTATGGATCCTGTTTCCTTAAACTTTGCAACAAGTCTGCTAACACAACTCTGTGTTATTGGCTCGCGGTCTGGATGCAGTCTGTTAAATTCAGCAGCGGCCTCTCTTTGACTCCGATCCTATGAGTAGAATTATCTGGATTCGTTCTTCCTTGCTCACAGACATTATGGCCTGTAGAAAGAGAAAAATATGAATTATGGTTTGTAGAAATAGAAAAATATGAATTTCTCCTATGATGCCGGACTTATGGGACACCCTGTATATATATATATATATATATATATGTGTGTGTGTGTGTGTGTGTGTGTGTGTGTGTCAGAGGTGAGAAACTAGTTTTAACTGTTTTTAAAGGAATTTATATCGTACGCATTTGGCAAAGAAAAAATTTTGGTGACTGCCTTGAATGACGTCATTGTGAGGTAGTCTATATATTTACCTAATCTGATGATGTCACAGTTGAGGGTGACGTTTTCTCCTTTTACGACCTTGATGACGCCATTCTTAGTAAGAATCTTGGGCATTTGGTCTTCCGGCGTAAGGGGTACGTAGTCGTGGTCATGCGTACGGTGCCCCGACAGCCTTGGCGAGGATGCTCCCACGGATAACCCCGTGACAGTCTCGAACGCTAAACCTGCAATTCAATGAGAAAACCCTTATTTTTAGGATGAAGGACACATTTAGAATTCTTATTTAAATATTTTTTTAAGTATGGTACACGTCATATTTAGATAAGAAGTGGGGCTTCCACGTAAATTTCAAACACACACAACACACACACACACACACAGAAATATCTTTCGGTGTCAGTTGAAACTATTTAGTTATGCTAATGTATATTAACCTTGAAATTTTTGCCAATTTTATAATTAATTCTGTATCGACAGACGTTAATTAAGCGTTAAATAAAAAGAACTTTTATATTTATTTCCTAATGGAACAACTCAAAATCAAACTCAATTTCAACTTAATTCACAAGTTTTAAGTCAAAACATGCGTAAAAATGAGCAACTTTATATATATATATATATATATATATGATGCAAACTCGCAAGGAAAAAGAAAAATGATTCCAAGGCCTTTTGTGTATTCACGTGTATTTTTCTCTTTCCTTGTGGGTTTGCATCATTCATTCATTTCGCGTGTTTAATTGTGAAATTCACCCCATATATATA